>PPNT02000046.1:0-104180 GCA_003708285.2 Petasospora xylosilytica | reverse complement strand
TCCCAATGTATTCCGTGTGCACAACAATATTCCACCACGTGTCCGGCCCACGAGCTTCCAGAGCTCTGTCACGGTTCAAGACGTCTGGAAGGTGGCCGTCCATCCACTGTGCTTGATCCTGTCCACTTGAAGCTGCGTGCTTACAGGGCTTCCCCCATGGCAGGAAGACGGGGTTCCAATTTAGATTACGGATGATCACATTGGCAGCTGAGTCCAGGAGGAAGAAGGCCGGTTCTTCTGCGTGATTATCATCCAAAGTATGAGCTCCAGCTGGTCCATAAATCCATGGAAGCTGACAGGATTCAAATTCAACGTAAAGCTCGTTTAGATACCCATGGTGAGTAGGCCCACGGATATCAATTTCAGTAGTTGGATGTTCGAAGGCAAAGAATGGGTTCATCGTCCTGCAGTCAAATGATTGACCATTAGTACCATAGCACGGCCTTGGTACAGAGATCAGAATGGATCTTGGGCCAAAGTTGAACATATTAGAGACACACATCGACGAAATTCCCACGATGCTTAGCTCTACGCGGTCCAAGTCAGTACGATATGCGACCAGCCGACCACGAGGTTTGATTGTCCAAGAAAGCATGTCACCCCAGAGCCTCTCATGAGTACAAATGGCCGTGTCACTCATCTCGTGATTAAGAACAAGTATACGGGACTTGCTTGATATTGTTACTATCCTGTAAGGCACACGGGCCATCATTGCTAGACGCTTGATAACACCGGCAGTCACAGTGCCCTTAACTGGAGTGACAGCATAGACGAGTGATATTCCTCGCATCATAGATTCTTGATAGAAGTTCCGACCAAATGTCAGGATATTGCGATGATTCCCCAAATGTGGGAATCTTCGTCTCCGGTTGTTGTCTGTCTGTTCATCAAACTTAGAGAGATGAAGAATCACGAAGCCATGTGGTGGTAGAGCTCGTGTAGATCCATGTTTCTCCAATGACACCTGCTGAATTAGTGGGGACAGAGCACCGTCTACCTTGGAACCTTCCAAGCCGTCATGGACAATGATCACTCGCTTGGAAATTGAGGGCATTGCGGATGTTAGATGGACGAATGAGCTCCAAGACCTGCATACTCGTCTTTGAAGGACTGGGTCAAATGGATTAGCATCGTCGTCATCTCTGTCATGAAGTAGAAGAGCCGTGATAATTTGATCTTGTACCTCGTTAGGTAGGTCCTGTAATGTGATGGGCATGCTGTCGTGGCAGCGTGTAGTTTGGGGCACAATGGCGTCTGTTATTGGATAGTGGATAGTAATCAGAAGTAAGGGTATGGCAGTAGGTCAATGATTACACTGCTACGTGTACTTATTTTCTCATGAAGAGTAGTGTTTGAACGCCGATCAGCAGAATTGAAAATTGCGCAAAAACATTTCTTCGCCAAAATTGCGAGAGTTTACGCCATTTGCAGGACAATTGGCGAAAACTGGCGAAAGCGTGATATTCGGGACTTCCCCGTACACAGCCAGATCAACTCAAGATTTAGCCCTTTTAGTCAAACAATTGCCGCCGGTGTCCCTCCCAGCGACCGTATCTGTATATCGATACTATACACTATACACTGTACACAATGCCTAACTACCCACATCTCACAAAGGATGAGTTCTTCGCCCGCGTGGGAAACACGCCGCTCATCAGATTCGACTCCCTCTCCAACGAGCTCAAGCGCAACGTCTACTTCAAGGCGGAGTACACAAACCCGGGAAAGTCCATCAAGGACCGTCCAGCATGCTACTTGATGAACTCAGCCATTGAGTCTGGTGCTCTCAGGCCAGGTGGGACTCTCGCCGAGGCCACTGCTGGAAACACCGGTGTGGCTCTGGCTCTCCTTGCACGCTCCTTCGACCCGCCATTCAAGATCAGACTGTTTGTTCCTGACGTGTTGATTCAGCAGAAGATTGACCTATTGGAAGGACTTGGATGTACAGTCGTCAAGTGTCCCTCAGATGTGACTGCCACAGATCCACTCTTCTTCAACAACCAGGCCATGCAATACGCCAAGGACAACGACAACGCCGTGTTCGTCAACCAGATGGGAAACACGGAGAACAGAAGAGCCCACTACGAAACCACAGGACCAGAGATCTGGAGAGATCTGAATGGGAACGTTGATGGATTCACTGCCTCCGCGGGGACTGGAGGCACGCTCAATGGAGTTTCATCATACCTAAAGGAGAAGACCGCTGGCAAGGTGGTATGCTGGGCCGCAGACAGACACGGTTCAGGACTATGCTCCTATGTTAAGAGTGGAGGCCAAAACTGGGACTCGGAGGGAAGCTCATTTGTCGAGGGTATTGGAAAGAAGAGTTTAACGGGGCAAATGCCAGACACGCTGGAGTTGATTGATGGCGCCATCACCATCACGGACACAGACGCTATCGTTACATGCTACAAGCTTTATGAAGAACAAGGAATCTGGGCTGGTCCTAGTGGCTGTTTGAACATCTGTGCTGCATGTGAGCTGGCAAAGACCCTTCCGGAAGGCTCAAACGTTGTCACGACTGTTGCTGATGGCGTTGACAACTACACAAGCAAGCTCTTCAATGCCGAGTGGCTGAAGGAGAATGGGCATTGGGAACATATACCAGCTGAACTGAGAAAGTATGCTCACTAGAGGTGTATCTACAGATCATGAATAATCATTATGCGGCATTAAAAATTACTAAAGTGCAACGTATCAAGCAAACACTCAAAGGCATCAAGCTCTTTGAGATTTCATAAAGCTCTGAAAGTCGTAGTTCTCACCACTCTGGTAATCATAGTAGTCACTGCTCTCACCACTCATGATACTGCTTGAGGTGCTTGGTTGGATATTGTGCTTTTTTCTCAACAGTGTCTCTGTTCTCTTCACCTCCTTCAATTGCTCTCTGATATCAGCAAGTCTCTCCTCCTGGTTTCCAGTCTCCTTCATTAGCGCTTTTCTTCTCTTCAGCAGCAGCGTTCTCTGTCTCTTGAGATCATCCATCACTTCACGTGTACTCTGCATCGTATCATCACACAGTTCCATCACCGATTTGCGTTTGGATCCATAACGGCGCACTTCTCTCGCAGGAGCCAGAGAGAGCGCTTCAGTTGGTGTGATATCTCTGCTGCTGTCCGATGGTTCATATCTCATCTGGACCTCGGAGGCAATGGTCTCGAAGGAGAACTGTGAAGCCTTTCTGGAACCGGATACCTCAACGTTTGACTTGGATCTCTTGTGGCGAACGTTGAGCCTTGGCATCGTGTCAATCTCCTCGTCCAGAATGATCGTTTCTCTGAAATCACCGTTCGACAACTCCTTGAACTCACTCTTGTACTCTGAGTTACTTCTCTGAAGATCATCAGCAGTGTCTCTTGAAGATAGTGGTGCCCTGTCTCCTTGCTTTGGCTTCAACCTCATGCCTTCAAACTCACCAGTCAAATCGACAATCTCGCGAGGAGAGTCAGCTGTGAACACTGTATCCATGGTCTGAGCCGTTGATGCCGTCGAGAATTGCTCACTGATCTCCGAGGCGTATGAGGACTGACTCAACAGTGGAGATGTTGGACGTCTCAATGCGAGATGAGCACGAGAGGCTGAGCGGATGACGTCCGCCTCGAGGTTATCCTTGGAGAAGACAGGCTCTGGAAGCATGTGGGAGCCCAGTGGTCTCTCTAGAGACTCCGTGATGGAAGTGTTCGAGTACTCAACTGAGACATCATACCTTGGTGGGTCTGTGATCTCAATGACAGGCTTGTGGATGGATCTGATCGTAGGTTCAATGACCACTGGGGACACTGGTCTTGGAGGACCAGCAACGGTGGCTGGAGCGGATGATGAGATCTTCTTCATTGGAGGAGTGTCATAGATGTGAGACTGGAAGGCAATGCTTTCATCCATGGCATCAACCTGGTCGCTCGTGAGATGCAATGGGCCACCAGCAGTAATGATCATATCACCAAGATCAAACAGCTGTGTCTGGTCGTTATCATCTTCATCAGTCGACGACACGATGGAGGAAGTCTCCTCATGAGGCTTTGCAACGGTGATGTCAACGGAATCTTGGATGGAGTCCTGGACCGAATCCTGGATCGAGTTGAAAGAATCTTCGTGAGTCATGGCCATTGTTGGCTTTGTGAATGTCTGTGGTTGGGTCTGTCTCTCAACGGGCTTCGTTGGAAGATCACTGATCTGTCTGTAATGGCCTCTGATTGTTGGATGAGCTCTATCAACGACTGCACGGTTGACAACGATCTGTTCTTCTTGTCTCTGTGGGGTTGGCTCAATGTAAGAGTTCTGCTTGGAGAATGGTTCAACAAGAGTAGACTGCTTGGATAATGACTCAACAACTGGAGTCTCAGCGTAAACACTGCTCGTTGCTCTAGAGTGATCCATGTTTTGCTCCACGCTTAGCTGCTCTTGTTGTGGCCTCTCAATCATATCAGCCTGCTCAACAGGATAGTCAACAATCTGTGACTTGGATCTTCTGTGCTGATGGAACTGAATTGGCTTTCCAGGAGACAGAGGCTGTGTCTGAGGCAATCCACCAAAGCGTCCAAATGGCGAGCGGTTCTGTCCACGTGATGGTGACGCCGGCTCTTGTAGAGATCCTCCTTGAGTATAGATCTGAAGACCCTTGGAGCTTGCTGGTTCTGGACGAGAAACAATGTCCGTTCGTGTGGACGGTTGAGGGACTGGTGGAAGCTCCTTCCCAATGTTGAACTCCGGCTGCTTCTCTGCTGTTTCTGTATGTTGTCTCGGTGGGAACGAGAAGCGTCTGTTGAGAGAGTTGTTGAGCTTCTTGGCTGCCGGACTTGGATTGCTGATCTCCTTCTCGTTATCAAGTGCATAGCTTTTGTGAGGAGTGACGGAAGCGTGAGTGGTCTTGTTGAGATCTGGAATAACAATACCATTCTTTTCTTTGAGTGGATGACGGGTTTGTGATCTCGACTGTTTCCTCGTTGGCGTGGCAGGCTCTTGGTGTTCTTTTGGAATCTCTGGAAGGCCGGCATCGCTCTCTCTGAGTTTTCTCTTGAGGTACTTCCCTGTAACGAACTCCGCCTCAAGTGGCTCATAGTCAACACCATTGAATACAAGAGATGATGGCCTCTGTCTGTTCTTGTTCTTTGGGGAGAGTGGGGGCGGGAGATTCAGCTCGACTGGGATCGGGATTGGAAGCGAGTTGAGATCAGAGTTTGGACGCACAAAGAGCTTGGACCTGTCTGGACTCGTAGAAACAAGCTCTCTCATAGAGTTGGCCACCGAGAGGCGGTCTGTCCTCTGGCCGGATCTGCCTCGAGGCGGCTCGATGATGGTCTTGTCTGTGATGGTGAGCCTCTGCTTTGGCTCGTCGTGGTCCTGCTCATCATCCATATCCTCCCAGTCGTCTTCGCTGAGGAAGGAGTCTGTGCCCTCGTCTGACTCCTCCGAGGACTCTGTCTCGGGTGCTCCAGCAGGCAGAGAGAAGCGGACTTGGGATGTGGATCCGGTGAGTTGTCGCTTGCTTGGAGATCCGTGCTTGACCATGGCAGATTGGAGCACCTGGCCGTCTGCTGCGACGTAAGTGTTGGAGCCCATGGCGTGGAGGATCTGGTCCGTGGCGATGGAGGTTGGTCTCCGCTTATGGCCCTTCGTGAAGGACATTCTGGCGGAATCTGGTGCTTTTGAAGGGGTTCTTCGTTCCAGGAACCGGATGCAATTCGCTTATTTTGCAGACGTGCCTGCCAAAGGAACAGCTGTTGTTTGGTCGGGGAAGCGAGTGACTCGAGGTGGCTGTTCTGCCTGTGGCACCGGTGTTTGGAATGTCTTACTGGCCCTTTTCTTGGGAGTACACGGAGGTCTCTTGGAGCCTTTAAATTTGTTTCTTGTTCTTTTTGTCGATCCAGTGGCCGCTGCTATTCCTGGCTGTGTTTACCTTTTGCCGTTTTGGGACGCGCGAAAAATTAGCAGCCGCGTTCAGCTCTCTCTCTCTAGACAAGACAAGAAGAGCAGATCAACGGGCTGATAAAGGAGCTGGAGATCTCCGGTTTTGGTTGTATCTTCTGGCTGCTGGCTGGTAGCTACTAGCCGGTGATTTGTTGGTTATCTTATATTTGCTAAGTCGAACCTGAGTCAATCGCAACTTCAGCGAGCCCTTCACCGCCCATTCCCTTGGCCCTTCTCCACGTCTTGTACACGGAGGCCCTCTTATATCTCCTGCACTTGTGCGTTGGAATGGTTCTCGGTTCTGCACTTCCCATGGTGCCCCTTTGCGGAACAGCTGAGCAACCCATGCTTTCTACTCATTTCTAGGGCCTTCCCTGTCGTATTTTGTTCAAGTGTGGGGTCCCTGGTCGACCCATACTCCTGGGCTCTGGAATGCCTAGGCGCCTAGGCCCCGCCGCCCTGGGAACTACAAAGAAGAGGAGTCATGAACAACAGAAACCGCAAATTTATGATAAACCCGATAAATACCCTTACAAGACGACGTTCTTGGCGAGCTTGTTCTTGTACTGTGTGATAGTACCGTCCCATCTGGTACATGTCTTGTTCTCAACAACGAAGATATCCTTAGCAATCTTGTCCAAGAGACGGAAGTCGTGCGACACGACACAGACACCACCGTTGAAAGCATTGATGGCCTCGGCCAAGGAGTCAATGGTTGGGATATCCAAACCGTTAGTAGGCTCGTCCAACAACAACACGTTTGGAGCCTCAAGAGCAAGAAGAGCAAAGACAACTCTGGAACGCTGACCCTCAGACAAGGTGGCCATCTGGGCAGTCTGGCCCTCACCGGTCAATCCGTAACGACCGAGCTGGCCTCTCCAGTACTGCAAGTCCTGGGAGATGTGGGAGAACTTGTCACGGACAAACTCCAATGGGGTCTTGGTCAAGTCCAACTGGTCAGCAGAGTGCTGGGAGTAGACACCAACCTTGATATGAGTGTGACGGGAAACACGACCAGACTGAGCCTGCAACTGACCAGTCATGATCTTGAGCAAAGTGGACTTACCCACACCGTTTGGTCCGACAAGCGCGACACGCGAGTCCATGTCCACACCGAAGTTCAAGTGCTCGTACAAGTTGTGCTCTGGGTTACCATCGTAGGCGAAGGAGATGTCATCGAAGGACAGGACTGGAGGTGGCAACTTCTCCACGTCTGGGAATCTGAATGTGAAAACTCTGTCAGCAACAACCTTCTCGATCAAACCGTCAGCCTCCATCTTATCCAAAATTTTCTGTCTGGACTTGGCCTGACGCACCAAGTTGGCATATGTACCAGCAGATGCAATGAACTTCTTGATGTGTGCAATCTCATCCTGCTGCTTCTGGTAGGACTTCATCTGGTTGGTCTCCTGCTCGGCTCTGGTCTTCTCGTAAGAGTCGTAGTTACCACCGTAGGCGAGCAACTTCTTCATTCTCATGTCAATCATGTTGGTACAGACACCGTTCAAGAAATCCTGGGAGTGAGAAACCAAGACCAAGATACGGTCGAATCTCTTCAAGTACTCTTCCAACCAGACACATGCCTCCAAATCCAAGTGCGCCGTTGGGTCATCCAACAAGAGCAAAGTTGGCTTAACGAAAAGAGCCTTGGCGAGGGCAACACGCATCTTCCAACCACCAGACATGTCCTTGGTCTTCTTCTGGATGGTGACCTTGTTGAATCCCAAACCGGTCAAAATGATAGCAGCTCTGGACTCAAAGGTGGATGGGTCCATGCCGTCCATCTTCTCGTACAATGGCTCCAACTTGGCGGACTCTGGGCCCTCCTCAACGATGATCTGCTCAACGAGATCCTCGCATCTCTTGAGCTCAATCTCAGCCTCACGCACAACGTATTCCAAGGCTGAGTATTCAGATGGCTCAGCTGGCTCGTTCAAGAGGTAGATATCGATGTTCTCTGGAATTGGGTACTCTCTGGCGGCGATGGCCTTGAGCAATGTGGACTTACCACATCCGTTCTCACCAAGAAGACCGTAACGACGGCCGTAGTTGAGCTCCAACTCGGAGTCCTGGATGAGCACCTTACCGTGGAAGAGCAAGGAGACGGAGGAGAGCTTAATATCTCTGGAAGTCTCGAGGGAGTCGAGCACACCGGTGGTGACACGGTCAGAGATACCGTCCTTGTCCTGCTGGAGCTTGAGCTGCTCAATCTCCTTGGCGGCGGCGTCAACGTCGGAGCCCTTCTCCTTCTTTGGCTTCTTACCGGAAGCAGCCTTCTTGGCCTCTCTCTTAGCCTTGGACGCGGAAACAGCCATGGTTAGTTAGGTTGTTTTGCGGGAATTGGTGGTGGAAAGGACGATGGCAACAGCTCTTCTCCTGAATTCGATGAGCGTTTGAACAGTAAAAAAAATTTCAGCCTGTGTGGCCCGAACCGTGCGCGAACTCGTTTGATGTGTGGCCCGTACCGCGTTTTGGCGAACGGTTTTGGCCAGAGACCCTGTTGCGACATTACATCATTGTTGGAAGGGGTTAGGTTCTACAGGGTTGAGAGCTACAGAAACATATTCAGCTGAGTCTATTAATGCATGCAAAATGCTAGAATCATGGCCGTAGTTTCAGATCAGTCCGTCCAAGAAGTCCTCGTCCTCTTTGAGATGGGCAGGCGTGTCGTTCTTCCACTCTTCTTTCTTCTTGATTTCAGACATTGGAATCTTCATGAACTTCTCTTCTTCCTTCTTGGCCCTTCCCTTGGGCTCCTCATACTCATACACCTTTTCGGGTTGCTTCTTGCCCTGGTTCATCATCTCCTGCAGAAGTTCACTCTCGGTCTTCCTCTGCTTTGGGAGATCAATATCCTTTTTCAAGTATAGCTTCTTGAAATCGATCTGGCTGACAATGTCATCTTCAACATCATCATGGCCCTCTATCGTGATATCACCGTCGTATCTCCAGCTGTTCGATGGGACTTGAGGTTCACTTGTTTCGTCACCGTTTTCTGTATCGCTTCCTGTCTGGGATGTGGGCGTGATGTTCTCTCCATCTGTGTTATCTTTTGAGACATGTGATGGTTTGAAGGCATTAGGATCTGTATCTTCCTTCGTCTTCTTGTCCTCCTCTTTCGGTACCACCTTGGCGTAGTTCTTCTTGTGGTGTCTCTTGAGCTTCGTCTTGTCTTGGAACTTCTTACGGTTCTCCTGTTTGAGATTGAATGACATGGTCGCAGTGAAGTATGTGTTGTCTTGTCTCTTTATAATTATGAGTAAGACTGTCTCCAGATGGCGTCCGTCTTCTGCTTTGGATGATTGATAGAACTTATGGCTCCAGTGGTGATGCGCTTTCTGGCCAACTTCTCAGAACGTTCTGGAATTTTCGCGGGAAAGTCTCGTCTACGCGTAACTATGAGCACGGTGTGGAGAAATAATGCAATTCATGTGTCTCATTCAAGGAGAGCCATTCATACTGTCATCGATATAAGAGCCCTCAGAAATGGGAGAGAGCTCAACATCTCTCTGGTCCCTGAATGAAGGATGTGGTGTTGTGAACGAATTGTTCGGGGTCATGTACGTGAACTGTTGTTCCTCGAAGCTCTCCATCGACTTGGCTGATCGCACAGAGTTCTGTCTCGAGCTTGAGTGATGGAACAAAGTGACTGTCTTGTCGTTGGTCTCAAACTTTGTGTTCTGGGGCGTGCTTTCCATCACTCCCACTGCCCTATTAGCGCAGCTCTTCATTGACTTGGAGCGAGGAACTTGGTGGTCTTGATGTGGGGAGGACTGGTCATAGTCAAAGTCATCTGGAATGATGTTGATCTCGTCCAACAGTGAGTCATACGATTGGTTTCCCCTTGTGGGAGTTCCTTCATCGTCAGAAAGCCAGGAGTAGCGGCGCTCGCTGAACTCGTTCTCGTAGGAAACTGGCAGTTGGTGGTACTTTAGAGATCTCTTGGGTTTTAACGAGTTCAGTTCCTCGACAAAATGCGCTGACGATGATGTGGATAAGTTGATGTGGGGTGGTGAGGATGATGCAATTGGTTCCTGTGTGACAGTTGAATCCTGTGGTGTTGGTGTTGTGATCTGTTCTTTTGGAGTTTGAAGCTCTGAAAGCGAGATGTTCTTCATCTTCGTAACTGGCACCTCATCTTCCTCATCAGAGAAGTACTTCTTGTTGAAAAGCTCTTCATCATCATTGAAGTCATCGTCCTCGTCAAAGTAGTTCATATCCTCGTCAAAGTCATCCTCCATATAGTCATCCACATAGAATCCTTGCTCTCTGACAACACGTTGGGACTCTTGTTGCACGTCATTTGGATTTTTGTAGTAGCGGATCGATGTGTTTCTTCCGGCAACGCCATCTTGCTCAAACGAGAATTCACTGTCATGACTGGAGTTATTATCCCCTTCATCGTCTGCATGGCCCTCTTTCGACGGTTCATGAGCTTCAACCTCGGCGTGAATGGTCTTGTTGGCTTCATCTGAGCTGAGTGTGTTGGGTGAAGTGATGATCTGAGCAGCCGGTGCTAGACCTTGAGGAGTAACAGGCGGTGATTCATCGTCTGCCCTTTCCCTCTTCTCATCAAACACAGACGGATCAAGAGTTGGAAAGATGTGAACAGGCTCATCGAGCGTGGGTGATTGAGTCTGATACATCGGAGAGTCGGCAGTGACAATCTGCGCACGTCTGTGGATGTTCTTCTTTCGGCTTGAGTTGGACCGTACTCTTGTTGGAGACACAGTATCCGGTATCTCGAGCACGGTGTTCAGTGGGAGTTGGAGTACATCACCATCATCGTTGCTTGCGTGCTTGGACAGTCTGTTGTTTCCCAGGGAAGTAATGGAGTTCCTGTTAGACTCTCCTGAGGAGTACAGCGACGCTGAAGATGACTGTGATTGCTCGGAGGCACTTGTACGTGTGTTTATCTTCAGTGAAGGGATTTCACTGCTCGGTCTTGTGCCCCATTCGTGTGTCCTCGTGCCGACGATGGTTGGTGGAGGAGATGATCCCTTGCCCGGAGACACAGGGTTGAGTCCCAGCGCATGGAGACTGTTGGAAGAGCTCTTATTTCGTTGGAACAGACGCTTGAACTTGTCGCTTTTCCCCAGAGACGGTGATGAGACGTGATTTCTCACGGGAGATGTTTGTATGGGCAGAATGGGCGATGTGTGTAGAGACGGGAGAGAGGAGCCTTGTGTCTCCCCAAACGACGAGCTCGAGGGCAGTGGAGAGCCCAGAGTTTCCGTGTCCAGGGCACCGGAAGAGCCCCGTCGATGGGACTTGATGAATGACCGCATATACCGTCTTCTCTGCGTCTTTTGTGGTGCTTAAAGAAGGTCAAATGGTGGATGGAGTTCCCGAGAATTGGGGGCTGGCTCTTGATCTGATCGAGAGCTTCCAAAGAGTTCGCGGGGTTCTCTGGCGGCTTAGGACTGTAGCTATTTAAAGACTTTGAAATATGTGGCTCGTTATTAGGCTATTTCCCTATTCAGACTGTTAAGAAGCTTACATATGCATTTTGCATTGATTAGTCGATGCCTCATTCCTTATGGAAAATCCTGAGAGCGCTGTCAAGTTTAGTCAACATCTCAGCCCATTCGCCCTCAGCATCACTGAGCACCGTGATGGCTCCACCAGCTCCGATTCTCCACAGACTCGTTGACTCTGTGTTTTCCAGGTCATCAGTGTAATGGAAAAGGGATCTTATAATGACACTCCAGTCTGCTTTATCCTCAACAGACCAGTATCCTGCGATGCCACTGTACAATCCACGTCTGGACTTCTCCAAATCCTGAAGAATCTCCACTGATCTCTTCTTTGGTGCACCAGTCATGGATCCAGGTGGGAGTGCACGTGAGAGAACATCAATTCCAGTGTATCCTGTGTCCTTGAAGTGGCCTTCAATCACGGAGACGAGCTGATACACCGTCTTGTACTCTTCAACTGACATCAGCTTGGTCACTTCGACTTCTTTCAACAGTTGATACAAATCATGGCGGATGAGGTCAACAATCATCAGGTTCTCGCCTAGTTCCTTCGGTGTGTTCAGAATCTCAGCAGCCTTCTCAAAAGTCATCTCTTCTGTCTTCTTGACGGTGCCCTTGATCGGACGGAGTTGACATAGGTCCTTGTCCCAAGAGATGAACCTTTCCGGAGATGAGCTCAGAAGTACACAGTCGTCGAACTGGAAGAATGCAGAGTATGGTGACGGGTTCTTTGATGTAAGTGTCTTGTAGATCTCCCATGGCTCTGTAGCGGATGATATGCCAATCTTGGTTGGAACAGTGAGGCAGAGCTCATAGGAGTCTCCTGATTCGAGGAACCGTTGGCATTGATCAAACTTGGCAATGTAAGACTCTTTGTCTGGTTTCACTATGTATTCGGCCTCGATGTAATCTTTGTGTGAAACTTCATGTTTGGTGGTGGATGCTGTGACAAGTGGTGTCATTTCAGTCATAAAGTCATCGTTCAAGAGAGAGGTGATGAATGCAGTATGCGTAGTGTTGTTGACCAGGATACAGTTCTCGATGAAGACAAGTTTTGTGTCGGGAATATGTGTATCGGTCATTCGTGGAAGTTTGTCGAGTCGTAGATTATGGCCTTCCTCGTATGAGAAGAGACCCATGAATCCACCAATGAAGGGCAGATCTGATGACTCTTCTTTGATCATGACTTTGCTCATGTGTTCTGAAACGAACTGCCAAATGTCTTCAATCTTGGAGAATCTGAATTCATCATCGACGGAGAGAACAACTCGTTGTGGAGATTCGGTGGAATGTGTGACTCTCAACGATGAGCTTGATGGAACTCCGATTATAGACCATTGGCCTGGAGATGATGCGGAATTGAGAAGGATGAACTCTTTGTCTTGTTGATGTAGTAAGTCACAAATCTCCAATGACGACTTTGCTTCCTTAATCTCAGATTTGTGAAGCTTGTATGTGGTTTCAGATTGTTTGGAGAGAAGTGGTTCAACGGTGATGCTTGAGATGAGAGCACCGAGAAGCGAGTCGTCCTTCACAATGTCTCGGCTTTTGTTAAACGCACAAGCTGTCTTGAAGAAGTTCTTAATCAGTTGCTCTCCATGTTTCGAACAGATAGACTCCGGATGGTACTGAACACCATACCATGGCTTCTCTGTGTGCTTGGTGGCCATGATGACTTCTGTGCCGTCCTTCTCTGTTGTGTGAGCGAGCTTCTCCAAGGTGGGTGTGAGTTTTGGAACACACAGCGAATGGTATCTGACAGCATCGAAGTTCTGTGGTGTATCATCGAACAGGGCATCCTCGTTGTGTGAAATCGGATACACCTGTCCATGCTTGATCTGTGCGCTGCGTGAGACCTCTGCTCCTTGTGACAGGCAGAGCGACTGGAAACCAAGACAGATGCCGAGAATGGGCACAGTCTCACCTTCAAAAAGAGAAGGAATCACTCCCACGTCTCTGTGATTGGCTGGGTGTCCTGGACCCGGCCCCACAACCACGGCATCGAAGAGAGATAGGAAACGAGCGAGCTCTTCTGGTGGAAGGGCGTCGTTGTGGAGCGTGACCACCTCCTGCGCAGTGGCTTTTTCAACAAGCCGGCTCAGGTTGGCAGTGAACGAGTCGTATGAGTCGACCAGGAGAATGGGCATCGATGATTGATGATGTTTGGGGAGTTCTTCAGTGGGCGAAATGGCGGAGAAGCTCAGCATGTGAAGAGGCAAAAATATTTCATCGCGCCTTCCATCAACAAATCAGTCGGCTGCTAAACAGAGTCAACGGATCACAACAATCACAACAAAAGATGATCGAGGTTCTGGTGAATGACCGGTGAGTGTCTTATGTCCACTTTATCCTCAAGACCACTACTAACACCCCCAAAAGAGTCGGCAAGAAGGTGCGTGTCAAGGCCCTCGAAGACGACCTCGTGGGCGACTTCAAGAAACTCCTCGCAGTCCAGATCGGAACAGCAGCAAACAAGATCGTCCTCAAGAAGGGCAATACCACGCTCAAAGACCACATCACACTTGGTGACTACGAGGTTCACAACGGAACCAACCTCGAACTCTATTACTCATGACTCATGAATTTGACGACATCATTCTGGTATGCTAAAACAGCAAGTACCCAGCAAGTAGCACCCATCACTCACAGGAAGTACTCAACGTGTTGACCCTTCCCTGTGGAGTTGGCATTGGCATCCGTCTCACCAAATATATTCTCCTTTGGCCACTGATCACTGTTTTCTGGTGCCTCTTCAAACACGTTGAAGTAGTACTCGTCCTTGTTGTATATCTCCATCACAGAAGCCTTGTTTCCACAGCGATAGCAGTAGTTCGGTGCTGACCACACTGTCGTGACAAGTCCACGGAAGTACACCTGGTACCCTTCATTGCAGAGTTGGTGTGCTCTGAGAATCTTGTCCATCTGGTTCATCTGGAGGAACTTCTTGACGACATCAACGCCAAAAGTGTATCCTGCGCCTCTCGGTGACAATGCAAATCCAGGATTATCATCATCTGGATCTGACCAGACCAGGTCGGCCATGGCTCCTTCATGCGGGATTTCCCTGTATCTGTCAACAAGCTTGAGCTGGTCAATGGTATGAACGTTCGGTGACAATCCTCCGTGCACGCAGAATATCGAGTCGTCAATCACGGCACTCAGTGTCAAGTAGTCAAACATATCTGTAAAGTAGTGCCAGGTGGATGCACTGCCGTATTTTCTCATGCACTCTGAATAGAAGCCATAGTTCTGTGTGATCTGCCTCGACTCGTGATTGCCTCTGACGAGGAACACTCGTGTTGGGTATCGTATCTTGAGACAAATCAGCAGCGTTATCGTCTCCACGCTGAACATTCCACGATCCACGTAGTCTCCTAGGAACAGGTAGTTGGTATCAGGGCAGTATCCACCAATCTTGAAGATCTCAATCAAGTCGTAGAACTGGCCGTGGATGTCTCCCACAACCGTGACGGGTGATTGGAGATACACGACATTGCTCTCCTGTAAGAGGATTTCCTTGACCTTGAAGCATAGTGCTTTGACTGTGATCTCTGGTAGCAGCTGCCTCTTGTACAGCTGTTCAATGCACTCATCGATATCCGCAGTGCCTGTCAAGGCAATTTGTTAGTATTGTTGTCCTTGTTTGACGTGTCACCTTGAGAGCAATCGAGCAACATACTCCCCAGTTCGGACATTCCTTAGTGTCCCAGAATTTAAGGGATTGTAGTAATCACTTCCTCGAGTAGATCCACTTGAGTCTGAACTAGAAACCAGTGCCAGAAGAGGGCAGCTCGATCTGTTGGGAATGCACCATTCTGTTTTTCGAGGCGCGGGCCTTCCAAGAAGCTTGATCAACGCCTAGCTGCTCGAGAAGATTGAAATGAGGCTATTTATTCCGTATTGTTAGACCCAAAATGCTCAAGTTCTGAATTCAAACAAACGCAGTTGGCTTTACAGATCATCATATGCCCTACTCAGATCTCAATCTTGCCTAAACAGGCAGGGATAGCACCAAAAAATGGCCAAAACTTCAAAATCACGTGACTTGACAGCTAGAATCATCAGGCAAACAGGGCAAATTTGAACAAACATCAAGTTCGAGATAGTTTAAACTTTGGTCGCTAGAACTAGGAAAGCATGCGAGGTTATGAGGTAATATACCAGGAGATCAGTAGAAGGGATGTGAGCGCCAGAAGGCGGAAATCCTATAGGTTGGCTTCGAGTAGAGAGCTCAGCTGCTCGGAGTTACTCAGTGTCAAATGAGTCAGTGGCACAACTCAAGCGTGGCGGCAAGCAAGATCTTCATCAACCACGGATAAAGTGATAAGTTATCAGCATCGACAAATCCAAATGGCCAAAAAGCTGTCTTATTTCGGTGTCACCGGGAAGAACTTGATCCTGTCGGAGTAGGATACCTATGTGCTGACTCAGCAGTGTATGCTATGCTTACTAAGCTGAATTAAGTTCTGTCTTGAACACATATCTCTTGAATTACTGGTTGCATTACATATTACATCATTGCTTCATTGCTACATTGCTACATTGCTAGTCTATGAAGACTGAGCTTTGTCTTTCTTCTCAGCTTGTCTTCCAGTTACCACTTTATATAACACACAAGTGTTCACACACACGCAACTAAGTCATCTCTTCCTAAGACCAAGACGTATTACATCCTCCATTCTTGCAGCTACAGATTCGCTAGCCATTGTTTCAATTCGTTGAACGGATCCATTAACTGCTGTTCACCACAAGCTCGGGATTCGGGAAGTTGCTCTGGAGCTGCGCTGATCCTGTCAGCGCTATATGATGATCGGCGTGAGAAGCAACAATGCCACAGTGATTACCCTTTTAAGTTAAGTTCTGGCCGATCAATTGCTCTATGCACTGACTATTTAAGAAGCTCACATGCCCACTTCTGCTTCGGCAATCATTGTGGGACTAAAACAGCGTCGCAAGCGCTAGGAACACCAAGATTTCATGAGTGATCTTTCCCTCTTGACTGGACAAACGGCTAAATTTACGAAAACATAAGATCCGAGATAGTTTAGTGGCTAGAATCTCCGCTTGTCGCGCGGAGGACCGGGGTTCAATTCCCCGTCTCGGAGTTCTCTTTTTGGCGATTTTTCAGATCCGGTCGTGGCCCTACCAACTTTTAAAACCGAAAGTCAGAGTGCTCATTTACTTGGGCTAGTGTCTTTTTTGGAGTTTCTGGTGCCTCTGTGTATAGGCGAATATACTTCTCATATTGGCTTGAGAGTGTAGATAACTGTGCGGGATAAATCAAAACAGTCTCGTCGACTCTTGATGAAACGTCGCGGTGCCTTCTCGCCGACGCGTGGACGCCTGACGCGTGGAGGTCTGAGCCCGCGGGCAAAAAAAAAATATTTAAAGCACCGCCAGCTTCTTGTGTGTTCCTTCGACTCATATGTACTATTTCAGGAGCTCCGAGCTCCGCTCTGTCATTGCCTTGTCTAGATATTTGGTCACGTATTTGACATGTGGCACTGCGTCCGCAGTGTGTTACTTGGAAACTGCAAACCTGGTCAAACTTGATGCAGAACAGTCAACTCGAAGGTATTCGCTATGCACCTCAACCAAGTTCTACCCAGTGGTATGAAGAGCTGATTAAGGCACTATCTGTGTTCAAACAACACCGTATGTCTATCGCCTTCTTACTTCGACTGAGAAACAATTTCATGTCGCCCTTCATAGGGTCTACGTGCTCACTTGCTCTTCACACGCGTACAGTTTGATTTCCACCAATTATCCACATCAAGAATCAGGTACTTCGTGGGTATCAGTCCCGGTGTGACACACTACACATTCATTGTGTCATGTTTAGCCAATTGTGATGGGAAATGCTCTCGATGGTTGCGGCCATGCTCTGCTCTCTGGTGGTGATGCCGGAACCGGAGTAGACCCCGAAGTTCAAACTCACAGAGAAAACGGTGAGCCACCTTTGTGGATGTGTCACTTTCTGTTTTGCTCATTTGCTATATTATTTTCACATGTCATATCCTGAGATTCCGTTGCAATTGCCCCTAGAGACGTCCAGATCATCACATGGGCATTGTGGAGGTGGCATCTATGATCTGCACGTGTTACGGATCGAGATGGAGCGTGTTGGCCCTTGGGCCCTTGAGACAAGGGTTCCCCCGGGTTAAGGGGAGTTTGGGCCAGAAACAGCACTTTGATATTTATCAGATGGACTATAAAGAGCTACTCAGCTTAATATGATACCCTCAAATATCACGCGCCTGGAGGCAATAATGGCGGATCGGGGTGAACGAGCTGTGAGCGCTGGGGCCCTGTGGAGATAATTAGGTGGCATTTTCTGGAATTTAGGGTGAGCAAAGGTCGACTAGAACACTCTGATGATCCAATTGACTCCAATCCATATGAATGAGACTCCAGATAGCTCCCTACAAATGCCCACGAGCGCTCCCAGGCTCCCCAACAGTACTGTGGCACGAGTCATCGTTCGTGGCCCTACCGCTAAATTTTAAATTCACATGCGCGTCGTCGCCGGCGGTAAAAATTTTCCATATAAAGTCAAGCGAGCGCCCCCTCGTTCAGCACCTCTTCTCCACCAGCAACTCTCTCTCTACACACAAGTCCAATTGACCCCCGCGCGCAAAATGGTTCAGTCATCTGTTCTTGGTTTCCCACGTATCGGCGCTCAGAGAGAGCTCAAGAAGACCACCGAGGCCTACTGGTCCGGTAAGACCTCCCAGGAGGAGCTCCTCAAGGTCGGAAAGGAGATCAGAGCCAACAACTGGAAGCTCCAGAAGGCTGCCGGTGTTGACATCATCGCCTCCAACGACTTCTCCTTCTACGACCAGGTCCTTGACCACTCCCTCCTCTTCAACGCCATCCCAGAGCGTTACACCAAGTACGAGCTCCAGCCATTGGATGTGCTCTTCGCCATGGGCCGTGGTCTCCAGAGAAAGGCCACCGAGACCGAGAAGGCTGTCGATGTCACTGCCCTCGAGATGGTCAAGTGGTTCGACTCCAACTACCACTACGTCAGACCAACCTTCTCCCACTCCACCGAGTTCAAGCTCAACGGCCAGAAGCCAGTTGACGAGTACCTCGAGGCTAAGGAGCTCGGCGTCGAGACCAGACCAGTTCTCGTCGGTCCAGTTTCCTACTTGTACCTCGGTAAGGCTGACAAGGACTCCCTCGACCTCGAGCCAATCTCCCTCTTGGAGAAGCTCATCCCAGTCTACGCTGAGATCTTGAAGAAGCTCGCTGCTGCTGGTGCCACCTCTGTCCAGATTGACGAGCCAGTCCTCGTCCTCGACTTGCCAGAGAACGTCAAGGCTGCTTTCAAGACCGCCTACGAGTACTTCTCCAAGCAGGAGGGTCTCCCATCCCTCATCGTTGCCTCCTACTTCGGTACCGTTGTTCCAAACTTGGACGCCATCAACGGTCTCCCAGTTGCTGGTTTCCACATTGACGCCATCAGAGCCCCAGAGCAGCTTGAGACTGTTGCTGACGTTTTGACTGCTGAGCAGATCTTGTCCGTCGGTGTTATTGACGGTCGTAACATTTGGAAGGCTGACTTTGCTAAGGCCTCTGAGATCGCCAACAAGGCCATTGAGAAGTTGGGCAAGGACAGAGTCATTGTTGCTACTTCCTCCTCTTTGTTGCACACCCCAGTCGACTTGAACAACGAGACCAAGTTGTCCGAGGAGATCAAGGACTTCTTCTCCTTCGCCACCCAGAAGGTTGATGAGGTTGTCGTCGTCGCCAAGTCCGTTTCCGGTGAGGACGTTGCTGCTGCTCTTGAGGCTAACGCCAAGTCTGTCTCCGCCAGAGCTTCCTCTTCCATCACCAACGACGAGGCTGTTGAGCAGAGAGTCTCTGGTATCACTGACGCTCTCGGACGTCGTGCCGCTCCGTTCACTGAGAGAATCAAGGAGCAGGAGCCAGAGTTCAAGTTGCCATTGTTCCCAACCACCACCATTGGTTCCTTCCCACAGACCAAGGACATCAGAGTCAACAGAAACAAGTTCACCAAGGGTACCATCACCAAGGAGGAGTACGAGAAGTTCATTGAGTCTGAGATTGAGAAGGTTGTCAGATTCCAGGAGGAGATTGGTTTGGATGTTCTTGTCCACGGTGAGCCAGAGAGAAACGACATGGTTCAGTACTTTGGTGAGCAGTTGAAGGGATTCGCCTTCACCCAGAACGGTTGGGTTCAGTCCTACGGTTCCAGATACGTCAGACCACCTATCATTGTTGGTGACGTTTCCAGACCAGCTCCAATGTCCGTCAAGGAGTCTGTCTACGCTCAGTCCATCACCACCAAGCCAATGAAGGGTATGTTGACTGGTCCAGTCACCATTCTCAGATGGTCTTTCCCAAGAGTTGACGCTTCTCAGAAGACCCAGGCTTTGCAGCTTGGTTTGGCTTTGAGAGACGAGGTCAACGACTTGGAGGCTGCCGGTATTAAGGTCATCCAGGTTGATGAGCCAGCCCTCCGTGAGGGTTTGCCATTGAGAGATGGTGAGGAGAGACAGGACTACTACAAGTGGGCTGCTGAGTCTTTCAGAATTGCCACCGCTGGTGTCAAGAACACTACCCAGATCCACTCTCACTTCTGTTACTCTGACTTGGATCCAAACCACATCAAGGCTCTTGACGCTGACGTTGTCTCCATCGAGTTCTCCAAGAAGGATGATCCAAACTACATCCGTGAGTTCTCTGACTATCCAAACCACGCCGGTCTCGGTCTCTTCGACATCCACTCCCCAAGAATCCCATCCAAGGAGGAGTTCATCCAGAAGATCCAGACCATCTTGGAGGTTTACCCAGTCGAGAAGTTCTGGGTCAACCCAGACTGTGGTTTGAAGACCAGAGGTTGGGAGGAGACCAAGGCTTCCTTGACCAACATGGTTGAGGCTGCCAAGTACTTCAGAGAGAAGAACGCCAAGAACTAAGATTGTCAAGGTCTTGCTTGCATTTCCCCATTGATTCAACATCGCTGGGGGCTGATTTTAACGAACACAAAAATTCACTTCTAATGTCTGGATGGGTTTTCTTATATATGGATTTCAACATGATCAAATTAATGAAGATTTAAGCTTAAATTTGGGAGGACTAGTAGTCATCTCTGGTTGTTGCAGGGTCGACGTCGTCGCCAAAATATCAAAGCTGGGCCTGCAAGTGCTCGGCTCATTCTACACACTCATGCCTTCTCGGCCCAACCTGGAGGAATCAGAGGACACTAGAGGACAATGAAGAGGATCCCTACGTAGTAATTATATCATGTTGATTAACCATGAATCGGTTGGCGGGCAACGTTTGGTTAAGGTGCTTAATAGGTCTAATCTGTGACCGGCATTATTGGCCTAGTGGACCAAGCTTGGATACATCCAATATGTGATCTTAAACGATGAATTACGATGATAACACTAGTAGCTTATGGAGTATATCGTCATTAACATCTATAAAGTTGGGGGGTTGTATATCATCTTTCGAGCATCAACTTTACTCCTGCTCAGAGAGGAACTTCTCAGCATCCAAGGCAGCCATACATCCAGTACCAGCGGAGGTGATAGCCTGTCTGTATCTGTGGTCCTGGACATCACCAGCGGCGAAGAAGCCCTCGACGGAGGTGTGTGTTGTGCCTGGGACGGTGACGATGTATCCGTTCTCGTCGGTGTTGACCTGGCCCTGGACGATGGAAGTGGCTGGGGTGTGGCCGATAGCGTAGAAGAGACCGTTGACTGGGAGGTCAGACACCTCGTTGGTCTTGATGTTCTTGATGGCGAGGGCGTTCAAGAGCTTGCCGTCACCCTTGGCCTCGAGAGACACGGTGTTGTAAAGGATCTCGAGCTTCTCGTTGTTCTGGACACGCTTCTGCATGATGGTGGAGGCACGGAGGTGGTCCTTTCTGACAATGAGGTACACCTTGGAACCGTACTTGGTGAGGAAGAGAGCCTCCTCACAGGCAGAGTCACCACCGCCAACGACGGCCAATGGCTTGTTTCTGAAGATTGGCACAGCACCGTCACAGACAGCACATGCGGAGATACCCTGCTGCCAGTATGTGTCCTCACCTGGGAGGGAGAGTCTCTTGGCGGAGGCACCGGTGGCGAGGATGATGGAGTCTGTGGTGATTGGTTCAGCATCCTCGTTCCACTCAGTCCAGAACTTGAATGGTCTCTGGGAAAGGTCAACCTTAGCGATGGTCTCTGTGATCACCTCAGCGCCGAACTTGACAGCCTGTGCACGCATTCTCTCGACGAGCTCGGAACCGGTCAAACCGTCTGGGAAACCTGGGAAGTTCTCGATCTCTGTTGTTGTAGTGAGCTGACCACCAGCGGCGATTCCGTTGGCGAGCATGCCCTCGTAGACTGTTGGCTTAATCTCAGCACGTGCGAGGTAGAGAGCGGCTGTGAGGGCAGCTGGGCCTCCTCCGATGATAGTGACTTTCTGGTGAACCATTCTGACGTTTGTGGCGATTCTTGTGATATTTCTTAAGGATCTGAGCATGGAACTGGGGGTTTTAACTCGTCGATGGATTCGGGGTGTCGGCAGCTTTTTATACGCCTCCGCCTGTTTCGCGGCTGGACCTTCACATTTTTGTAAGCGCGCGCGATGACAAATTTCCACAACTACGAGCTGGGCTGGGCCTCCATCAACACAAACAAACGAGAGATGCCAATGGCCATTTTACGCTATTACTAAACAAACTGCGAGAACTGCTCCACCGCCTTGTCGAAGCCCTGCTCCCACTCCCACACAAACCCGGACTGGCCCCTGGCGCGCACGTGCTCGCTACGACGGGCCCTCTTCCACGCGTGCTTGCGGCCAATGGTGGAGGCGTCGAACTTTGCAAACGCCAGACTGTCTGCCCACGCCGTCGTGAAGCCCTCCTTGTACCGCCAGTGCTCCCACTTCTCAGACGGGTTCTCCTTGTTCCAGTAGTTCTCGTGCTGCTGGCTCTCCCTGCCGAGCACCTCGTTGAACTGCTGCTCCGAGGGCAGCTCCCTTGGCCTAGTGCTTCTCTTTGAAATGGCCCCGCTATTCACCTGAGGAACAAACCCCCACTCACCTCCATCACCATGCTCGAACTTGAAAGTCCAGAAGAAGGATCCAGAAGCACGCTGCGAGAAGAGTCTCTGCTGCTGCTGGCCGTACTGCTTCACGAGCTCGCCACGGTCATGTTGTGCCTTGTCCCACGACGAGCCATCAAGGACACATGAGTACTCGCCAACGATGAAGTCTGCCTCGCCACTCAGGTTTGTAAGCACGTCCCCGTCGAGGTCGGCGATGATCTGCTCGGGACTCTTCTTCTTGTCACTATCACTGAAGCAACGGTAGACGTGAGTGTCAATGACAACGCCACAGCACCCATCATCTTTCTCATAAGACGAAACCCACTTGACCCACTGATCTGGCCACCATCCGTCAGAAATAATAACGGGCATCTCAGGATCAATCTTGTGGATCTTGTTTGCCGCCTTGGCGTAGTAGTGCTTCTGTGCGGAGGCGTCGTTGCTGAACTCGCACTCATTCACAATCTGGATGCCAATGATGTTCTCTTGTGACTTGAGCTCCTCAGTCACAAACTCGAGCAGAGAGAGCGTGGCCTTCTGGAACTTGGAAGTTTCCCAAAAGTCGGCTTTCTTGTTCTGAACTCCACTGTGCTCTGCGCAGTTGGCACCGCCCGGGAGAGCATGAAGGTCCACGAGGATGCCAATCTTGTGCTCGCGGGCGTCGTTGATGATGTTCTTGAGAATGTCCCATGCGTTCTTGTAGGCAGCTGAAATCTTCTCGAATGGCGTATCTTTGGTGTAGTAGCCGCCATTGACGTGCCAGTAGCCGATTGGGATTCTGATGGCGGTTACCCCGGCTTCCTGGAGCCAGCGCCATTCGTCTGGGGACACGTAGCTCGTCCAGTGCTGCTCGAGGTCTTTGCGGGTCTGCTCCAGGCCGTGCTCCTTGATGTAGGCAGACACGCCGGAGAACTCAGTGTTGGAGCCGTCTGGAAAGAACTTGCCAAAGATGAAGGACTCTTGGAGGAAGAGCGAGCCAAAGTTGACACCAAAGTTGCGGCGGTTGCGATAGATGGCCTTTGTTGATGGCGGCTGGCCCTGGGGAGCAGCTGGGGCAGCGATGTTTAAAGACTCCGAGATGCCGAGGTTCTTGAGCTTCTCGAGGAGCATTGTAGTTGTGGTTGGTTTTGGGAGTCAATTGGTGGGGTGTTGAGAAGGAAGGAGCAAGACATAAACTCCAAACTTCATAAAGTTGCTCTCGGGTTTCGGCGCGGATCCCGGAGATTCTGCCTCGGCGGGCTTTCCCTTTACAGCCACAGGCGACTTTACAGTTGGCGGACCTTTTTTTTCAAAAGTTCAAAATTACTTCAACAACAAATTCACGTGTGATTCTATACGGTAAAGTGGCCTCGTTCGACGTCTTTCATCTTCCTCCAGGAGCCTGAGGCTTGCTATCCTGTTCCCCTCGCCCATCTATCACCGCCTGCCGCCTAGCCGCCCAGGCACCACCCTTTCAACACCAACAAACATGAGCCCGCGCAGGCCGCTGGAGACCGTCTTCTCCGTGAAGCCTGTGGAGGACACCAAGCGCAAACGCCAGCGTCTCTCGCTGGTCTGCTCCTACTGCAAACGCCGCAAGATCAAGTGTGACAAGGCCCGGCCACAGTGCACCTCCTGTGTCAAGTTGGGTATCGAGTGCCGCTATGAGGCCCCGCACTGGGTCAACGCGTCGCTCCAAGAGAACAAGACCGTCGCCACCAACATCACCAGGGGTGCTGACCTCAACGACAAGACTCGTGAGGAGCTCCAGCACATCATCGCCTCCCTCAAGGACGAGGTCGAGACACTCCGCAACGAGCAGCACCTCGAGCGCTCATACTCGGCTGAGAACGCTGCCGACCCCACCTCCGCCTCCTCAGGCACAGGCTCCTTCAGGACCCCTGACGACACCTACACAGTCGACTTCTACGACCACTACAACTCGCTCTCGCTAAAGGGCTCGAGCCATGAAGACCACAAGCCGCTATGCTCGCTCTCCATCCACAAGAAGGACCACTACAACGCGTTCTTCACGTGTTTCCTCCTGCTCACGCTCAGACTCAACAGTGTGTTTATCCACGACATGTTCCGCGAGGATTACCGCTCTAAGCACACGGATGGATCAAGTAAGTGGCTACTTCTCTTGGACACCAAGGGTGAGGACTCAGATCTCCAAGAGTCCGTGTCACGCATCATCAAGGACAGAGGCGAACTCTTCCGTGTCCGTTCATTCCCATTCACCACAGTCAACGACTCTGTCGATCAGAATGTGGAACAGGTCCGTAACATGGTGATTGATCTCCTTCCATCGCACGAAGTCATCGACGTGTACATCCAGTTCTATTTCCAGTTTATGTGGAGCCACAGACCATACCTCGACAAGGAGCTCTTCCTCCAGGACGTTGACAGGGTCATTAAGAGGGATCCAACAACGGGTAAGGCACAGATTTGCCTCACCACGAGAGCAGATTTCGCCATCTTGGCCATCCTCCTTATCCTCATGAGATACGCATACACTGCCATGAAACTGATTGATGAAGACAAGTTGGACGACGTGTACAGAGAAACTAGGAAGACTGTCATTCCAGTACAGTTCATCAACACTGCTGAGATGTGTCTCTCATTCTACAGATTGCCAAGAAAGACCACACTCCCGATTGTCCAGGCCTTGCTTCTTCTCAGGGCTTATTGCAGAGATGCGCCAGAGGATGGTGATGGTATCTCTTTGTTCCAATCGCAGAACTTGTTTGGTTTTATCCTCCAATCTGCTCTCCAGATGGGATTGCACAGAGATCCTTCGCACTTCCCACAGATTGCTGGAAAACCACAGGAAGCCAACTTGAGAAGACGCCTGTGGCACAGCATCGTGGCTATTGATGCCTATTCATCCATCATTGCAGGAACAATCTCCATATTGCCTGACCCATCACAGGTTGATGTTCATTTCCCAATGATCACCACGATCGATCCACTTGATCACACTGAGCGTGATATCCTCATCAGAGATGCTGCTTTGAACGAACTCTACTTCAAACTCAACAAGATGATCAACAACCTCCAGAGCAAGTGTCCTCTCCATGGTCTTCTGCAGCTCATTCAACAAACAAGAACATACTGTGACACAAACTACGACTTGCACAAGATGTCCAGTCTCCAAAACTTTGTCAAGAACACCAAGTCATACGCAGCTACTTTGGCAAAGAATGGACGCTGCGTTGCTCATCACATCATGCAGGCATCAGTTGAGCTTCAGATCTACTTCTCTCTTTGCACATACTACGAGTCCAACACAAACACAAACACATTATTCTACAAGAGATTCTTCGAGGAGATGCTAATCAAGACATCAAGAATCTACGATTTGTGTGGTGCATACCTCAACGGTGACTTTGAAGAGTTCACTACCCAGGCATATAACTTTGAGATTCTGCCACTTGTCAACACAGCCTTGTACAGAGCATTGTCGATTTCCATCAGTGGTTTGTTGAGAGCATACCACGCACAGGACCTCTTGGATACGCCACTGTACAGAGAGAAGAAGGATATTACCAAGGAATCATTCTGCCAATACATCAAGATCCTCACTCGTGAGTCTGAAAAGATGGCCATTCTCACAAAGACCAAGCTCGCTCCAAGATACTATCAGTCGATGAAGGCATGCGCCTACTTCAAGTACGCCTTTACCAGTTTGACCGCTCACAAGTTCAAGCCTATGAACACGATCATCAAGTTTTTGGAGTCGAATGACAAGAATGGATTGCACGATGATGAGAAGTTCACATTCACGCTGCAAAAGAGAGAGGACATCAAGAAGAGCTTGCAGATGGACAAGAGTCTCATCAACATCTATGCTGAGTGGATGCAGGTTTCCAACTTCAAAGTTGGTTCTCATGGCGAGACCGAGACGAGCCAGATTGTCAACATCAACAACAGCAACATGTTCTTGGAGTTCACCGATGCTGAAATTCAGAAGTACATTGACATTCTGAACCACTCTGAGTGGTCGCAGGAGAAGAGTCCATTGATTGATGCCCCATTGCCTATCCCATCTGAGAATGACCTCATCTTTGACTGTCCATCGCAGGACCAGTTGCAGAACTTGAACAACAATGGCGGATTGAAGTCCATCGGCCAGTTTGATTTCTTTGAGCCCACGATGACTGACGAGGAGTTCTTTGGAAATTTGATGGCCACGTTGGACGCTACTGGTTTCCCAGCTCAGACTGGTCAGGTGCCTGCTGGTATCCAGGCACAACAGAGACAACAACAACAGCAACCACCAACACAGTTCCCAGGACCGGGTGCTGGATTCATCTGATCATTTAGGGAATGTGTATAAATTGTGAACCGTGAAGCTGTACCAGGCTCAACTATTTAAAGTTCTTGCATTTTAATATAGTGTATGCGGTTCTAAAGTTCTAACCGTTGTATCAGCCTCATTAGCAGCGTTGTACTAAAGCCTTCGACTTCTCACTCCCTCCAACCTGATGATATTATGCAGAATCGTACTAGCTGAATATAATTAATTACTCAAAAGCTGTGAAACTCATGCAGATGTAGTAGGAGGTAGGAGGATAGATATTAGAGAAAATTGTCGTCAATACTTCGGCTAGTGTTATAAGCAGTGTACGTATATATACATGATCATTCAGAGATTGCAGATTTAGGTCAAAGCATCGATCAAGCGAACAAGCCAGAAAAGGAGCGACGCTAAGTACAGCGTAAATAATACCATGTCGAAGGTCGCCCCATCAACGATATTCGAACCAGTTTCCGATCCTTGAGTTGCAATTGATTCATCAACTCTATAATCTCTCTTTTCCGTTAAGATGGTATTCGATACGATCTCAACATCATCAGTCTGCCCCAATTGCCCAAACAAGGCAGGTTGGGTAACCATGATTTCCAAACACACTTTAGTCGGCTCTGAGAAGGCACCTTGATAACGTCTCCCGCAGTGATGAAGAGTCAGTCCCCTGATATTCGGGGTCACTTCTGAAAGGTCGAGTTCAACGTCGTAAGGCTCCCTTTGGCTTATCTGGGAACGATTGGCGAGCTGTGCGTCGATGTACTGTCCAATGTCAATCTCCAACAACGAAAGGCTCTTCAAAGGGATGGCGGGCTGCTGTTCGGCCTGATGAGATGATCCATCGAATATCTCCCCACCCTCACATCCAAGGATGCTCAAGTGCCTTATTGTATCATGAGATACTCGCAGCAGTCCTGGAATATCAAATTTTGGACCCTCCCCGAATTGATCGCACTGATCGCCCATGTGTCTGATAGAAACACTTTGTAGCCGTAGCTTACAGCACTGCGGATATTCATGATGATCAGTCTTGGGGAAGTAGAACAATTTATCAACCTCCCAGGACGATGTGCTCCCAGGAAGAGCCACCAGGCACAGTTGTTTCAGATTCTGCGCTTTAAAACGTGGAACACCCGAGTTCGGAAGATGTCCACTGTTCAAAACAGTTGAGATCTTGAGCACCTCCAGCCTCCGAAAGTTCAGTATCTTCTTGCTGGCAGGCATTCGGTTATTATTGATCATATAAGATGTGCTTTGCGGCCTGGACCATACAAACTCTCTGATATTGCCGAGATAATGATCATAGGAGTAGTAGACAGCCAGATAAAGAATCACACTATCAGGAAACCCTATGAGCTGGAACTTGTTGTGAACGCTGTGGATAATGGAGGTCAAATGATTAAGCGGACGGTCTTCGAATCCAATATTGAACTCCTCCCTGTTGTAGTAGTCGACAAGAGATGCATGTCGGTGTGCCCCAGAATTAGCACACATATGACTCAAATGGCCGTACTTCTCACTCCAGTTGACGTTCATCAGTGTGAACGTGTCAGTCATCTTCCAAGTCGCCTCATATGAGCTGTGCCAGATCAACGCCGGGATAGTAGGTGTGGAGACTAGTATGTGAAGATGTTTTTCCGGCAAGTTAGGCAAATAGATACTGTCGGTAGGAGGAAAGTGGGGTAGCTGTAGGCGAAGTATAGGATCATCTTGGAGCTGGGGTCCGCATTTTGCAACGGATTCGGAGCCAAAGGAGTGGAAGCACTCATTCCAAAACACTATTCTCGTGTACTCTGCAGGGTGGGCGGTTCGAATATCCGAAACAGACGGTGAATCCGGCACATCGGATAGGTCAAGTAGGCAAAATGGGGATTCTGATGAGAGCACAGCAATATCTTGCCTCCGGATTGACTCATTGGGTTCATTCGTATTTCTCCGACCAAATAGAACGTCACTCTTCTCCATGTCGGTCTTTGCGTTCTGGTATAAAGAAGTGAGAGGGACACCAGCTCGCTTGGCCAGGGTCCTCAGAATCATCACACCATTACTCTTCTCTTCGCCGTTTGTGGTTCCAATAATCAGCGGTGTTTTTGTGTTCATCACACGTCCATAGACACAATCTTGTGACAACGTGAGGATAGCAATGTGTGATAGTGTATCGTGGTTCATGAATGAGAGAAATACAAAGGGTGGCTGGCGTCGCCTTGTGTCACAGTCTTGAATTCGGACGTGCTCTGCTCCTGGGAACTTCCAGAATCGGCATGGCTCATCATCGTGGTCTGAGATGATCAGAATCAGGGGTTGGAGAAGAGAGAGATAGGCGAGGAAAACGTTGGAGAAGTCGGTGATTCGAGCCTCGGAGCGGTCGCCAATAATGTGCTCGAGAAGGATGACGACAACCTCATTTGGGAGCCCTTCGAAAAGTGAAGACATGGCGGTAGTCAGCTGGGGATTTTCTCTGTGCTGGGCATCACTGGTAATAGCATACTTGATGGCTTCTGGCTTCTCAGAGGTAATTTTGTAGTCCACGAGGTTTTAACTTTTCATTCGAAATTATTTCTGTCGCGGTCAAAATGTCCGAAACGGGAAGTCATAACTCCGCAACCTAATTCATCTGGTTTAATTGCAGTAGAGATTCCAGGGCTACTAGCCTGCTGATTAGATCCAGCATACGAAGACTCGTAACTCGTAACAAGCTGATAAGTGATATAAGCTGGTTTCAAAGGATCTCCGATCAATTCTCACTATCAACAGGCTGCAGCGACCAACTGCAATGACATTATAAAGCTCAGGAAAGACGAACAACTACGTGAATATCAATCTGATTTAAACAACTCAATATATATAAAACGTCCTGGAAGAATTGACCGGTGGTATACAAAACTCAAAGCGTATTAACGCTTGTTCTTCAACTGCAACTGTCTCACCTGCTCATCAAGAGCCTTGACCTTCTGCTGGATCTCATCCAGATCAGCATTGAGTCTGTTTCTCTCATTGACAATGTTCTGCTCCCATTGTCTGAATCTCTGCTCCTCTGCCTTGACCTGGTCGGTGAAGAACTTCTTGAGAGCATTCTCCTCCTCCTTGAACTTTGGATTGTGGAGCTTTCTCGTTGTGGTGATGCCTCCCTGTGTCTCGTTGTTCTCTCCATTCTCCATACGCAGTGTTCTGTATGTCTCGTAGTGGAGCTCTTCTGTGCTGAGAATCAAGTCCAACAAGTTGGTTCTGAGAAGCAGTGATCTCAATTTTCTGAAATCAGAGTGTGTCTCGTTCTCAACCTCGGCAATACCCCATGGGTACTTTCTTCCCCTAACGAGCTCACCAGAGCCGTTGTCATACTCGTACTCGGAACCAATGATGGCAAAAGGCATGCTCTCAATGAGCTGCTTGGCGTGGTCTGCAGCAGCCTGGTCATCCAGCTCGATTGGAGGTGTGTAGATTCTGATCTCCTGGGCCTCAATGACTGCTCTGATTCTGTTCTTGAACTCGGAGATTTCTGTTGGAGACAAGGTGTCACTCTTGGCAATGACCGGGATGAGATTGACCCTGGTGGAGAGCTTCTTCATAGTCTCAATGTCTAATGGCTTAAGCGAGTGGCCCGTTGGTCTGATGAAGTAGAGGCAGGCGTGCACTCTGAGGTCGTGCTTCTGGTGACGGTGAGGTTGCTGCTCCTGGCGCATGTACGAGTCGTGCTGGTCGTCAATGAAGTCCACAATAGGCTGCCACGAGTTCTTGTTGTCGATGTTGTCGCCAAAACCCGGAGTGTCGATGATGTTGACGCGCATCTTGAAGTTCTTCTCGTCGAGCTCGGCACGAATGATCTCGATCTCGGTGGTGGAGCGGATACCACGCTTGTGGCGCGTGCGGTTGTCGACCGGCTGCTTGAGCAAAGTCTGGAAGAGCGTGTTGACAAAGGTCGTCTTACCCAGCCCGGACTCTCCGGCGACCATGAACGTGAAGTGGGCACCCTGCTTGGAAACGAGCTTGTATCTGTCCGACGTGTTAGTATGTCGTTTTTGCTGGCTGGAATGAGCGTGTCACGTACCTCTGATTTGGGAGCGAGGAGATTCCGATTGGCTCGACCATTTTGAGTATGTGTAATATGAAGGAGCAGCTGTTAATAAGCTCTTCTAAAGGCTCTGGACACGGCTTCTGGACGTGTTTTGGGATGTTTCGTGTTGTGTCGCAGCTCTGAATTTTTTGGGATCGAGAATTGGACGCGAATTCCAAACACGACGCGTTTCACGTGTGGTGCAAGGGTGTTTTGTCAAGGAGGTGTCATTTGTGGGAAATCTTGGAAGGTAATAGATATTTATGATGGCGTCATTGGATTCTATGTCATAATTTCCCCCCAAATCACCGCTGTAATGTGCTCCTCTTTCCGCTATGAGAGCCATAACAAATTAGCAGTTCCAGTTCTGAGGCTCAGCATCAACTTCCGCGGAGACACTCGAAACAAGCGGTTTCTTGGTGATTCTTCGAGAATTAATTGGAAGCAATTATGATCACATTAAGGTCCAAACAACCAGCAACTAGCTCATGGCTCATGTTGTTCCAGGTTCTTCCTATCCCCGGATGATTACTAGTAGCCCTGTCCACGCCCCCACATACAAAGGCCGGCCCCAAAAGTGTAAGTACTTCACCGAATTAAAGTACTTCGAAAAGCTACTAGCTCAGCTCGGGAATAACAATAAATTATATTTCATGGTCTCATTACTGTCATCATGGTGTCATACCTTGAAGTATTTTTCCAACTCCACAAGCCTCTCCTTGAAGCCTTGCACAATCACTCCAATCTGTTCTAGCTTGGCAAACTCCATATCAATCTCATCGCACTCCTTCATGAGGTTTCTTAGTTTTTCCATGGACTTGTCAACATCAATCAGCTGCTGTTCAATTTGGCCCTGCTTGTTTGCCACGCTCAACTCTGTGCTTTCCGCAATGGCCTCCATCTTGGTTCCAATTCTGTATAACAGGTAGTCAAAGCTCAAGGCCAGCTTCTTGACTCCAAGCGGGTCGTCTTCCTCTTCATCGTATGGGTTCTCAGTTGCCTCATCCTCTTCAATGTCGTCTTCTGGTTCATCATCCTCGTCGTCTCCTAGCCTGTGGTCGTCCAATGAACTGCTCTCCAAACCACTCCTCAGAGACGAGTGTACAGATAACGCAGAGGTGGCCACTGAGGACGCCAGCGACTCCGTGGACATCGACCGAAAGTGACCTTCCTGTGGCAGAGATACTGAGCTCATCGTAGACTGGTTTCCGTGTGTTTATTCTCCACAATTGTTGTTGTTTTGTAGTGTCACAAGCGGCCAAAAGAGAGTCTAATTGACCGGAATTCGATACGGTTACGAATTCCGGCCCGTCTGGAGATTTCGCTGCGGTGGTGGCGATCAGGAAAATGCCACCGAATCTGGGCCTTTCTCCTACTTCAACAAGCACAAAAGCCATCCAAAACAGCTTGTTCTGCCGTGCTGAAACATGTCCGGATACGCTGACAAGTACAATCCCTCAGGCGCCTCATCGCTTGTGAGAAAGATCTGTGAGTAACCGTCTTTTCGGGGGCTAAATCGGCACCTCCACGGAAGAGCCAGCACACTAACGCCATCCACCCAGTCAGAGCATGCAGAAGCTCTCTTGCCGAGCCTGATATCGCCCTCAACCTCGCCGTGGCTGACTATGTCAACGAGAAGCAGGGAGGCGCTCCTCGTGAGGCCGCAGTCACCATCGTCGGGCTTATCAACTCCAAGGACACCCACACCGCCATCTTCGCCATTGCGCTCCTCGATGTCCTCGTCAAGAACTGCGGATACCCCTTCCACCTCCAGATCTCCCGTAAGGAGTTCCTCAACGAGCTCGTCAAGAGGTTCCCAGAGCGCCCGCCAATGCGCTACTCCCGTGTCCAGAGACTGATCCTTGGTGCCATCGAGGAGTGGAACCAGACTATCTGTAAGACGTCCCGCCACAAAGACGACCTCGGATTCATTCGTGATATGCACAGACTGCTCTCCTATAAGGGATACACCTTTCCAGAGGTGAAGCCTGAGGATGCCTCCGTGCTCAACCCATCTGACAACCTCAAGTCCATTGAGGAGATCCAGAAGGAGGAGCAACTAGCACATGCCGCCAAGCTCCAGGAGCTCGTCCGTCGTGGTCGTCCTTCCGACTTGAAGGAGGCCAACAAGTTGATGAAGATCATGGCTGGATTCAAGGATGATACTCTTGTCGAGTCCAGAGCCAAGGTTGCCGAGGACCTCGATAGGCTCAAACGCAAGGCCGATATCTTTGCCGAGATGCTCGCTGCTGCTGAGAGACAAGGATCCCTCGACCAGAATGACGAGACAATTGTGGAGTTGTACAGTGCTGTCAAGGTTGCACAGCCGAAGATCCAGAAGATTATTGGTGAAGAGGCTGATGATGAGGAGGCAGTCCAAGATTTGCTCAAGCTCAACGACACGCTCAACTCGCTCATACAAAAATACACCTTCCTCAAGCAGGGCGATGTTGCGCAGGCTTCCAACGTTAAGGTGGCCTCTACTGGCTCTGGTGCCTTGGAGTCTCTCTCATTGATTGACTTTGGTGACGACAACGCCACGCCTCCACCAGCTGGCTCTTCTTCAAACAACGTTGATGACCTCCTAGGTGATCTTGGTTCCCTCTCATTCAGCAACAACACAGTGAACTACGGCGCTGGTGGTGATATCGCTCTCGGTGGATCTCCCGCTCCAACTGCTCCATCTGCTCCATCTGCTCCATCTGCTCCATCTGCTCCAGCCAGTTCGGGTCCAAACTACGATCTCTTTGCCTCTCTCATGGACAGCACGCCAAAGCAGGCCCCATCCCTACAGGCCACCTACCCTGCCCCAACTCCAGCCAGCACAACTTCCAATACTACATTTGACCTTCTAGGAGACTTTGGATCTCCAGCTCCAGTACAGGCTAAGCCTGTTGCCTCTGCTTCTTCTCCTCGTGTCACAGTCAATGAATCAAGCCATCTCAAGTTTGAGCTCACCTGTGTGCGTGAGTCTCCAACAACCGTTCGTGCACAGGCATTCTTCTCCAACCCAGCTGCTACTTCTCTTTCCAACTTGGCCTTCCTCGTTGCTGTGCCAAAGTCTCTCCAGCTCAGACTTGAACCTCAGTCTGGTTCCTTCATCTCTGCATTCGGTAAAGACGCAGTGACACAGGTCTTCAGACTTGATGGTGCTGCTCCTGGTACTCCACTCAAGATCAAGTGGAAGGTGAACTACAACGTCAATGGCTCTCCAGTGGAGGAAACTGCCACTTTCACGCTTCCATCTGTTTGATTCTGAAGCCCTGATGTTCCCCTTTTTGTACAACACCTCTAATTCTTTATGTCATAAATGCTAGTATCAACTACAACTAAACGATTATCAAAGCAAATACAGAATTGTTCTTCATCGTGTCATTAAAAAGCGTTTCAAAGATTACTGAGCGCCAGCACCCATATTACCGCCACTCTGTTGTCTTCTCGCCTGTTGTTGTTCAACATTAGCAGCTCTCATCATCTCCATCTGTGCTCTCTGTTGTGGTGTCAGATTAACAGCCTGGCCCTGTACCGGCAGTGGAGAACCATTCACGGCACCAATAGGCTTCTGTTGTGCTGCACTTCCAGGTCTCGATGGTGAAGCAGCAGCCATGGCTGCCTGTTGTTGCAGAATCTGTTGTGGAGTTGGAGTGTGAGTACCTGGAGTGGCACTGGCCCTTGGAATGACTGGAGACTGAGAAGCTCTGACCTGGTTCACTGCACCGCCTTGCAGTGGTTTGGCACTAGCATTCATTCCCTGGTTCACCTGCTGTGGGGCACCATTGGCATTCACCAGTTGACGGGATCTCTGCAGATTGGCCAGGTATGATGCTGCCAGCTTCGTCACATCCTGAGATGACATGTTTGGATGTTGCTGAGAAATCTGCTGGATAACTGCGCCAATCTGGGCTGGACCTAGCTGAGTCTTGCGAACCTGTGGACTGGCAGATGCCAGAGACGTTCCACTCGAGCTTGCCTTCAGACCATTCACTTGACCTGCTGGAACAGATGGTACAACGTTGACCCGTCCTTGGCTCACTGGAATCGGATTGCTGTTGGATCTCATCTGGGCGGCAAGTTGAGCATTTCCGTTGTTTGGTGAAGGTGTGGCGGAAGCAGCAGCCTGCTGCTGAGCCATCTTTCTCTGCTTCATCTGCATCAGTTGCTGCAGTTGTTCTTGAGTGTATGGCTGACCATTTGGACCCTTCAGTTGTGCCAGACTTGATGGAATTGGAGTGGAGCCCTTTGGAACAGGTTGAGGAGGAACAGAGTTTGGACGCTTGTTTGAATCAGCCCTCTGTTGCTGCTGCTGCTGTTGTTGCTGAGCACTGTTTGAAGCAGAACTTGCCTGTGGTTGAGTACGAGGAACACCCATTGGAACACCTCTTCTCTGGCTGGCAACACTTGCACCTTGGGCCTGATCTCTCTCATACTTCAATTTCGACAACTCTGCAGGTGTCAGAGCAACCAGTTTCTTCTCATCAACTGTCTTTCTTGCCTGAGTTGGGTTGACTCTCTGTTGACTCTCTCTCTTTCTCATGCACTTTCTGATAGCTTCAAACATGGAACCCCAACGTAAACGTCTGTGACCACGCTGAATGGAGTCTGGACCAACACCCAAAGGAGAAATACGTCTCTTCGTCGTAGCCTGGATATGATGAGCATGCTCCAACCACTTCATGGCACTCATGTAATGCTGGCCTCTCATATCTTGGATCTGGAAAGTGTCGTTCAACTGGATGTATCTCTCGAAGCATTGCCATGGTGTTCTTCTCTCAATGTTCGACTGGTAGCTTCTCGTTGGTCTCTTGGACAAATGTGCAGACACAACACCCCAATTGAACGAGAACATGTTGACATATTCAATCAAGTTTTGGTCATCCTCAGGAAGCCAAATTGTTGGTGTTCTCAGGTTCAGGTACTTCAAGCTCGGAGGTGGAGGAGGCTTGATGGCGTTGCTTCTTCTCTGTGAGGAAAATCCAAAGAGTCCCTTCTGAGGTGTTGGGGTCAATGGTGTTTCATCTTCAAATTGTCTCATGTAAATGCTGTACCATGATTCATCGGCATCTCTGATCAAAGTCTTAGAAATTGGGATACTTGCTGCAGATGCTGTATCCTCGAATTGCTGGAATGCTCCAAATGAAGGAATTCCGTCCAAAAGAAGCTTGTCTTGGGATGAGAGATCATTGGTGTCGAGAAACAACTTGAATGGTGACTTCTTCTCCTCTTTGATCTTCTTGTACTCTTCGGCACCGACTTCTGGAAGATCGATATGCATGATCTCAGAAGCTGGGTCTGGTCTCTGAAGTAGCTTGGAGACGTCAATGGTGGGAGGCTCAGTCGTGGCAGATGTCCCCTCGTTTGGAGCAGGTGTTGCCTCTGCAGTGGTATCTGATGTCCCGGTGGGCTCAGCAGCAGGCAGGAACTTGATATCCCTTCTCTTCACACAACAAACTTTTCCATATGTCCAAAAGTCTTCAATGGCACCAGCAATAAGAGCACAAGTAGCAATTCTCAATTTTCTCTCTTCCTTGAAGTCTGTAGCCATCCACTTCATCTCTGACAACAAGTTATCCCATTGTGTATGCGTACCAGCCTTCAATGGATCAATAAATCGAGTGGGTTGTCTCAAACTCCACTTATTTGCATTCTTCAATTCTTCCATTCTTGAGTGAGCAACATTGATCTTTCCCTCGGTGAATGTGGTCTCGTACATCGTTGACGTGACAACCTTGTGCGTTGAGCTCATGAGCTTTGTGAGAGGCAGTGCTTGGGCAAGATAGTACAACTCAGCCAATGGTGTAACCTCGGCAATCTTCGCGGGGAGATAACTCTTCAATATGAGAATCATAGTATCCACTGCATCCTTGTTGTCTGGATCAAACATCTCCACTTGATTTTCCAGTCTTCTCTTCTTAGCTACCGAACCCAATGGTTCAGAAGGAATCTCGACAACTTGAGTCACCTTCTGGGTTGGTGCTGCCTTTGTTGTGGCCACCTCTGCAGGGTTCTCAGGGGTATCCCTTGTTGATGGTATCGAGGTCACCACGCCAGATGGAGGTTGTTGTACTTGTGGTGGCTCTGTAGGCTGTGTGGATGGAGGCTGTGGTTGTGAAGACGGTTGTGAGTTTTTGGCCGGTGAGTCTGACTTCCCTGTTTGTGTGATTGTTGTGGCTGGTGTAACTGCTGTCTGCGGTACCACTGGAGCTGTAGTTTGTGTGCGTGCCGTTGTTGGCGGCGTACTCACGGGCACAGTCGCAGCAGGAGCTTTCACTGTGCTTGGGGAAACCTGTTCTTCTTGTTGGCCAACTGGGGCTGTCGATGCTGTCGGGTTGTTTGATGTCTCCTCTTTGTCTTCCTCTTGCATGTCAAACTCCATCTGCGGGAGGGTTGTTGTGTCAAAAATTTGCCCTCGCTGGATGTCATTCTTCTCCAAAAACGACAGTAATGAGTCCTTGACATTCTTGAGTGATGAATCATCTGTGGTAGTCCTTATCCGTGAAAGCGACGCCACTGTGTACAGCTCTGCGAGCTTGCGCTTGCGACTCTTGACAAGGTCCTCGGTTTCCCCACGGCGCTTTTCAATGGCTTCCAGCCGAATCCGGTCAACATTCCCCGACATTCTGTGTTTGTGTTGTGTGGATACCAAAGACGCGTCGGATGTGGAGTCGCCGCTGCTGGTGCGGGGCTTTGTGGTGTTGATGATAATGATGGTGTTGGCGATGCCGGGTTAAGAGCACGCGGAGCAGCTCGGCCACTGAGGAGAATAACAAGAACAGCGGCTGACGGCTGATGCGCTGCGGCGGTTGACAAGAGAAGTCGCGCTCCTGAATGGACAAGACGATGCCGTTCTGTGGATACCTCTTACGGATATCTTCACGAGGTCTGTGGTAGTGTTTGAGCAGGTTAAACGCGCCCTTGAGCGCTAACGTTGCCGTCGGCGCTGTCTTTTTTTTTTTTTACGTCGACGAATTTCGCGCACGGTAGGGCCACGCTGTGTTTACTTTTCAGGTCAAGAAAGAAGTCTTATAGAGGGGTCGATCAAAAGTTCCCTTTGATGCCCTTGTCTACGACTAAGAGTAACTTACTTCAGTAATAAGTAATAGATTATAGGTACAAGTGTCAAGGTACAGTGAGCTATTTCAGATATTTCATACTTCAAAACAAAGGCTGGCCTGAGGGAAGGACTGCAACTGGCTGAAGATCGGTAAGGATCTCAAGATAGCTCTCTTCGAATCTTCCTTTGCACGCTGGGTTGTTGCAACATGGGTTAACATATTGCCCTTTGTTTGTCTTTATGGCCTTCTCAAAGAACTGTGGTGTGTACTTTCTCAGTTTCTGGCCAATTGTCTGCTCGATAACGATGGCGACACAATATGTTGCATGTTCATGGTCTGCTGATCTCATGGCTGCTTCTTCAAAAAGATCAATGGCATCTTCAACCTTACCACGATTCAAGTACATGTTACCAAGTGAAATTCTTGCCATGTCCGACATTGGATCAAGCTCCAATGCTCTCTTCAAGTACTTCTCAGCGGTGTTGAATTCATTCTCAGAAGTGTCCATGCCGGAATGGATCATATCAGCAGAGTTGATCAAAGGAATTGCACAAATCGTTGGACCAGGTAACACTTCTGACATTGTGATGGCCAGTTGGAATGCAGCCATTGCTGAGTACCAGTCATTCAAATCTCTTGAAATTTCACCTTCTGTGTTTGCTGTAACAGCAGAGTGCGGGTACTTCTGTTTCATATCCATGATAATGCCAGCAATTCTCAGGGAAAACGTGGCTCTGCGATGCTGGAGATAGAGCTTCGCCAAACTGTGAACATTAGGCTTCAATTTGTTTGCCTTCTCAAAACAATCAAGAGACTTGCTTGCCATCTCAGAGTTTCCGTCGTACTTCCATGCACGCTCGTAGATGATTCCCTGGGTGTGATAGACCTCATATGAACGTGGATTCAAATTTGCTGCACTCTCAGTGAGGAAAATTGCATCGTCAAACATGTTCTGATCTGACATGATCTTTGCCGTAAGCAGGTAGGTTCTGGAACGGTCTTTCAGGTGAATCAGAGCATCTCTGACTTCCACGATTCCCGAGAGATCTCCCTTCAAGTACTTCAAAACACCAATGTACTCTTTCGTGATCCAGTACTTACGCTCGGTTGATTTGTTTGATGGAGAGCGCTTACGTTCAGCGGTGTAACAATCCATTGCCTTGGCGAAGAATTCATCGGCCTTGTGATATCTCTTGTTGTCTCTGTCGAAGAACTGTTGCAATGCACTGATGAGATAGAAGTCACCGGTACCAGCACGACACATCTTTGGATCCTTTGGAAGTCCTTCAACAGTAGCCTCTGTCTCAAATCCAGAAAACCATTCGTAAACTCTGTCCACAGAGATATCTTTGACGAGGTTGGCCGTGTACAAGATGAGTTTCTCTTCCATGGCCTTCTTCAAACAGGCTTTGTATGACTTCAACGTTGACATGTTTTTTATGGACTTGTTCTCTGTCAAGCCAGCAATAAGATAGTCACCTGAGGCCTCAACCATGTTTCCAATTTTCTCGTAGGCCATAGCACGACGACGCCAACACTTCAGATACTTGGGGTCAAGATCAAGAGCTCGTGAGCAATCCTCGACACACTTCAGGTGGTCCTTGAGTTCGAAATGGCAAACGGCTCTGTTGTGGTAGAACACGGCATTCTTTTGCAGTGCGATTGCTGAAGAGTAGAACTTCATGGCCTCTTTGTATCTCTTCTCTCTGAACAAGCGGTTTCCGTCATCCTTCAACGCGTCGGCATACTTCTTCTTCTGATCGAGGGACAGGGCCTTGAACATCCCCACTGTCAGCAGCGTAGTATCAGGCATGATGGTCCAGTGTGAGCGTTCAGTTTTCGGTGCTTGAAGAAAACAATGAGCTTGAGATGGTTTGTTTTGGGGTGTAATTGAGCTGGACCAGAAGGTGACCAGATCCGAAGCTCGACGAACGCGGCCGGCAGATTTTGGATTTTGATGATTGATGATTTTTGAGCGGTACGGGACACACATTACAAGCTAATATTATTGCGAATCTTGTTAGTTAACTAGCTATCCTTTCATATATTTCGTTAAAGAGACATGGAAGAGGATAATTCAAACTCTCTTTGGTCTTGATCTCTCTTTGAGCAAGCTCAAATGTTGAGAGTGGATGCATACTGAGCCAAGTCTCTCATAAGCTCCTGCGGTGAGTATGGACCCATCATTGAAGCTGGCGAACAATGGCCTTGGATCTTCTCTTCCATAGCAAAGTCAAGCCATTTTCTCTTTAGATCTGGATCCTTTCTTGTAACAATACCTTCAAGCATATGAGTGACACCAGCAGCGGACATCATAACCCTGTCCTCATAGTTCCAAGCTGCCAGTGCGGCCTCGTCAAACAGCTTCAATGCTTCCTCAAATCTTCCCTGCTTAATCCTCAAGATTGCCAACGACATTTTCAAGATTTCAGAATCATCGTCGTAGTCCATTCCTTCCACTAGAAGCTTTGCTGCTGCCTCCAAGTAAAGCGGTGGGCGGTTTGGACCGAACGTTAATTGATCGGCAGCATTTGATATCTGGATCAGGCGAATACAACTCTCCGATGACATCTCAGCCAGTGTAATTGCAAGTCTGAATTCTGATATTGCATCAGACCAAGCACCGGAGTCTTTGAGAATCTCACCGACAGTGTTTGCCAGCTCCGGAGACTTTCTGAACTTGTTCTTTCCCTCAAGCATCTTCTGTTCGTTCAGAGAGCCACCGTTCAGCATGGCCGCCTCCATTTGCTTGATGAATCCATGGACGTTGTTTGGACACAAAGAGCAGAATTTGTTGACACATTGTGTTGCCTTGCTGACCATTGACTGATTGGAAGAGCCTCTGCAGTAAGAGTTGTATACCAAGTAGAGGTAATAATAGACCTCTGCACAGTTTGGATTGATTCTTCTGGCTTCCACAAGTGCCGCCTCAGAGTCTCTCCAGAGGTCTTTCTCTTGGAGAATGAATGCTTGAACAACCCAGATTCTGGCCCTCTTCGGATTCAAAATCTTGGCGGTAGACAAGAGGTTTTCATAACTTTGACCCAAGAAGGACTTCAGAAGTGCCAAATACTCGTAGACAACTGCACACTTGCGTCTTGTTGGTGCATCTGTTAATTCCAATGGGTTCTGGGGATATGCATCCTTCGCCTTCAAAAAGAGATTGTATGCATTCTTGTATCTTGCACAAGATTTGTCGTTGAAAGCGGCCAATGCCGAGATCAGGTAAAAGTCACCAGAGCCCTGTGGCAGTTTCGATGTATCCATGTTCAAGAATTCAACAGTATACTCTCTTGGAAATCCACCCAACTTGCTGCACAAGTAATCACATGCAGGCATGTGTTCTTTCTCCTTTCTTTTGGCCTCCCTGGTGTCGTTGACCTCCTTCATATACTTCGTCAGAGCTCTCTTGAAGCTTCCCAGGGAAGTCATGGTGCGGCCCTCGTACATACATGCAAAGCACCAGTCAATGATACTCTCTTTGTATCTCCCCAGCTTCTCATGTGCCTCCGCCCTGCGTCGAAAGGCCTTGGTATGCTTTGGGTTGAGATGAAGAGCCTTGTCTGCGTCCTTCAGTGCATTCTCCCAGTCCTTGAGGCCAGAAAAACATGCTGCTCTGTTTGAGTAGAACACGGCGTCCTCTTTGATGGAAATTGCCGCAGTGTAGAACTGTTTGGCCTCAGCGTAGTTCTTCTGGGCGAAGAGTCTGTTTCCATCCTCCTTCATCGCCTGGGCATAGCGGTCCTTAGCATCATCCCCGAGTGCGCTCAGCATCTCAGCCGTCATGAATGGCGTGGTCACCGGTGTCTGTGACATGTTCGTAGGTGATATCGCTTGTTGTAGCTCTTGAAGTTCCTGGTGATGTCTTTGAAGGAGAGCTGTACGATCCAAGGTCCTTTGAACGCGTCCAACAAAATTCGGGCGCGATCTTCAACTAGATTGGCGTCAAATAAGATTTCGGAAAGGAGGAACTCTGGGTGCCGCAATTGCTAGTATGCGGGACCTAGAGCAGCCGATATCCGAGAAGAAATTGGGGTCATCAGCAGACACAAACACCTCTATTCTCGTACCTACTACCTACTACCGTCTCCTTCGCAAAACTTTAATCGCTGTCGGCTGGCGGGGAAGTACGAACAACGGCCCCGTAAACTCCGCCCGGGGTAAAACCCGAGACTTCTCCGTTCAACTCCGTCATAGAGGCTAGCAACGGAACAGCCAAAACATCCTCAATCCATACACAAACACGTCCTGGTTCACACCGGCTGGTACCATGTGTTACTCCAAAGCAAAAGTATAAAAGGCGATGTCTTTCCGCTATCTTTCTCCAGAAATGACGAGCTTGAGGTGTGCAATCAGCAAGCAACGGCTTACAAACACTTCCAGTACAGCGTACAACTTCAACTGCTCATCATGTCTACTCAAGAGAACTCCTGTGAATGGATCAGACTCGGAAAGTCCGGTCTCAAAGCTTCTAAGGTGGTGGTCGGCACCATGTCCATCGGTGATGCTGCCTGGGCTGACTGGGTTGAAGGCGACGAAGAGACCATCATGGAGATCTTAAAGAGAGCTTACGACAATGGCATGAGAACCTTCGATACTGCGGACAGTTACTCTAACGGCAAGGCCGAGATCATGATCGGCAAGTTCTTGAAGAAGTATAACATCAAGAGAGACAAGGTGGTCATCCTCACCAAGGTGTTCTACCCAGTCGATGACGAGCAGGAATTGACCCACAAGGCTTTGTTCTCCCAGTCAGTGGACTTCATCAACTCCAAGGGTTTGAGTGCTAAGCACATCACTGATGCTCTTGAGGACTCTGTCAAGAGACTTGGCACCTACGTTGACATCTTCCAGATCCACAGTTACGACCCACAGGTTGATCCAGAGGAGATCATGAGAACCTTGAACATCCTTGTCCAGAGAGGCCTCACCAGATACATCGGTGCCTGCAACTTCAACATGTACCGCTTCCTCCAGTTGCAGCACATTGCTGACAAGCATGGATGGGTCAAGTTTGTCTCTGTCCAGAACTACTACAACTTGCTGTACCGTGAGGAGGAGCGCGAGATGATTCCATACTGCAAGGAGAACGGAATTGCCTTGATCCCATTCTCACCATTGGCAAGAGGCTATCTCGCCAGGCCAGCTCATGTCCCTTCTGCAAGAAGTCAAGGTGATGATAAGATGGCAGGCGATTTTCTTGGTCTCACCAACCCAAGTGACGCAGACGTTGCCATCTTGAACAGGGTTGAGGAGCTGTCCAAGAAGCACGGCGTCGCCATGGCCATCATTGCCACTGCTTGGGTTGTGGGCAAGGGGTTTACTCCAATTCTTGGTATTAGCAGTGTTAAGAGAGTTGATGCTGGTCTTGAGTGCTCTAAGTTCAAGCTCTCTGACGAGGAGATCAAGTACTTGGAGGAGCCATACCAGCCAAAGAACCTCATCTTCAGAGCCTGAGCAACGTTGAGACGCTACTCTTCCTGCACCCTTTAGCTGTGGAGCTCTACAATATGGTTTTTTGAAATTATGATACTGATACTCTGTGAATGATTAATAGTTTCTCCTCATATATCCGCTTAAAGGCTGGTATTTCCCAAACCTTGAACATTCGGGACTTCGCACCTGAACATAAACCTAACGCGGCACCTTGACACCACTACCATAGTAAACAACACAAACATCAATAACATCAGAACCAAGCGCTCTATCAGAAAACTGCACCGAATTTGAAGGCTTATAAGTGTACTTGAATTTTTGAAATATTAATTAGTCTGATAAAACGCCTCCTTTTCTGCAGGTTAAAATTTTGGGGTCAAAATTGACCTTTTTGAGTCAGCTGCTCAGTTTTGACAACGTCACCCTATTTTTCGAGAAATTCTCATTTTTGATATACAACATTCACTTATTTTCTCATCTCATATGAAAGAAGAACCTTTGTTTAGGAAGTACGCTTGTTTACTGGTCTTCTAAGCTTTGCGTTGATGAGTTATGCCCTCCTAGCTGCTCACTAGCGCGCGTATAGTCGGACCAGTGCATGACCCGCCGCGGTTTGCCTAATTTTAGCATTGATTTGAGTCGACCATACCTGTTAATCGATTCAACGGCATCCAAAGTAGTACCGAATACATAAGTACCTACCTACGTGTTGTAAAAGCAAATAATTCCCTTATATAAGCCATCTATACACGGATTCATAGACATTAAGCAGCCTCGTCAACCTTCGTGACGCCTTCGACTTCAACCATCTCAGCTTCATCTGACGACTCAGTGGCATCTTCCTCACCTGTGAGGACAGAAGTTGGGACACCATTGACAATAGCACGGAAGAGGAGGGCGAGATCATTTCTTCCCTGATAGAGAGGGAAGATGATCATCCAACAGGCAGAGAAGAAGAGCCAGATCATCATGATCACAACCCACTGAGTGAAGTACTTCTTGGAGAAGTGATAGTCTGTACCGTAGTAACAAAGAGGAACAAGCAGGTATGCGATACAGACAACAACAAATGTCAACAGAATACCAATCTTCTTAGCTCTCTTCAAGGCTCTTTCTCCCTTCTCAGTGACAACCATGGCCTTGAGCTCATCCTCATCGGCGTCATCGCCAGCAACAAACGCAGTCTTGAAGATTTCGAAGTCAAATGGAACAATGTTCGGCTTAACAATGGAAATAACTGGAATCACAATGAAAGAAGCACCAAGGGAGGCAAAGTTTCCAATGATGGAAGGTTTTGGAGTCATCAAAGTATCTTTGTCCACAACACCATCACCATAGGCGTATGCTGAACAGACCCAGCAAATGATACCAATTGCAGTGGAAATAGGTGGACCGTAAGTGCAAGCCAAACTGGTAGTCTTGTTCCAGTACAAGGTCAAAGTCAGGACAGCGACAGCTGGAACCAAGATGATACCATAGAAACTGATGAGCCATCCAACAGAAACACCAACGTAGTTGAAGATGATGGAGACACAAGCAACAAGGACAGAGAAGGCAACAGTAGCAATGTGAGAGATCTGGACAAGTCTCTTACCAGAGGCTGCTGGGTTGATGTAACCTCTGTAGAGATCAAATGTGGAAACTGAAGAGAAGGCAATCAACTCGGCAGACATTGCGGAGGTAACACTCATGAAGAGAGTCAAGACAGCTGCAGCGGCTCCACTCTGACCAAAGATGGCACCAAATGCATAGATGACTGGCATACCAGCGTTGGCCTCATCAGTGGACAGTGGGTTTGGGTATGTGAAGAAGCCAGGGTAAGTGAGCAGTGCTCTGGAGACGAGACCTGCACTTGTTCCGAGGGCCCATGGAATCGACGACCACATAATGGCACCCATGACATATCCTGTGAAAACTCCCATGTCCTCACCGGTTGAGCTGGCAGCAAGGGCCTTCTGTCCATAACTTGGGTCACCGAAGACACTGCCAAATCCACCAACGGTAACAGCCCAAGTAACCATGAACATCTCTGGGTTCTTGAAACTGAGATAACTGGATCCAGTGGTGGATGGGAACTTCTCATCAGCCTCCTGCAACAAGTCCCACAACTTACCTGGAGATCCAATGACGTCTGAAGTACAGAAGACCTTGAAGCACATAGTCAGAACAACGATGTAGATGATCACGGTGTGGATCCAGTCAGAGATGAATGTCGCCTTGAGACCACCGAATGCTGTGTAGATGCAGACACCAAGAGGAAGCAAGAAGTTGGCAGCAATGATGTTGATTCCAGTGGCGGCATTGAATCCCTGGGAAGCACCGAGAAGAAGACACGAGGCAACCATGATGTTGGTGGCAGTGATGTAGAACATGTAGACCCAGTGAGTGGCCTTGTCATATCTGGCTCTGATAATCTCAGCAATGGTGTGACAAGCTGGAGCAATTCTCTTGATCTCGACGGCCAGGAGACCGAAGGCAACAATCTGGGTGGCACCAGAGATACCGTAGAGATATCCGCCAGAGATGCCATATGTGTAACCCCACAAACCGGATGTAAGGAGAGTGGCCGGCCAGACCCAGGAACTGACAACTGCCGAACTGATCAGACCACTCTTGACGGTTCTAGAGGCTGTGGTGAATCTCTCGGAGGTTTGGTGCTGGTTCATGTATTTGGACAGGATGTGTGTGATGGCCACCATCATGAGGGCGAAGGCGGCTCCGAGGCCGACGATGTAGCCGTAGCCAATGCTCTGGGGAAGAATGTTCTTGACGTCGCCCATTGTTGAAGCTTGAATCTGTGGTAACAGCCTTGTGATATGGCCATTATTAACGGGGATCGGGCTCTTTTAAGTGAACTTGGAGGGCCCAGCCTGGAGCCCGTGATCTGCGATTTCTCGCCAGGACGCGTATCAGCTTATCAGTGCTCAGCTCTTCGGTGGGAGATCCGGCTTTCCTGGTGGAGGTTCCCGGGTGTGGCTCGTTGTTGTGGGTTGCTCTTGGGCTGTAGAGGGAAGAGTCATACTGGCTTGTGGCGTGGCAAAAACCGCCGATTATCTTCTGTGAGCTGACGGGGTTTGCCTTTCACGGACACCCTCGAGAGAAGCTTGCCGTCGCGGTTACCTATAACGGCAATCTCTGCGCCTTTATGATCCACGAGAATACTAGAAACGGGCCCAGCATCGTGTCCAGCCCGGTGATGGACTACTGATAACAGATACTTGCCAACTGTACAGCCCAGTGTCTTGACTGATTGTATTATATGGCCTTTCCCGGTTGAGCTAAGCGCCTCTTATCTTGACAGCTTTGACACAATTCGCCCCTGCGCATCCTTGGCTCACAATTAACGCGAGAAATTTGAGAGCACGCGCTGCTGCTTCTTTGCCACCCGAGATTATGCTCCATAGAAAGCCGAAACACCGACCACAAAGAGCCCCTAGTACCAATTGGCCTATTACCTGTCTCTTCATGCCCTCCTCACAGTACCCCACACGGAATATCGCTTGTACCTGGTGAGCGGGAAGCCAACTCCGCGTTTGTGGCACCTTGAAAGCTCTTCTCTTCAAACAACAACAAAGACAACTGGAAGAACTAAGATGGGCTTCCTCATCAGAGACCAATTGGTGTCCGTGGTTTGAGTCTCGATCGCCGTTGCCAGTGTCACCATGAAGACCACAGACTCCGCCCTCTTCACCAAGAACACCATCAGCCAGCACAACACGTTCGAGGACTCCCGCCAGCGCCTCAAGCAGGCTGTTCATCTCAGAGAGGCTCTCCTACTGAAGCAGAAGCCAGTACAGCCATGCATTGGCAAGCCACAGTACAACGTCGGTCTCAGCACCCTTCCACAGCAGGTCGAGGACATGAAGGCCAAGAAGGGAACCACATTCAACATCTTGCTCGTTGGCCAGGCCGGCTCAGGAAAGACCACCTTCATCAACACCTTGTTCGGTACTGACGTCTTGCCCAACATATGGTCTGAGATCTACGATATGGAGCCAAACTTGCTGTTCCAGAAGGGTAACGGTATCTCTTTGCACCGCATTGGTTTGTCAGAGGAGAACTTCAACTTGGATCTCACTGTCATTGAGTCACCAGGGTTCTGTGATCACGTCAACAACCTGTACGCGTATCTTCCTATTACGGACTACATTGATGAGCAGTTGAGACTCTACATGTTCCAGGAAGAGCAGCCTGACAGAACAGCCAAGGTTGATAACAGAGTCCACGCCTGCATTTTCTTCATCAACGGGTCATCCCGCGGTCTTTCCGTGTCTGAGATTGAGGCCATGAAGCACATTTCCAGTCGCGTTAACTTGATTCCAGTGATTCCAAAAGCCGATACGTTTACCCAGATTGAGATTGATGAGACAAAGGCTTTGGTCAGAAGAATTATCAAGACACAGAACATCAAAATTTGTGAGTTCATCGATGATGAAGAGGTCAAGGAGTCCATCCACAGACAGGTCCCATTTTCCTTGATTGGATCCGAGTCTTTTGTCATAAACTCTGCTACTGGCGAGGCTGTTCGTGGAAGAAAGTACAAGTGGGGTGTTGCCGAGGTGATGAATCCAGAACACAGCGACTTTATCAAGTTGAGAGATATCTTGATGGCCGACAACATGGTGGACTTGATCCATTCAACGGAGTCATACTATGAGAGTTGCCGTTCTAAGTTGATCAAGACGAGAATCAAGACCACACATGACATGATTAAGAACCCTGACATTGAGAAAGAGGAGGCCTTCAAAGGGCTCATTGAGAGACAGTTGAATCTTGAGCAGCCAGAGTCACTTGGAGGATACGAGACTGCGCTGGTTCTCTCTTACTTTGGAAAGAGCAAGGTGGATGAGCTTGTCGCACAATGGAACCCTGTCTTCATGAACAGGGTGATGCTGGACAAGACCAAATTCTCAGAGTTTGCTCAACATGAGGAGAAGAAGTTCAAAGCATGGAAGAAGAGATTGCTCGACAAGCAGCTCGAAATGAACAAGGAGATCGAAGAGTTACGTGAGATCTTGAAGGAGAAGCACAGAGAGCTTGTTCAACTCGCCCGCCCTCCAACTGTTACACCCGAGGAAGGATCTGCTCACGGATCTCTTTCTGACATTCAAAGACCTCCTTCAGCTTGTGCAACCCAGTCCCAGGTTGTTTTTGAGGCTGGTGGAGAGATGACATCATTGCTCCTTTGATAACAGAATCATCCACAATCCATCTACCTAAGACCTAAGTAGCAATCATCAATCCTATTGTTGACGTGTAGCTGTAGGCAAAAAGACCGACCGCTCGAGGACGTAGTTAAGCTGAAGGCTGAAGCCCTCATGAATCGTTTTTTTTTTTAATTTAAAAAAAAAACGGCCGGCGCGACGTGAAAAATTGGAGCTGAAAATTTTGCAACTTTTCTTTCTTCTTTCTTCTTTCTCTTCACACTTCACACACGTAACGTCGTGGTAATGTCGTTTGTCGCATGGGATGGTGACCTCAAAGGTCGAGAGCGTCCTTTCTGCGTGATGGTGGATTTCCTGAAGAGCTGATTCACTCAGTTAGGTCACCGTCCCCGCAAAGCATACGAAGTAAGCTGCCTTGGAAGCTTTGATGATGGAGATTGATGAGATGTAAACGGAGCAAGATCGATGGCTTTTTTTCACGTGATGATTGTCTTTTTCTAAGTATGTTTTTTCTGGCATCTCTAATGTTAGGGCCTTGTTTCAGTACCGGGCTCGATGAGTACAACCATTGACTAAATATCTGACGAAACTTTGCCATTGATTGGATCTCTTGTTCATCTCTCTTTCTCTCGAATCAACTACAGGGCGGGTGAAAAGTATACTAACTGTTGCCTTTGAAGTATTCTGGATTGTATAACCCTCATCTTTTTGACGACGCGTTGTAGGACCCATGAGATGGTCTCTGAATGAACGTGATGGAACAAAGATTGAACGAGCCTTGTAATCAAAGCATTCGGCAAGGAATACCAATAATGCGTATGGCCTTGTGGATTCAGACCATATGTTGTTGATGGAATTCAAGCATCATGTGTGTGTGATATGATTAAGATCAAAACGACAGAGGTATCAGCAGAGTTGGCGAAGAGTGACCAATACCAGGGGCTCGAGTTGCAGCGCATCAGAGCGAAGTGCATGTGTGCAATGGGAACCATAGGCCTTTGCCATTGAATGAAACGATTTGAATAGGTGTGAACACCCACTTGGGCAACTGGAATGGATCATGGAACCCACAAGCTGCCCTTTCCTCTTGGTGCATAATCCATGGCGTCAAACTTCTCAATTCTCACCTCCTGAGGCCCCTTTCTTGGGATTGGTGGAACAGTTGTGTGGTCAGGAGACTTTGACTTCTTTGATCTGCTTCTTCTCTTCTTTCCCTGAGCCTTCCCGCCATTGTCGTCGTCGTTGTCGTTGGAGATGGAGAGCTGGGTGAAGCCGGTGATGGCACTGTCAGCGTGGAAGACCAGAGCGTCGGCCTCAGAGACGTTGATGCATGGGATTCTAAAGCTCTCAGCCCAGATGCGCGTGGCAGAGTCCTCTGTGATGAAAACCCAGTCCTGAGGATCCTTGTGCACCTTCTGGATGAGCGGTCTGAGCAAGAAGCGGTATCTGGCTGGCATTTCTGCTCTCTCGTTAGCATCGTCGCCACTTCCATTGGCGCTTGCCTCAGCCTCGAGCTGGACAGCCTGAGTCTCAGTCATAGTGAGAGGGACGGCAGTGTGTGCCAGCTGTGGTTTGAAGTCCTGGACCTTTGGAGCACGCACCTTGTATCTCACGCAGTCCTTCCACTTCGGACCCACCTCTGCTGGAGTCTCGATCATGATCTTGGCTGCAACGGTGGCGTTGTCGCTGGAGAGAGTCTTCTCGATGAGTCTCATTCCCTCGCGGGCGTTGACAGCTGCCATGGAGACGCCCTTCTTCAGGTAGTCGAGCTCGTGGATGGTGTAGGATGGGATCCAGAGGACGACGTCAGCGGCATCCGTCTCCAGCCACTTGCGGATATTTCCGAGGCCCTTCGTGAGCGCTGAAACGTCCACTACGAAGTAGCGAGTCGGCTGTTCCGGCTGCTCGTGTCTTGCCATAGCCGCCGTGGTTGTTGTGTTGTTTCTGGTGGCGTTGGGTGCCGTGATGGAGAGCCCTTTTGCCTTTTGCCTCGAGAAATATCAACTTGCTCCACCGCGATTCCTTTCGGGGCTCGGACTCTGCGCCACAAACTACGTTACTACGGCATTATGTACAGGAAAATAGTCGTGGATCGTGTTTTATGTGCATGTTTATGTCATTACTCAAAGTCGTCAACTAGTGAGTCCGGCTTGAACGGCCACAGGTCGAACTGTTCCGCCAGCAGTTGGAACTCAGCAGTCGTAAGGTCTTTCACCTTTTTCTTCAGCAGTGCCTGGGGTAGCTTCTCCGCATAGAACTCGTCTGCTCCGGGACCAAGGTTACGGCAGCTCTCGAGTACACTCTTCGTGCGAAGAATCATGAGGTTCTTGGTCACGTAGTCCCAGGTGTACATGTTGGAGACTGTGTGCTGTTTTGGGTTGATCTCCAGCAGTGACATGGGGACTCCAGTCAGATCATTGGGGTCAAACACAACGGCATCATCTCTGTCAACAGCACCTTCAATCTTCTTGAGTTTGTCAGTGTCTGGCGTGGCAACGAGGCGCGTGTCCGAGAAACTCTCCCTCACAATGGAACACTTGTGCCTTGCAGGATTTCCAATTTCCGCCATCACCTTGACCGCAGAGGCCTCTGGGACCCAGAGAAGCATCCTCACGTTTCCAAACCTCTGAATCCAGTTTCTGTAACCAAGACAGGCAAGCCACTGCATGAGAAGAGATTCAGCAGAGAGATAGCCTGTAAGAAGGAGCTTGGAATGGATGTGATCACGCGTCTCAAAACCTGGATGCAGGATTCCGGTCTTCTCATCTGTGAGCTCAATGTATGTGCTCCAATTGTATGCATTCTTCTCAACGTGTTTGAATGTATGTGAGGCAGTTTCGGGATTGTTGTCGAGCTCTTCAAGGCTGGCTTGGATGTATTTCGAGTGATTCAGACGGGACTCCAGTAGTATGTGCTGGCTGGGCTGGAGTTTGTTGTAGAGGGCCGAGGAGAACAGCATATTGCCTGGATACGCATCCACCACATTCAGCGTCGATGGGTCATAACTGTACTTGAGTTTGTCCACGATATTTGTAGCGAGTGTGGGGCTGTTGAGGAAGGAGATACCCACGTATTTGCGGAGCGAGGCTGCATCTTTCACTGGCACCCGTACCATGGCTCTCCAGTTTGAGATATGAGTGGGAACTTGATGAGGGTAGATAGATCTCCAAATGAATGGGTGAAATCAGCTCTTTGTATGGTGATTATGACCAGTTTGTGCTCTGCGATGAGGAAGAGACGAAGACCCCGAAGCGCCACCAAAATTTTACCGCGAACCATCACGAAGCCGAATAAAGGCGGCCGTAGATTCTCATCACAACTAGTCAAACATCACCAACGGCCAGAGCTGAAGACATCACTCAAACATGAAGATCAAGATCAAGAACATTGGTCCAAAGACGGAGCCACATCCGGAGAAAGAGACCAAGCTCAAGGTCCGCTTGCCCATCCCGCCGCGTCCCAAGTCGGCAGCTACAACGGCAACAGAAACCAAAACACCAAACATCAAGATCAAGCTCGGCGGGCCCAAGCCGAAAGTCGTGACGAAGCCCACACCAGTCAAGGCCCGAGTACCTCGAATCCGAGTGAAGCCCACCAGAATTCCCGGAGAGGGCTACGACTCTGAGGACTCTGAGATTGAGGATGACCCTCTCGTGGAGGAGGCCATCGTTCTCCGAATGCTTCCAGATGCTGAACTGGACTACGTTCGCCACTGTGTGGAGAGTGGAGACCTCAGTGGGATCTCCATCAGATGGAAGGACAGACGCCGCTGCTGGGTGTACGTGAACAACACGATGTATGTGGCGAAGCTCATGCGACTCCCCAACATCGTCGAGGCGAGCAAGACCGTTGACAAGAAGAACATCTTCAAGGCAGTGGACATCACGGAGATTTTGGTGGTTCTGAAAAGGATCCAGAACGAGGATGAGATAAACGACGTCTCTCCCGATGAAGAGGAATACCACAGCGGCATCACAGCACCGATGAAGAACATCACAAAGAGCCAATATCGCCGAGAGCTTACCAGAGACCGCATCGAAGCCATCGAGGCGCGTGTTGACGAGCTCCTAAGGATGGATGAGGAGGCAATGCAGTCCACATACGAGCTCGTGGATCCAGACAGTATTGGTATTACAGAAGATGCATCTGCACAGACCTCTGTTCCATCGAGAATGATTGATGAGGAGGAGTCAGCGGCAAACTTCCTGCAGGCAAGCAGAGAACAGGAACAGCGTGCAATCAACCAAGAACAAGAAGAGCAGGAAGAGATCAACGACGGAATTGATGACTTGGAGCTCGAGTTGGAGCAGGCTTTGGAAGGCGAAGATGAGGAAGAGGACGACGATGATGATGATGACGACGACGACGATGACGACAACAGTGACAACGAGGCAGGCATGCGCCGCAAGGTTGAAGTCGACGAAGATGAACAACACAATGCACTCCTCAGAGACGAGATCAACGAGTTGGAGACCACGATCCAGCAGAACCAGGCAAGACTGGACAGAACGAGTAATGCTCTTCTCCGCGACAGATTCATCAGCAGTATCGCCAAGCTTGAGAAGGAGCTGGAGAACAAGAAGAGACAGCTCAGAATCGGCGAGGACAAGACCGGAACGAAGAAACAGCAGGATGATGACCTCGCAACGCCAAACACAGCCAGTGCTGCGAACACGTCGACCATGGGTCAGGATATGGATGACGACGATGACGATGATGATGACGATGGCGATATGGACATGGATATGGACGATGAGCCGGAGGGAGAGGATGACGGTGGCTTGTTTGGAGAAGGCGACAATGAGAGTAATGAGGTTGATATTGATGATGCAGATTTCCAGGACTTGTTCGGATAAGAGTCCACCATCTGGTATGGTGTTGGGATGTGTCACTTTCAATGTGCCGGCGCGCGCGGAGAGAAGAAGGGTTCTCCAAAAATACAAGTGGCGCAAGCTTTACGATTCCGTTGCTTAGATTGAAGTAGCACTTCCCGCACAAACATGTCGTTGAACTGGGTTACCAGACAAAACAATCCACAGGAGCCATTTGTACCGCTTCCAGGAGAGATCTTCCAGTACGCACAGCCCGAGCAGGTGACCATTGAGCTCACGCCTCTCAACCAGCCCAAGCCGGAGACGATAACGCTTAAGGGCAAGGTCTACCTCACATCGCACAGACTGGTGCTGCTATCAACAGACAAGGGCGGGAACGACAACTTCTCGCTGCAATACAGGGATGTTCTGTCTCACAAGCTGGACATGCCGTGGTTCGGCAGCAACAAGTACAAGATGGCCTTCCGCATATCCAACGCCAACGGCGGGCTCAACTACCTCTATCAATGGGAGCTGCGTGTTGTATTCAGCGAGGGAGGTGCTATGAGGTTCGGGGAGCAGTTTGCCAGCCTGAAGACCCGCTCTGACAATGACCAGGCGGACGAGCTGCCTGCGTACTCTGAGCTGTAGCGGGCGGTGGCGGACCACAGTGGTAGTTTTAATATATGTTGGGTAATTAGCCAGAGCTTCCTATTCCGGAAGTCTAGCGCGGCGGCCCGCGGTTGGCCACTTCGGCCCGGGAGGTGGGGCTTTTCCGCGGCGGCAAGAAATTGAAGGGGGCCAACCCTTCACGGGCTTCCCTCCACAGGAGGACAGGAGCTACAGGCAGCCACGCAGCCACGGACACACCGCGATGGACTTCAGCAGGGTGCCCAAGGAGGAGATCCAGAAGCTCTACTATGTGAGTACACAGTCAGGGCGCAGCACCCGCCACGGCCCCCACAGCAACCCAGTCGCCACCCACCAGCAGCAGCCCGAAACACCAAGCCATTGACGCGTTGTTTACACTACGCGGGGCAACCGTCTTCCCGAGACACCAGCACAGATCGAGACTCCCACAGAGGACACATCCAGGGTATCACGATTGGCCATGCCAATGCCACTGCCTACTGCCCACCCGCCCCACTCACCGCTTATCAACATGCTCATATACACACACAGAGACTCTCGCTGCTCTACGGCCGGACCCCCAGGTGCTGATGCTGCCCGATACCCCAAGGGACACGCTCCAGGAACTCATACTAACATTCAGTCATAGCGCTGGCAACAGCTCAAGGCCCAGTTTGGTGAGGCGGCAAGCCAGAATGCTGAGTTCGTTCAATTGTCCAAGGTGTTGAAGTCCATCTCGAGACAACAGGAACAGGCCAGACAACAACAGCAGGGCAGAACACAGAATGGATCCCCAATGATGGGCCAGCAGATGCCAATGCAACAGCAAGGACAGTTCCAAGGACACAACCGTCAGCCTTCACACCCGCAGGGGATGAATGGCAATGGCTTCAACTCGGTGATGGGCCAGGCGCCTTCACCAGCCATCCAATCGACGGGGACTCCATCGCAGATGCCAACTCCTTCAATGGGAGGACAACAGGGCCCAGGACAACAGCGCGGACCTATGCAGACCGGGTTGTTTGCTCCATACCAGTCTATTTTGCTCAAGGCCCAGATTGCCGCATTCAAGTGCCTTGTCAAGAACATGCCTATCCCACCAGAGGTCAACAACATCTTGATGAACTCGATGAGAAGCAACATGGGCTCAACCCCTGCAAGCACGAATCAGATGCCGATCACTGGTGCAACTCCTCGACAGCATTCCATCTCACAGCCGCCGCCATCTCAACCAATGGCTTCACAACAGATGATGGGCACGCCACAGATGCCAACTCATATCTCCCCTCATGCCTCGGTATCACAGTCGCTATCCAATGGTGCTTCTCCAATTGTTGCCCAGCAGATGAATTCACAGCAACCTACACCTGTCATGTCCAACAAAATGACGCCAGGCATGGATCCATCACACGTGAAGGAGATTCCCCTTGCGGAGTTTGACAAGATTTTGCCAATCGAGAAACTCAAAGCTGAGCACCCAGAGATTACGACCATCATGCCAATTAATGACCCAAAGCTGGAGGTTCAGACATATGCCATGCCGGTTCAGCAAACGGAGATTCCTTACGAGTTGTTGAGTCATCCAAAGTCGAGAGTGATTACACCAGGCGTGTTCCCACCAGGACTTGATGTTCCAGGTGCTGCACAATTGAGAGAAGCCACGATACAGCTCGAAATTGATGCCACTTTGAATGACTTCACTTATGAACTTGAAGGCGTTGACGACACTGATGAGTCCAAGCTTGATGACTTGATCGACTACTATGCATTGAAGCTTCTTCCACTCCAGAAGGCCATGAGAGGTCATGTTCTCTCTTTCAACTACTTCAAGAAGTCGTTGTTGACAAACACACACCCAAACTTCCTCGCCAAGATTCGAAAGATCAACTTGATGGATGCTTCAACAACCACTCATCTCCACATGCAGCAGGTGAATTTGAAGCGCAAGGTTGAGAACCAGAAGAAGTTTGATCAGATTGAGAAGCTGACTGCTGATTCTTCCACCATCATCAAAAAGAGAAACTCGAAGAAGGAGGCTATTCTCAAATTTGGAAGATCAATATCCTCTGTGCATTCCGTGATTGAGAAGGATGAGCAGAAGAGAATCGAGAGAAACGCCAAGCAGCGTTTGCAGGCTTTGAAGGCCAACGATGAAGAGGCATACATCAAGTTGTTGGATCAGACCAAGGATACCAGAATCACACACTTGTTGAAACAAACCAACACCTTCTTGGACTCGTTGGCACAGGCTGTCAAGGAACAACAGAAGGAGACTCATGAGCATGCCAAGTCCACCGGAAGGGAAGTCAACGATGAGTTTGAGAAGATGGATGATGAAGAGAGTATTGATTACTACTCTGTTGCACACAGAATTAAGGAAGAAGTCAAGGTGCAGCCAAGCATTCTCGTTGGTGGTGAGTTGAAGGAGTACCAGTTGAAGGGTTTGCAATGGATGGTTTCCCTCTTCAATAACCATTTGAACGGTATCTTGGCCGATGAGATGGGTTTGGGTAAGACCATTCAGAGTATTTCTTTGATCACATATCTCGTCGAGGTGAAGAAGATCCCTGGTCCATTCTTGGTGATTGTGCCATTGTCCACGCTCACAAACTGGAACTTGGAGTTTGAGAAGTGGGCGCCAGCCGTCAAGAAAATCACATACAAGGGTCCTCCAGCTTCGAGAAAGGTGATGCAGCACGACATCAGAACAGGAAACTTCCAGGTGCTTTTGACTACTTTCGAGTACATCATCAAGGACCGTCCTCTCTTGTCCAAGATCAATTGGGCTCACATGATCATCGATGAAGGTCACAGAATGAAGAACAGTAACTCCAAGCTCTCTTACACATTGACGACATACTACAACACAGACTATCGTTTGATTTTGACTGGTACTCCACTTCAGAACAACTTGCCAGAATTGTGGGCTTTGTTGAACTTTGTTCTTCCAAAGATTTTCAACTCTGTGAAGTCCTTTGACGAGTGGTTCAACACGCCATTTGCCAATACTGGTGGCCAGGATAAGATTGAGCTTTCTGAAGAAGAGACTCTTTTGGTTATCAGAAGATTGCACAAGGTTTTGAGACCGTTCTTGTTGCGTCGTTTGAAGAAGGATGTCGAGAAGGACTTGCCTGACAAGGTTGAGAAGGTGATCAAGTGTAAGATGAGTTCTCTCCAGAGATCGTTGTACCAGCAGATGTTGAAGTGCCACCAGATCTTCACTTGCGACGAGAGTGGTGACAATTACGTGCCAATCAAGGGATTGAACAATCCAGTCATGCAGTTGAGAAAGATTTGCAACCATCCATTTGTCTTTGAAGAGATTGAAGACCTCATCAACCCAACACATGAGACCAACAACAACATTTGGAGAGTTGCTGGTAAGTTCGAGTTGCTTCAACGTGTCTTGCCAAAGTTCAAGGCCACTGGACACAGAGTTTTGATCTTCTTCCAGATGACTCAGATCATGGACATCATGGAAGACTTCTTGAGACTCAACGACTTGAAGTACATGAGACTTGACGGTTCTACAAAGCCAGATGACCGTACAGACTTGCTCAAGCTGTTCAATGCTCCAGACTCTGACTACTTTGCATTCTTGTTGTCCACCAGAGCTGGTGGTTTGGGTTTGAACTTGCAGACCGCCGACACAGTCATCATCTTCGACACTGACTGGAACCCACATCAGGATCTTCAGGCTCAGGACAGAGCACACAGAATTGGCCAGAAAAACGAGGTTCGTATCTTGAGATTGATCACTGAGGACTCCATTGAGGAAGTCATCTTGGAACGTGCTCACCAGAAGTTGGACATTGATGGTAAGGTCATCCAGGCTGGTAAGTTCGACAACAAGTCCACTGCTGAAGAGCAGGAAGCTCTCTTGAGAGAGTTGTTGGAGGCTGAAGAGAACAAGAAGAACGACGAGAGCGATGAGCTTGATGATGACGAGCTGAACGAGATCTTGTCCAGAAACGATGATGAGTTGGAAATTTTCAAGAAGATTGATGAGGAGAACAAGAACAAGAAGTTGAGTGGTCGCTTGATGACTGAAGCTGAACTTCCAAAGGCCTTCTCTACAGATCCACTTGAGTACATGGCTGCTCAGGAGGTCAATGACGTTGAGCTTGGACGTGGCGCAAGAGAACGCAAACAGATGTACTACGATGACAACTTGACCGAGGAGCAATGGCTCAGAGAGATCGAAGGTGACTTCTCGGAGGAGGAAGAGGAGGAGTTTGATGCACCAAAGCCAAAGAAGAAGAAGAGATTCAGAGCCAAGAGAAACGAGTACGACGATGACGATGAGGAGGAGGATGAAAATGGCACATTCGGTAAGAAGAGAAGAAGTGTTCCTCCTGATGATGATGACTCTGCTGCTTCTACTCCAGCTTCGATGGGCGGTGCTCGTCCACGCTCCAAGAAGGGATCTGTTCCTCCATCTCGCCGTGCCGCCACCAAGAGCTCTGCAGCCAACCGTGGACAGACTCCAGCCAACCGTCTTCCAAGAGAAGAGACTCTCTCTGCGGACCAGCGTGACACTTTGAACTTGCAATGTGAGAACATCTGTGAGGACTTGATTGACTTCATCAACGAGGAGGGCCGTCGTCTGAGTGACATCTTCATGGTGAAGCCGGCCAAGAAGCTCTACCCAGACTACTACGTGCTCATCAAGTACCCGATTGCCTTTGACATGATCAAGAAGAGAATCCACACCAACATCTACCACAGTCTCCGGGAGTTCATCGAGGACGTGCACCTCATGTTTGCCAATGCCCGGATCTACAACGAAGAGGGCTCGATGGTGTACGAGGATGCTGTTGAGTTGGAGGAGCTTGCGCTCCAGAAGTACAAGGAGTTGGTTGAGGATGCTGATGTTGACTTCACGAAGTTTGACGAGGAACATTTGACGAAGGTTGTACCTAAGAACGTGGGTGCGGTGGCTATTTGAAAGGGTGCGATCTGTACTATGATAGAGGAAAATACATACACACGGGGGGCAATTTGTACTATTACGGCAAAGGAACCTGGAATATCGTAGGACTGTGGGGGAAGAAAGCACGTAGAATATTCAAGTCTTCCAGCCTGTCACATGGGCCAGCTCCTTCACATGCCAAAACTGTGGCGTCTGTCGAATCACATGCTGCGAAATTTCTTTTGCGCGAGCACGTGACACGGTAGGGGCCACAGATTTGACTTCGTCGCTCCGTCGTTTATAAAGAAAAAAAATTCCACGTACCCTCGCACACGTTTTCGCCCTTCTGGTCTCTTCTCTTCTCCACCGGACTTCCCGACAAAACCCTCTTTCTACTACCATGTCTGCTGCTTCCGAGACCTTCCTCTTCACATCCGAGTCCGTCGGTGAGGGCCACCCAGACAAGATCTGTGACCAGGTGTCCGATGCCATTCTCGACGCTTGTTTGGCTGTTGACCCATTGTCCAAGGTTGCCTGTGAGTCCGCCTCCAAGACCGGTATGATCATGGTTTTCGGTGAGATCACCACCAAGGCCCAGCTCGACTACCAGAAGATCATCAGAGACACCATCAAGCACATTGGTTACGACGACTCTGCCAAGGGCTTCGACTACAAGACCTGTAACGTCCTCGTCGCCATCGAGCAGCAGTCTCCAGATATCGCCCAGGGTTTGCACTACGAGAAGGCTCTTGAGGAGCTCGGTGCCGGTGACCAGGGTATCATGTTCGGTTATGCCACCGACGAGACCGACGAGAAGTTGCCATTGACCATCTTGTTGGCCCACAAGCTCAACGCTGCCCTCGCTGACGCCAGAAGATCCGGTGCCTTGCCATGGTTGAGACCAGACACCAAGACCCAGGTCACTGTCGAGTACAAGAACGACAACGGTGCCGTCATCCCATTGAGAGTTGACACCATTGTCATCTCCACCCAGCACGCTGAGGAGATCTCCACCGAGGACCTCAGATCCGAGATCAAGGAGCACATCGTCAAGAAGGTCATCCCAGAGCACTTGCTCGACGACAAGACCATCTACCACATCCAGCCATCTGGAAGATTCGTCATTGGTGGTCCACAGGGTGATGCCGGTTTGACTGGTAGAAAGATCATCGTCGACACCTACGGTGGTTGGGGTGCTCACGGTGGTGGTGCCTTCTCCGGTAAGGACTTCTCCAAGGTTGACAGATCTGCTGCTTACGCTGCCAGATGGATCGCCAAGTCCCTTGTCCACGCCAAGCTCGCCAGAAGAGCTCTCGTTCAGTTGTCTTACGCCATTGGTGTTGCTGAGCCACTCTCCATCTTCGTCGAGTCTTACGGTACCTCCAAGTACACCTCTGAGCAGCTCGTTGAGATCATCAGAGCTAACTTTGACTTGAGACCAGGTGTCGTTGTCAAGGAGTTGGACTTGGCCAGACCAATCTACTTCAAGACTGCCTCCTACGGTCACTTCACCGACCAGTCCAACCCATGGGAGCAGCCAAAGCCATTGAAGTTCTAAGTGTGCTGACTTGATGTCATCACACCCGGGAACTTCTGCTCCTCATCCACACTCTTGCTAATGATGCTTATGACCGTGCCAGTGCTCAACTCGCTGGCGCAAAGAAATTGTTTCACGACATCTCTTTCCTTTCTCCTACCCACGACTTTTTGCCGCTTAATTGATTTGCTATATAGAGCTCCATGTCCCTCAACAGGCATACATAGATGGTCATCTCATGTACTTGATTGTAGAGCTTCGAATCTCGATCGCCAGATCTCGCCTCCGCCTGTGAAGTTTCAGTTGATGATGGGGATAAATGATAAATGGGCCACGGCCTAAAACGTGCGACACTTTCCCGATTGGGGAGAGCCCTTGAGCAGAGATCAGTTACTAGTGGGCCAATTGGAACGGAGAGAATTCCCACTGGCCGAACTCGGAATAGACCCTCATTTGTTACTCTTTTGAACACAAGAAGAGATCAGTAGTGCTCGTTCGGCTATGCGGGCTTCTGTGTGGGGGCAGTGGGGTTGTCGTGATCGGGCGACGGAGCAAAGGCGGGGAGAACTTGTTTATAAGGCCCCCACTTGCCACTGATTCTGGGAAAGATTCTTCCATCAACACCATGAAACCACCAAGACAATGCTCAGAACATCCAGAAACACCGTGGCAAAGACACTTCGCCGCTACTCCACGCAGCCAGACCTCAAGGCCACGCTCAAGGCCGTGATTCCGCAGCGCGTGGAGCTCTACCAGAGCGTCAAGAAGAGCATGGCTGGTAAGAAGATTGGCGACTTGACAGTGGGAGGCACAATTGGTGGCATGAGGGGCTACTCTGCTCTTTTGTGGGAGGCCTCGAGTGTTGATCCAGAGAAGGGAGTCACCTTCCACGGCCACACGATCCAGGAGTGCCAGCAGTTTCTTCCCAAGCAACACGACGAGGTTGGCGACCCAAAGAGCGAGTTCCTTCCAGAGTCAATGTTCTGGTTCCTTCTTACTGGTCAGAAACCTTCGCAGGAGCAGATTGACACGTTCAGCGCAGACCTCGTGGCTGAGTCCCATCCGCCTGACTACCTCGTCAAGGTGCTGGACTCTCTCCCCTCCAAGACGATGCATCCAATGACACAGCTCTCCATCGCCATCTCCGCCCTCAACAACGAGTCGCAGTTTGCCAGGGCATATGCTAAGGGAATTCCTAAGAACGAGTACTGGGAGTACACCTTCCACGACTCCCTCACCCTCATCGCCAAGCTGCCATCCATCATTGGCCGCATCTACGCCAACACATACCACAACGGCGAGCAGCTCGGCCAGGTTGATTTGAGCAAGGATTGGAGTTACAACATGGCCCAGATGATGGGATTTACTGCCGAGTCCAAGAATATTAACGGACTGACAACCCAACAGTCACAGGACTTTGTCAACCTCGTGAGACTTTACTGTGCGCTCCACGGCGACCACGAAGGAGGCAACGTCTCTGCGCACGCCACACATCTCGTGGGCTCTGCTCTGAGTGATCCCTTCCTGAGCTACAGTGCTGGAATTGAAGGTCTTGCTGGTCCACTTCACGGCCTAGCAGCACAGGAAGTTGTCAGATTCATCCTGGAGATGAAGGAGGCCATTGGCGGGGACATCTCGAACAGCTCCAAGATCGAGGCACACCTCTGGAGTCTACTCAACTCGAAGAGAGTCATCCCAGGATATGGCCACGGAGTTCTGAGAAAGCCAGATCCAAGATTCGACGCAATGATTGAATTTGGAACCAAGAGAGCTGCCGAGTTTGCCAACGATGCCAACTTCCAGCTCGTCAAGAACCTGAGCAACGTGGCACCAGGCGTGCTCACAAAGCACGGCAAGACGAAAAATCCATTCCCTAACGTGGACTCGGCCAGTGGTGTTTTGTTCCTGCACTATGGCCTCAAGGAGCTCCTGTTCATCACGGTGATATTTGGTGGCTCCAGAGCTCTCGGACCGTTGTCACAGCTCATCTGGGACCGCATCTACGGCCTTCCGATTGAGCGTCCAAAGAGTATTACACTTGAGATGCTCACCTCCAGTGCTAGGGCATGATGGCTTATTTATTCTATTTATTCACGTTCAAATCAAGAGTTTTATCTAGTCTTTTTCTTTAATCTTGTCCAGCAACACAGTGTCACGCCGTTGCTAGCAGAAGATGCCGACAAGTCCAGAAGTCGGACAGACCAACAATCGTCACAAATGAATTTACATCAACAATTAACAGGCTCATGAATGACTGCTCCAACAGGTTCAAGTCAATCTCCAATTCAATTGGCAAAGATCAGGCCATTACTTGAGTGTTGATTGTTTGTATCAACACTGCCGGCTCGGATCCGGGGAAGCTTCCCCACTTTAACTTCCCCCAGCGCGTGGCCTTCTCCTCTGCGCCAATTTCCAAAACTCTGAGGCCCCTCCGACCTCGGCAAAGCCCAAATTCCAATTAGATCAGATCAGGAGCCTTATATAAAGAAGAGCCCAAGCCCGTGGATCCCTCGCTCACCACCAATAAGTCCCAGGTGGCCACGCCATGTTCTCGAGACGCTTCTCCTCCTCCGCACGCGCAATGTCCGCCATCATCACCGAGAACACTCGTCCACAACCAGACAAGGTGCTCAGGGACATCGCCGCGTATGTCCACCACTTCAGACTCGACTCTCAGCTCGCCACAGACACCGCCAGGCTCTGCTTCCTCGACACGTTGGGCTGTGGCCTCGCAGCGCTCAAGTACGACCAGCCAAAGCGTCTGATTGGCCCAGTTGTCCCGGGAACAATTGTCCCAAACGGAACCAAAGTGATTGGAACTTCCCACCAGCTTGACCCAGTCAGAGGGGCCTGGTCAATTGGCACTATCATCCGCTGGCTCGACTACAACGACTGCTGGCTCGCTGCTGAGTGGGGCCATCCCTCCGACAACTTGGGTGGAATCCTCGCCGTGGCAGACTACCTCACCAGAGCCAGCAAGGCCGGTGGCGAGGGCAAGGTGTTCAAGGTGAAGGACGTGCTTGATGGGATGATCAAGGCCCACGAGATCCAGGGCTGTCTTGCGCTCGAGAACTCGTTCAACAAGGTGGGTCTTGACCACGTTCTGCTCGTGAAGGTTGCCACGACCGCTGTTGTCTCTCAGATGCTTGGACTCACCGAGGAGCAGACCATCGATGCTCTTTCCCAGGCCTTTGTGGACGGCCAGTCTCTCAGAACATACAGACACGCTCCAAACACCATGTCCAGAAAGTCGTGGGCTGCAGGCGATGCTGTGTCCAGAGCGGTCAACCTTGCCTACCACGTTAAGAACGGCGAGGGTGGCATGCCATCCGTCCTTACAGCCAAGACTTGGGGCTTCTACGACGTTCTCTTCAAGGGAAATCAGTTTGAGTTCCAGAGACCTTACGGCTCATATGTGATGGAGAACGTGCTCTTCAAGATCTCCTTCCCAGCAGAGTTCCATGCCCAGACTGCCGTTGAGGCCGCTATGACGTGTCACTCCAAGCTCAAGAAGATGGGAAAGTCATACAAGGACATAAAGTCTGTCCGTATCAGAACACAGGAGGCTGCTATGAGAATCATTGACAAGAAGGGCCCATTGTACAACTACGCCGACAGAGACCACTGCATCCAGTACATGGTTGCCATCCCATTGATCCACGGCCGTTTGACCGCCGACGACTACAGCGACGCCATTGCTGCAAACCCAGACGTTGATGCACTCAGAGACAAGATGTACTGTGTCGAGGACAAGCAGTTCACTGTTGACTACCATGCCCCAGACAAGAGATACATCGGCAATGCTCTTCAGATCGAACTCAACGACGGAACCGTACTGGAGGAGGTTGTCGTCGAGTACCCAATTGGCCACAGAAAGAGAAGAGAAGAGGGAAAGCCAGTCCTGCTCGCCAAGTTTGAGAGACACGTCACAGAGCACTTTGAGGATAAGGCCAAGATTGATGCCATCTTGAAGGCCAGTGCCTCGGACAAGTTGGATGAGATGGACATTGACGAGTACGTTGACTTGTACGCGCTCTGAGTGGTCATTGTGTGACGAGTGTCTTTCTGTCTTTGATTGGCTGTGCAAAAAAGCTCATATTTATGCTTATTTATTGGAATTAAGCTTATATTCCCGCCTAAAGATGTTGTAGATAAGTCGAGCTGAGGCCCGAGATTACGTAATCCACGGCGGGGGTTACCCGGGGCTGGGAAATAGAGCGTGGAGATCATCAACAATCACAGTGGCGAATCGCCTCTCAACGACCAAACACGTCACGTAAAGCGGCCAGAACGCAGACAATTGCCATGTCCACACTCGAAGAACTCGCCAACCAGCCAGAGGATGAGGGCCTCGACGAAGAGATCCTCTCCTCCACGACGGAGGACATCAACAACCGCACAAGGCTCCTCGAGAACGACATCAAGGTGATGAAGTCGGAGATGCAGAGACTGTCGCACGACAAGCAAGTAATGCTCGAGAAGATCAAGGACAACAAGGAGAAGATCGAAAACAACAAGCAGCTGCCATATCTCGTGGGAAACATCGTGGAGCTGCTCGACGTGGAGGCCGAGGAGGAGGCCAAGAGCGAAGGCGCCAACGTTGACCTCGACGCAACCAGACAGGGAAAATCAGCCGTCGTTAAGACCTCGACGAGACAGACCGTGTTCCTACCGATGGTGGGCCTCGTGGACACAGAGACACTCAAACCAAATGACCTCGTGGGTGTCAACAAGGACTCATATCTCGTTCTTGATACCCTTCCAGCGGAGTACGACTCGAGAGTCAAGACCATGGAGGTTGACGAGAAGCCACAGGAGACGTACTCAGACATTGGTGGTCTTGACAAGCAGATTGAGGAACTCGTGGAGGCCATTGTGCTCCCAATGAAGCAGGCTGAGAAGTTCAAGAAGCTCGGAATCAAGGCACCAAAGGGTGCGCTCATGTATGGCCCACCGGGCACAGGAAAGACGTTACTCGCTCGTGCCTGTGCTGCCCAATCTGAGGCTACATTCTTGAAGCTTGCTGCACCACAATTAGTGCAGATGTTCATTGGTGATGGTGCCAAGTTGATCCGTGATGCATTTGCCTTGGCTAAGGAGAAGGCCCCAACTATCATCTTCATTGACGAGTTGGATGCTATTGGAACAAAGAGATTCGATTCTGAGAAGTCCGGTGACAGAGAGGTTCAGAGAACCATGTTGGAGTTGCTCAATCAGTTGGATGGTTTCGGCTCCGATGACCGTGTGAAGGTGCTTGCTGCCACGAACAGAGTTGATGTCCTTGATCCAGCCTTGCTCAGATCCGGTAGATTGGACAGAAAGATTGAGTTCCCATTGCCATCAGAGGAGGCCAGAGCTTCCATCTTGCAAATTCACTCCAGAAAGATGACCGTTGACGGTTCCATCAACTGGCAGGAGTTGGCTAGATCCACCGACGAGTTCAATGGTGCTCAGCTCAAGGCCGTGGTTGTTGAAGCTGGTATGATTGCATTGAGAAATGGTCAGTCAAGTGTCAAGCATGAAGACTTCATTGAGGCTATTGGTGAGGTCCAGGCTAGAAAGACCAAGTCTGTTTCGTTCTACGCATGAAGTCTCATTGCTACTTGCTGTATGTACCGCTATAAATGATCATGAAGGCATTAAAATTAACCGTAATAGTAGATAGTTCCACCAGCACCTGACAAGGCCACCTTGCTCACTTCTTTGGTGTTCCAAGCAACCTCTGTAATGGCCTTACTATCGACCTTGAGTTTTGTAACAACTTTGCAAGTTTTCCAGTCCCAGAAGAGAGCATAACCAGCAGAATCTCCACTCATCAAAATCTTCCCATCTGGAGAGAATCCAATACCGATACCAAATCCAGCACAGTTATGACCAGTGAAGGACTTCTTCTTGTTTGTCTTGTAGCGGCCGGAGGCTCCGAATACCATGACAGTGTTATCCATAGATTGCGCTGCAAAGTGCTTTCCACCAGGGTGTGCTCTTGTGACTGGCATAGAGTGGAGAGTTGGATCCGAGATGAGTTTCACTGGGATGTTGACCTGGAGATCCCACACACGAGCAGTTTTGTCCTCAGAAGTGGAAACGAATCTCTTAGTTTCTCCATCATCAAGGAACGTGACACTGTTAATTGATCCCAAGTGATGGTTGTAAGTTTGAATAAGCTCCTTTTTCTCAATATCATAATGCTCAATCTTGTGGTTCATGAGACCAACAAGGAACTCGTTATCGTTGAATGGATTGAACTCGACAACATTTGGCACTGACGACAACTTGAATCGAGACAAGCACTCACCAGTCTCTGTGTTCCACAACTTGATTGTTTTGTCATAACTTGCACTCAGAAAGCGTGTGCCGTCATTGTTGAAGCTGATGTCTCGCACTGGTTTGCTGTGTCCATAGTAACCTCGGAGAAGCTCTCTCTTGTGATACACCTGCCAGAGGTAGATCTTGCAGTCATTGCCGCACGACAAGAGGAGATGGCTTGTTTTGGGGAAGAACTTGATCGAATTTGTTCCATGAATATGTCCTTTCCATTTGTGAATCTGCTTCTTTGGGACAAAACACTCTTCTGGTCCATCATCGCTTGTGAAGTTGATGCCAACATCATTCGGAGGATGCATGTATGTTCTTCCTTGGTAGTCGTACTCAGATGTTCCCAAGAACTCAGTGGTTTCTGAATCTTCTTCTTCCTGCTCCTCTTCAGAGTCACTTGATGGTTGTACTGTCTCCCGAGGCTTTTCATCAGCGTCTTCAACGCTATCCTCTGGTTCATCATCTTCTCCGTCTTCTTCATCACTGGAGTTTTTGTACTTTGCCCAAGGACCCAGGTAGGCGGAATCTCCCTCCAATTCTGCTGAGTTGCCTTTGTTCATTCTTCTCTTCTTGATTGCTTTTGCCTCCTTCTTCGTGGACCTGAGCTCGGTGATGTCTCGCTTGCCGTGTCTCTGTGCACTCTCAGTGTCTCCCACAATGTCTTTTGTGTGATGTATACTGCGGGCATAGCCAAGCTGCTCAAAGTTTCGACGCTGAGCCTCAAATGTGTTCTCGTCAACGACCTCCCTGACTGCAAAACCTGCGTTTCCGGCCTTGATGGCATTGTTGTGGATGGGCTCTTCTTGTTGATGTTGCGCCACCACGAGCTCCGTGGCGACTTCTGGAGCTGCAACGACTCTTCGCAGCTGATTTGGCGGGCGCTGAACTGGAGTATCCTCCTCTTCACTCGACGAGTAGCCCGAGACTAGAGCCATTGTCAAGGATCCTCAAATTGGCGATGTTTCTGGTGTTGATGTTTCTGCTGGCGGAGTTGATTTGTTGACATCTCCGCGAAGGTGTAAAAATTTCAAAAGGCCCCACGAGCTGAGAAGCTTGCGATGAGCCTGCTGAGGAACAAGAAACAACAGCCATAATGTCCAAGAGAAGAATTGAAGACGAGGAAGAATCCGATATCGACATCAGCAGCACAGATTCTGTACGTTTTCCGCATTTAACCGCTTCTAAACACGCACTAACAACCACACCAGGAAAACGAACAGGACGAGGACGTTGAAATCATCGACATCGACTTTGACTTCTTCGACGTCGACACTGAGGTCGATTTTCATGCCGTCAAGAACCTTCTGCGTCAGTTGATTGGCGAAGCATCCAAGAAGCTCAACCTTTCTGCCCTTACAGACCTTGTTCTTGCAGCCACGACTACCACCATCAAGACCGAAGGAAAGGAGTCTGACCCATATGCCTTCCTCGCCCCAATCAGCATGAAGGAGGCCAAAACTTCAGACTACATCAAGTACATCCACAAGGCCGACACCGACTTGTCCACGCAGCTCAACAAGATCTCCAACAAACGTGTTGCCCTTCTCATGTCCGAGCGCTTCATCAACATGCCTATCCAAATCGTACCCGCCATGTACAAGATTGTTCTCGAGGAGGTGACCAAGGCCGAAGGAGAGAACTACGATTACTATCTTATTCCATCCAGAAAGTATGAGCTCAACGACGAGGCAGATGATAACGAGAACAAGCGTGTCAAGAGAGCTGCCATCGAGGCTGATTACTACCACCACGAGGACCAGTTCTTTGAACAGAACGCTCTTCATTGCACTCAGCTTGAATCCAAGGACGGTATCATCCAGACATTCATTGTTATCGGACATGATGAGCTGAATAAGGCCATCGGCCAGCTCGAGGATGCTATTGCCTCAATGTGATACTACACTTTTGTACTAATGCTAACGTTTTCTTTTGTTCTTTTATCCAACTTATGTTGACCATGGATCAATGGCAATAATAGAACCGTACTGGCCATTACCACAACTGTGTAGCTGCCATCTGTACCCTTCATGATCAAGCCATAGTGAGAGTGGCTTGGTGGTCTTTTTGTACTCTGCGTGATCATAACTGATTGAGGGAACAACGATGTACACCGTTGTGCTTTCCTTCTTCGACTTGCTCTTTACTTCTTTCAAAGAATAGCTCAGTTGTTCAATGGCCTCATTGAATTCCAATCCATGGAACTCGAACCACAGTTCATCATTTGTAGTCTCAGAGTAATTGTACAACTCATCATCAGCCAACTTGAGAGAGTCGAAGCATCCCTGTTCAAACTTGTTCGCCTTGTCACTCAGTTGCTTGGACTTGGCACCATCATTGGATCTCCATGCATCTGTCGACATTTGTGCAAATTTTCTGCGCTGTGATTCGTATTTGATAGCGTTGGTGCGGTGGGTCATGTAGCTCTTCAGGTGTTCATTATCCTCAGACTCCCATGGAATGAGCTTTGGCTTTCGGAGTGGCTTGACAATGGCAATAGCAGCCGATTTCGGAGCAGAAGTCACTGGTGTTGGAGAGTATGCATGCTGCGACGTTGGTGGCGTTGGTGTGTTTGATGGGATGAATGCTGGAATAGATCCAATACTTGAAGCCGGAGAAAATGTAGCTGCAGAGGTAGCGTTGAACTTCTTCTTCGACTTTGACGAAGTCACTGGGGTGGATCCGAGAGCTGGGAATTGCTCCTGAGTAGAAGCACCGAGTGGTGGGAACGCAGAATCAGGAATCGGTGACTCCTGGTATGTTGATGTGATTTGTGGAGCGTTGTATCCTGAGAGATCATCCAGACTGTGCTTGAAGACACAACTGTCTCCAGCCACACAGCGGCCATTCAACCAGAAAGAACATACACGCTGTTCAATCTCATGACTGAACTGGCAGTCAGAACGGAGACATTGTCCATGCTTGAGAAGAAAGGTGCAAATGGCCTTGTTCTTTCTTGTTGGGTCGAAGAAAGGTTCATTGACAACTTGTTGAGGAGCCTCAATGGAAGATACCGACTGCTCTTTTTTCAACTGATCAATCAAAAGTTCAACAGCATCCAGAACGCTGTACCCTGAAGCTTTAAGCGTCTGATTGATTCTGGCCCTGGAAACCTGGCCACTGAAGAATGAGCTGATATAATCAATCGGCGACACATTTGCCACTGCCAGCGGGCGTTCATTGTCACCATACAGCTCTTGTTTCAGATCATTTGTCTTTCTCAAAAGATCCTCGTACTTCTTTTCTTCTGCTTTTTGAGAAGGCTCTGACTCTGTGTGCTGCGGTTTTGGCTTCTGTCTCGAGGACTCAATCATGGAATCAAGTTCCTTGAACTGCTTCTCCAACTGAAGTCTCCTCTCCAAATCTGGGATATCAATCTTTGTCTCAACTTCTTTGACATTGACAATGGTTGGCTTCTGTCTTTTCGAAGGATCCTGGTGTTTCCATAAGATGTTCATGACAATCTTTTGCCGTTGAGCAGAGCTCATGGACGAGTACTTGGCCTTCACCAGGTTGTCGACTTTGTCAACACGATCTTCTTCAAAGATAGAGTCATCATCAAGTACTTCAAAGCACTTCTGCTCGAACTCGCTCACACCCATCTCTTGCTGAGGTTTGTTTCAATCAGTAATGAGTGAAAGAGCTCGGTCGCATTGATTTTTGGCGGGACAAAGTCGTGGCCCTACAAATTATTACATAATCATACTAAGACATCTTAGTCATCAGATCACTGAACCTAGCATCGATCTTGTACTGAAGGGCAATTAAGCCATTAAACATTGAGAAGCAAGAAGTAGCGTCAGGACTCAGAGCAGTCATATTGGTAGCCAGATGCGATTATTAAAGAAAAATTAATGTTGCAGTTGCGCAGGTGCTTGGGCAAATCTCGTTTGTTTCTTATCTCTCCGGCCTGATCCCCACATGACCCACACACCACAGTACCCGGCCTTGTTAGCAAGGTGCTTTCCCCCTACGGCCAGAATTCAAGCTGTCCAGCCATAGCTTATTAGTCACAACAGATTCACAGAAGCAAGAAGGCTTGAAGAGTCGACTGAAGATACGCAGCCTGATTGGATGGTACCTGCTAAGCTCACGAAGAAACAGAAGTACAAGTTCCGCAAGTGGAAGGAGGAGGGAATCAGGCTCATGACTGAAGAAGGCAACCACAAGGCAGAAGCTACACACTTCAGACGTGCTTTATCACTGAAAGAAGATCAGGATGTAAATGATTGGGTAGCCCATTTCCAGGTTATATTGTTTGAAGAGGCCAAGCCGGAAGGGTCGACCCTCTCGGGCCCTACGTTGTAGACATCATCAGTCACAAGTCCACAGCCGTCGAAGCTGAACAGCTCAGTCGACCAGAGACTAATTAATGGTTCTGAAAGTTTCATTGATGGGCTCATTGGTATGGACGTTGAGGATACACCCAACAAGACATCTATCGACGCCGCAGGCAATACGTTGATACCGGACCTCATTAGTGTTACATTGTACCAGGATTTCTACGCTGAAGGATACACAAACGGTTATGAATTCTGTTAGAACTAGCTAGAGCAAAAGTCCTGTGGTTATGATCGTACCAAACTTCACATACCAACAACCTTCTTTGGCTCGTAAGGCTCGTCCAAGTAGGCGATCTCCTCATCAGTCAACTTGAACTGAGAACTCAAGACGGCATCCTCGATTCTCTTCTCGCTGCTGATACCAATGATAGGAAGGGCGCCCTTGGCGATGACCCAGGCAGAAGAGATCACAGCCATGGAGACACCGTGCTTCTTGGACAACTCCTCAACTCTGTTGATGATAGTCTTGTCAGCCTCAGTGAGATGGGCAAGTCCCAAGGCATCAGCAACATGACCATCACTCTTCATTCTGTCAGAGGTGACAGACAATGGTCTGGTGAGAATACCTCTGGCAACTGGAGACCAAGGAATGAGAGCAACACCGGTTCTCTGACAGTATGGGATCATCTCACGCTCCTCCTCACGGTACAACAAGTTGTAGTAGTCTTGCATCGAGATGAACTTGGCCCAGCCATGCTTCTCGGCAACGTTCTGGAACTCGATGAACTGGTAGGCTCTCATACTGGAGGCACCAATGTATCTGGTCAAGCCTCTCTCGACAAGAGTGTTCAACGTTCTCATGACCTCCTCTGGCTCAACAGTTGGGTCGTATCTGTGGATCTGGTAGAGGTCGACGTAGGTACCCAATCTCTTGACAGAACCCTCCAAAGCATCAATCAAGTGCTTAGCACTGAGACCCTTTGAGTTGATGAGATCAATACCCTGGTCGTAGAGATCCCACTGAGACAACACCTGGTCCTCGTCAATTGGGAAGAAACCCTTGGTGAAGATGACGATCTTGTCTCTCTTGATGTTGTACTTCTTCAAGAACTTACCCAAGATCTCCTCAGCCTTACCATTGGAGTAGCAGTCGGCAGTGTCGAAAGTTCTCATGCCCATGTCGTAGGCCTTCTTGAGGATCTTCAAGATCTTCTCCTCATCATCCTCAACCCAGTCGGCCCAGGTCTTGGAGCCGTACGACATGAAGCCGACGATGACCTTGGAGACCTTGAGGCCAGACTTTCCGAATCTGGTCCATTCACAGAGCTGTTGTTCAGACATTGGTAGTTGACGTGTAGTGAGGCGTGGTGTGTGTGCTTGATAGCAAACAAGTTCCGGCAATCATGGGAAGAGGGGTGTGGGGCCCCCTTTTATATTCTTCTGGGTCTCAAGATGTCGAGTTCAGGGCGGAGTTAGCGGGTCCGCTAATGCCGATGAAGCTTGTGTCTTTCCAGGGTGGCAACGTTCCAAGACCTTCGGAAGCAGGCGCTTGTTTGTGTTGATGAAAGAATTCCTGCGGTAGGAAACCACCTGACGCTTCTGATTGGCTGTCGGGCAAATCAACGGTGTTCGCGATTTCGCGGGGCTCGCAAATTTCTCGGAGGTAGGCGGCCTGACGTTACATTTTTGGAAGACCCTGAATAATCTGTAGTACCCCTGGAGTTTTGGAAGTTTGAAGTTTGGAAGAGTTGGATGTTGAAACTTGATGGCTTTATGAGCCTCGGCCCTCGGGTGCACGGTGCAGCGTGCTACGTCACGTGCTATAAGCTATGCTACAAGCTATGCTACAAGCTGCCTTTGTCTCATAAGAGATCTAATAAGAGATGGTCATTTGAATTTCACGCTCTATCATATGTACACATCACTCATCACTTCTCCTGATCCTCAACCTCAGGAGCCTTGAGTGACTTCTGTGGAGCTGGGTTGAGAACGAACTCGGCGTCAAGCAGAGTGATCTCTGGGTTCAAGGTCAAACCGAAGCCTGGCTTGTCCAGCACGGAGACGTCCAAGTAGCCCTTGTATGGGATAGGCTCGTCAATGAAGAGACCACCAAAGACCGGAAGCACTGCAGTGGAGTCTGGAGAGTTGGCCAAGTACTCCTGGAATGGAGTGTTCTGCTGGGAAACAACAAAGTGGTAGGAGTATGGTCCAGAAGCGTGTGGAACAACTGGGATGTCATAAGCAGCAGCCTGTGCGGCAATCTTGACAAGCTCGGTCATACCGCCGACCCACATAACATCTGGCTGAACAATATCCAAGTTCCTTCCTTCAATCAACTTTCTGAAGCCGTACTTGGTGTACTCGTGCTCACCGGTGGTGAACTTGACGTCTGGGTGGGCTCTCTTCAACTGAGCGAAACCGTCAAAGTCATCTGGGTGGAGAACCTCTTCCCACCAATTGATGTTCAAGTGCTTGGTAGCAGAGACCAAGTCAATGGTATATGGAACGTTCAAGGACATGTAACAGTCAACCATCAATGGGAAGTCTGGGCCGACGGTGTTACGGTGCTTGGTGAGGAACTCAACGTTCTTCTTCAAACCAACGTGTCCTTCATCTGGACCAAATGGCAAAGCAACCTTACCACCCCAGAAACCCATCGACTTGGCAGCATCTGGTATGGAGCCTGTGCAGTAGAACTCCAAACGCTCTCTTGTAGCACCACCAATCATCTTGTACACTGGCTCGTTTCTGATCTTACCGAGCAAATCCCAGAGGGCCAAGTCAACGACGGAGATGACGGCAATGGTGATACCCTTTCTTCCGTAGAACATGGAGGCTCTGAAGAGCTTGTCCCAGATGAGGTTGAGGTCTCTTGGATCGGCGCCCTCGAGGAATCTGTTGAAGTGGTTGTGGACGATCCAGCAGGCAATTGGGCCACCGAAACCTGTGGCGAAACCCTTGGTGCCGTCTGTTGCCTCGATCTCAACACAGAAGGAGCCGAGAACGTTGATACCCCAGGAGGTTCTGGACTTTCTGTACTCTGGGAACTTGGACATTGGGTTGGAGATGTCGGAGTCGACGAGCCAGTGGCCCTTCTTGACGTCGTGGTAGTCACCTCCGATACCTGGTCCTGGGAGGAGGAAGGTTCTGACCTTCTTGATGGTTGGGAATTCGGTAACCATTGTTGCTTCTTGGAAAACGGATTGGTGAGCTGAAGAATTAGAAAAGGCTCTGACAGGCAACAGAAGATGGAGAAGAGGCCGCGTGCCCCTTTATATTTGTCTCGTCGAAGGTCCCCACACTCTTTCCCCGGACTCGGTCGAAAGACGGCGCGTGAGCTTCTCGGAGCATCTTTGCGCCGGACTCCTCCACCCGCTCCACCGCTCCGGCTCGAGATGAGCATGATATATCGAACCAAGTTGTACTAGTATCTACTACCTCTCTTAACAATTCGTCAAGCGTATTTATTACTCATTACCGCATGTCCTGGAACGAGCCAGACCCGTTTATGTCCATGGCGAGGAAGTTGAAGAAGTCGTCATGAGTCAGCTGGAACTCATCAAAGGGCAGCGCACTCGAAGTCTGGAAGTTCGAAAGAGCCTGATCCACCGTCTCCGTCTCAAACAGGCTGTGTGGATGGCTTGGTCTCTCAGGATCTGGTGCTGATCCCCTGATGTTGCTGTTGACTGCTCCTCCGACTGGCGTGCCAATTGGGCGCTGGAGGTTGCCCTTGCTCGCCATCTTGTTGAACCAGTAGAAGAGCGAGTGAGATCCGATACGCATGTCAGAGAACACCTTGGCTGGCTCACGGGTTTCTCCTGTGATGTTGTCCTCCTCGTCTGAGTTTGACTCGCCTTCTTCTCCATCTGGACCTGTCTTTGGCCCCGGGCCCTTGCTGAACCTCGTCACGTAGGAGAGATCTGAGGCATTGAGGAACTGCAGGATCTTGTAGTACACCATCGAACTCTCCCAATAGCAGCCAATTTTGTACAAAACGTCTGAGAATGTGGTGAGGATCTTCTGGTAGAACTGGAGTTGTACTTGGTCCAAAGTGGAGTTGGTGGACTGGTAGATCACGTTCACGAACAGGATTCTGGAGTTGACCCAGATGAAGAATCCAAAGTGTGGTCCCAGCTTTTCAAAGATGGATGGGTCCTCAGTCAGAGACGGCAGTGATCTCACAAAGCTGTACACCTTACCCACAGAATCAAGACATTGGATCTTGGAATCCTCGGATGCCTTAAAGTGCTCAGATTCACCATGCGGATAACCGAATGAGGAGTGCAACTTGATGAGAGAGGTGTAGTAGTAGACAAACAACAGGCAATCATAGGGCTGGAGCCTCGAGATATCGCCTCTTGGGAATGTTCCAGTTTCCAAAAAGTGGTGGTACTTTGGTGGGAGCGACGTGACCCACACGAGAAGTTGATTCTCCAATGTCTTGAATCTCATCCTCCATGTCATCACATCAGTGCTGTTGTAGATGTTGAACTCCTCAATCAAAAAGCTCTGAATATCACCAACGATCTTGTTGAGCTCAATGTAGTAGGAGAACGAGTCGTACAGCGAGTCCAGGGAATGCGCGGACATGTCTTGTGATGCTGTTGTCTGGGGACTCTCGTTGAAATCATTCTTGGGCGTTGCCTCAACGCTTCTCAATGTGCGTACTTGTTGTGATGCTGGGTGGAAAACCGATCCTGGTTCTTGGACTCCGCTCGAGTTCCAGTAGCTGAGCTTCAAGGGAAGCAATGATGTGATCTTGGCTGGCTTGAGCTTCATCTCATGGGAGGAGGAGATGGCAAAGATCTTGTCGAGGATGTAAATACACCAGAAGCAATGACGGCGAGACTCCTCATCAACCCAGTCCTTTGGCTTTCTCAAGAGATTCAAAGATCTGTTGGCAATGGACTTGGACTTGCGACGTGCAATGTCTCCTGTTGATTGGGCAGAAGTGGCACTTTCTGGTGAGTCTCCAGTCACGAGGAACACTCTGACTGCTTTCTCTGTCCCCAACTTCAAGTATGTGGCGTAATCAGCTGCAATACTGACATAGTTCCACGCTTCAGGGACTTTGACGCTTCCTGAGAGAGAATCGTATGCGAGGAGAATCATGGCTTGGAGATTCTCAATGTTCACTTTCTTCAGTGCAGATGAGATGATGGTTTCTTTGCAGGCCTCGTAGACCGATCTCTTCTGTTCCTGGGTCATCTGGTCCACGCTCAAGAACTTGAGGGATATGAGAATGACGGCATACAGAATCAACGGAGGCTCCACGCCATGTTGTATTTGTCTCACGCTCTTATTCAAGTACTCAGCCACGGACGGGTGTAACAGTGGGAAGATCGGCGCCACTTTTGTGAAGAAGATCTCGATGAGGAGGAGACACTGCGATTCTGATGCCAGAGAGAATCTGTTTCCCTGATCTGGATTCAGGAGAGTTGGTATTTGCAGTAGCTGTTTTGTCCTTGGAGGCTCTGCCAGTGGGAATCGAGGCGTCGGTTGTTGTTGTTGCTGCTCATCCGGGGTGTTTTGGAGCTGGATGGTCGAGTTCGAGAGGTTTGTCGGTATCGACCGAGGAGGACCAATTGTGTAGCTCTTGATCGAAGAAACCTCGGACCTTAGCTTGTCGAGCTCTGCCTCGAGGTAGTCCATGCGCTGACTCATGCCCTTGCCGTATCCTGGCTTGAGACCGGGCTTCTTCACGTAGGAGTAGTTGCACGTCTGCGAGTTCTTGAGGCAGAAGGTGCACTGGGGCTTGGTGCCATCGCACTTGACCTTCTTGATCTTGCAGTAGTCGCAGCTTTTGGAGAGCTTGCTGGCCTCGTTGTCTTTGTCAGCCTCGAGCGCTGGCGAGGGCTCCTCGGTGTCCTGGCGCGTCCTCTTGCGGGTGGCTGGAGATCGTGAGGAGGTGCCTGTGGTGGCCATTGTGGCTGTGTGATTCGGTGATTCTCTGGGCTCTGGAGAGTAGTGAAGGGGGAAAAGAAGGACAGGCTGCCCAATTTTTGCTGAGCTAAACCCGTGGCGGAGGAGCTGGTTTTTCGGAGCTGCTCGTCTGTGTGCGCGGGATCACCAAAGGCCAAAAAGAACTGAGAGTCTGAGCGCGTCGGCGAGGAGATTAATGAACGAGAGATCAGGCAGATAATTAGCTGTGGAAGTAGTAGTAGTAAGAGCCAAAAATGAGGGAATTCTCTGTATTTAATACGAGCACCCGTCTTCGCCCCACCACCACCCAAATCCGCTCGTGTGCCCGCCAGTTCCGCCCGCTGGCCCCTCCCACTCAGCCGAGTTCGTGAATCGTGAATCGTTGGGCATCGCTTCTCCGCGGACTCGGCGCTCTCTCCGTCCTGCCAGAGTCCGTATAAAGCACCAGATTTGGCAGTTAAAAGAACAATTAGGGAACTATAGCAGTGAGGTACAATAATATGCTAAAAAATCCCGAAAAAAGAAAGCGATATCACCATAAATCCCACGGCGAGGTGGATTTGCGCCGGCCGTGCGCCCCACACTTTATGGTTTACCCCAGACTTTTCGAGAAGCTGGCAAAGGCGCCCGGAAGAGCTTTCCACCGGACTCGGGCGATCATTGGCCCACACCCACTCGCAGCTCACGGCGCTCCTTCCCTTCGTGGGAACTTTTGTGGGGAGCATCCGTCCATTGTTGGGGAGCTCCCACTGGCTGAAGAAATCTCTGGAGGGTCTTTATATACCGCAGCCCTCCCTTCGTCTGCGCGCTGTTCTTTTCCCCTTGTTACACGTAGCATCACCACCAACAAACAAGCTACAATGTCCACCCCTCCAGCCCCAGGAATCTACACACCGGTCCCTACCTTCTTCAAGAAGGACCTCAAGACCATCGACTTCGACACCCAGGTGGCCCACGCCAAGTACCTCGAGAAGAATGGGATTGTGGGGCTCGTGCTCATGGGTTCCACCGGCGAGAACGCCCACCTCACCAGAAAGGAGCGTGCCTTCATCATCTCCACTGTCCACGCCGCAGTTCCAGAGCGCACCATCATCGCCGGAGTCGCTGCCAACTGTCTTGAGGACGCCCTTGAGGAGATCGCATCCGTCAAGGCCGCTGGCGCCTCATACGCCCTCGTGCTGCCTTCCTCTTACTTCGGCGCCTCCATCAAGCAGCAGGGCATCATCGATTGGTTCACGGAACTTGCAGACTCTTCACCACTTCCAGTGATGATCTACATCTTCCCAGGTGTTTCCAACGATATCTACGTGGACCCAGCCACCATCACTACACTCTCCGCCCACAAGAACATCGTGGGCTGCAAGATCTCTCACGGAGACCTGGCCCACCACGCCATGGTGGGATTGCACGAGGACATCTACTCGGGCAAGAACAACTTCCACCTCTTCACTGGTCTCGGCCAGATCCTTCTCCCAGTGCTCTCCGTCGGCGGCAAGGGCACAGTCGACGCGCTGTGTGGTGCCTTCCCAAAGATCTACGTCGAGCTGTTCAACGCATACAACAGCGGCGACCTCGAGACGGCCAGAAAGCTCCAGAGATCAGTCACAAGGGGCGAGGAGCTCGTCACGAAGTTTGGCGTCATTGGAATCAAGAAGGCCATCCACTCCCAGGGATTCGGAGAGACGTACTTGGGCAGAGCCCCACTCAACCAGGACCTCGCACCAGGCGCATGGGAGGAGCTCTCGGCTTACTTTGATGAGATCCAGGCTGTTGACACGAGTTCCAAGTGAGAAGCTAGTACTCTTTGTATAACCACCGTGATTCGTGATTCGTGATAAATTATGAATTATGATGCCCTTTTGATAAGGAATTACTTAGGTCTGTCTGCCCCTTTGCCGTATCTACGCGCGTCCCCTGAGGAGATACCACAACTTGCATGTACGTCTCATAGTCATACTACGGTCTCATACTAGCTGGATTGCTAGTGTCACTGTCTACGAGGGAGGTTCATAAGAGCATTGTTGCAAGAATATTACATTGAAGGTCATAACAGGATGGAGAAGAATAGAATAATGAGTGGTGTAACAGAGTAGCCAGCATTTTTTAGACGGTTGGAGCGCCTGGCATTGGGGTTGCTGGGATGGTGAGGTATGAGTTCGTGGCCGTGGCTGTACCTGCGTACACAATGTAGAAGCCAACAAACGTGGCGAGCAGACCAATGACACCACCAGCCTTTGTAGCGTGCACGTTAGCTGTGAAGGAACCGATAGCGAGACACATAATGAAGACCCACAAGAGCAAGAAGAGGATGAAGAATGGCCAGGTGGACTTGAAGGTGCACAGCCACATCAAGAAGGAGAAGATGACCCAGGCACTCAAGTAGAATCCAATGGCGTTGTTGAGCTCTTCAGTCGTGGAGTAACTCGAGGCGATTCCAAAGGCATCAATGAGGATTCCGGCGTATCCCATCCAGAAACCACCAAAGGAGCCAAGGGCAGTAGCGGCAAATGTGTTCTCAATCACGAGGCACCAAAGGCCAGCAACACTCTCGACAAGACCACCAAAGAAGAGGGCACAGGCGGCAATCACGTTGACATTGGTGACTCCACGGGCCTGGCAGTTGACGAGCGAAACGACGAAGCAGCAGATGCAGAAACCGGAGAGACCGAGAGGCACTGGGTTTCCCATAGGTCTGATTGATGGAGGGTGGAGACCCGGGTTCAAGTCTCCGGCAAAGGCGTTGATGAGGTCTCTCTTGTTGTATGCCTGGTTGCCGAGGTACACCACGTCACCGTTGGAGGATGTTGTAACCCTGAGGATTGGGTTGTTATCGTATGCGGTGTCTTTGGTCTGGATTCCATGGGCATCGTACTCTGTGGAGGAGTAGTCTGGGTTGGTGACGCCCTTCTCGAGGTCTGGAGGGAGCTCTGTGGTAGACATAGTAATGGTGTAGGAGTTGTAACTTGTAAGTTGTTGATGTGGGAGTACAAGTTCAGTGTGGAGAGCACCTGGAACTGCTGGGGGGGGGATCGGAGGCTTTTATATGCTTGGTTTGTTGGGAGGGTGTGGCCCGTGGTGACCTGCGAGTAAAAACCTCGAAGTCCGTAGAAGTGGGTCAAGCCAAACAAGTGAGGGGTGAGGGGCAGCGCAGTATGTTCGCACTCCGGGGCCCCGTGAGCTCGGACAGCGGCCAGGAGAAGCACGGGAAGCAGACAGGAGGGGCAGCTGGAGAATACCAGCACCAAAGGGCACGCGTAGCTACGAGATACTGGCCTACAAAGCTCAGTGGAAGCCCTCGTTCCCAGGACAGACGCGTCGATCGAGGGCGAGCCATGAGGCAAACTTTTCTTGCGGAGACCGCCTGTGAGCTGGTGGTGCGGCGGGAGTTTTGGGGCGATTCAGCCATCCGCCACTGGGGGTCAGCCTTACGCGGCCGAAGCAGATTGGCCAGGCTGAGAGAGAGTGTAGTGTGGGGACCCAGTACGTAGCTCCCGTGTTCTCTCTGCGCTTCTCCACTGGCCCAAAGGAGCCCCCTCTCGCTGAACAGTGAAGAGTTGCTGATCCTGGGCTCATGGGCTCGGGTGGGGCCAAACTCCGACGGTCGCGCCCATCTCGGTCACCACCACCAACTTGGCCCTTGAGGCCTTGAGAAGTTGAGGGCAGCGCTGGAAAACACGTTACTACGGCCCATAAATGCCACCACCCGCGACTCTCGCTGAGACAATACACGGGGAGTCAGAAGGTGGCTGCACACTGCTTCAACAGGCCTTCCCACCGCTTCAGAAGCATCTGACGATTGTGACATCTGATCGTAGGCACGAGGAGGGGCACACTTGACACATTCCTGGGCGGGAGGGGCAGCCGGGTGACGACGCCTTGTGCCCACCCAAAACAGCCTCCGCCCACCGCAATTTGGCCGATCCTGGAACTTCGTTTCTGGGCATTCGGGTCTCTTGTTCGCTTGCCCCTAAAAAGAAAACACCCCCCGTAAACCACACTACTCTGGAACAACAACGGTGCCATTTGCCTGCACTCTCGCCCCGCCCCAACACAAATGTGGGGCCACCAGCTCAAGTTAAAATTCGCGAAATTCGCGATTCGCGAATCAGCTCGCTTACGTAAGTAATTACATAATCTTGCTGACGTAATATGGGGTTACCCGCCAACTGATTTTAGAGGGGCCGCGCTACATCAACAGCCCCGCGCACCAGGGCAGTTCGGGTGGCAACAGAGCGCACCAACGGGGCGGCACACACTCAGACCCGGTCAAGATGAACCGCTACAACCTCATCTTCATAATCATCTTCTTCACCTTCATCCTCCCGGGTCCACCCGCCACGCCCATAGCATCGGACGAGCAGTACACCAAGCTCTCCCTCTTCCGCTCACACCTTTACCAGAGTTACAATCTCCTCTACAATGCCACATACGACCACAGCTTTGGAAACCTAACAGGGTTCATGCTCAGTTACGATGATGTACTACGAGGTGAGGTCAACCAGACATACCCACTACCCGGAAAGGACTACACTCACTGGGCCAACAACCAGTCATACTCCATTCTTCCAGATAAGCTCACAGAACAGGCACAGGAAGTCTGGTCGTTGGAGTCAACAGATTATGATCCATCCAAGAACTACTTCACAAACATATCTGCCTCCGCCACTGGAAAGTTTGAGAACAAGAACTCAACGTATGAGATACTTCCTCTTCAACTTCCGCATTATCTTGAGCATTTCAACGAAGACCTCTCAATACCCTCATCAGAGCAACCTTACGACCCTGACCCAACCAGAATCACCGGTAACATCACGATACCCTCAGGAAGTGTATCAATGGACATTTCCGTGGTGGAGACTATCAATAGACAACGGTTCAACAGCTTGGACTCGAAGATCAAGCTCGTCAATATTGATTTCGAATTCTCAGACGAGGATGAGCAGGACAAGCATCTCGTTGAGACAAAGGGCTTCTACTTTGTCGAGACTGGAAACCTTATCACAATGACAAACAGTGCCAAGTTCATGAGCTTGTATGGAGGTATCCAGCACTTGGCACTCACAGAGGAGAATTTCAACAATGCCAAAAACTTGTCCCTGGAATACCTTGATCACACTTTTTTCAGAAGCGCCTCACAGGAAGACAATGTGGACATCAGCTTCAACTACTTGACTCAGATGATGGAAAGATCTGCGAGACACTGTGAGTACGTTTCGTATTTCCATTTGGGCAAGGTTAACTTGACAAAGGAGGAGCTCGAGGACATTGATGAGGAGTTGACCTCACCTATCGGTCGCCCAATTGACTTTGACAGGGTACCACTCTTGAACTTCACAGGATTCTTGTACTCACCAGACTGCGGCGTGGAACTTTCTGTGCCAAGCATCACCGGTGTCAGAAGAGAAATCAAGGTGTACAAGTACCACAAGGCAGTCGTGTTTGGAATAATCTTGCTCTTTGCACAAATTTTGTTGGTTGTGAAGCAGATGAACTATACAAACACTCCTTCCACTATTTCAAGAATCTCCTTCTGGTCCATTTGCCTCATGAGTTTGGTTGATGGATCGTTGTCCATGATCTATCTTGTCAGTTCTGCCATTTTGAACCAGCTATATCTCCCATTGACTGTCAGTGCATTCCTGTCATTCATTCTTGCATCGATGTTTGAAATGAGATTCATGATCAGTATCTACATGTCCCAGATCAACGAAAGAACTCTCAACTTGTTCACTGCTCTCCAAGGAAGACCGATGGACGAAGGCGACAGTGCAGAACAAGGATTGCCAACCACAAGACCCCAGCTTCAGCCAACTCCAGACCCACAAGACGAATCACAAGTCAGCGGTGCCATTTACACCCGTTTCTTCTTTACACTCATCATCTTCACTTTCGTCATGATGAACTCCGTCATGTGGCCAAAGCATCTCAGACACAACTTTGAATACGCGGTTCTGTTCGTATTGAACTCATACTGGCTCCCACAGGCCTACAGAAACGTTGTGAGGGGATCACATCGCTCTTTCAAGTGGTGGTTCATTGCAGGTACTACGATTGTAAGAACCACTCCATTGTTCTACATCTTTGTTGTCAAGAACAACGTCTTTGACCATCACTATGACCCCGTGTTCTTCTTCTACATCCTGGCTTGGTTGGGGGTCCAGATATTCTTGTTGTTCCTCCAGGGATTGCTTGGTGCAAGATTCTTCCTTCCAAAGATATGGCTCCCACAGACTTACAACTACCATCCAGCACTCACAGAGCAGGACTTGGAGTCTGGATTTGGTGTTGATCACTTTGACCCAGCCACCCCAGCACAGCCTTCTGACGAGACCACGCCTCTAAAGAGCGACAATGGTCGCTGCTCTGTTGACTGTGCCATCTGTATGAATACTGTGGAGGTGCCAATCTTGAAGTCCAACTTGGACCAGGCTGCCACGTTCCTCCAGAGAAGAGCATACATGGTCACGCCGTGTCGCCACATCTTCCACAGCCACTGTCTCGAGGCCTGGATGAAATACAAACTGCAATGTCCTGTGTGCAGAAACTCTCTGCCTCCGCTATGATTGCCTATGCTACTTGTTAATGAATGTCATGCTCGAATGTATATGTGTGACGTAGTCTGTCTTCCCCGCGATCGAGTCACCGGAGCAAAAAACGTGCAAGGACATTCGACGTGTCTTCCTCCCCTTCTCCTCAAAGTCATCAAAAACAATGACAACCGAGAGAAAGTGCGTATGCTTCAGCTCTCTTTAAGAGCTTCTTGAAAGATCTTATGTTAACAAGTGCCCAGATTCAGAGCATGTCTTTTCGGTGAGTATGCTACCGCGCCCATCCACCAGCTCAACTACTAACATCAACAGACATGGATGGGCTCCTCATCAACACCGAGGACATCTACACCGAAGTCACGAACGAGCTCCTTGCCGAGCACGGAAAGGGAGAGCTTACCTGGGACGTGAAGATCCAACTCCAAGGCCGCCCAGGCCCAGAGGCTTCGCGCCTTCTCATTGAGGCCTACGACCTTCCATACACACCAGAAGAGCTCATCGCAAAGAACATCGCAAAGCAGGAGCACAAGTGGAAGAAATGTGCCTTCCTCCCTGGTGCACGTGAGCTTCTGCAATACCTCAAGGCCAACAAGGTCCCAATCGCACTCGCCACATCTTCTAACCGCATCAACTTTGAGCGCAAGACTGGTCATCTCAAAGAGGATGGCTTCGACCTGTTTGGTGAGCACATTGTGACTGGCGACGATCCAAGAGTCCCAAAGGGCAGAGGTAAGCCATTCCCAGATATCTGGATTGCTGCCCTTGGGTCTTTGAACTCACAACTTCCTGATGAACCAGAAATCAAACCAGAAGAGTGTATCGTTTTCGAAGATGCTCTGCCAGGAATTACGGCAGGAAAGGCTGCTGGTGCCTTTGTCGTGTGGGTCCCAGATCAGAGAGCACTTGATGTGATGGATGGTGCTCAGCATGACCATATTGGAAACCAAGGAGTCATCTACAAGTCTCTAAAGGAGTTTGATCCGAAGAAGTTTGGTCTATAAATATGCTGGTGTGTGTAAAATCTACTATACAACTGGTTAAAGAGGAGCATTGCGGAACAAGTAGGAGATACTCTCACCGTTGTGGAGACGACGAATACCCTCGGCAAGAACCGAACTGATGTCAATGGTATCCAGCTTTGGACACGATTTGAGCTTGTCCTCGAATGGAACAGTGTTCGTGCACACAACACGGTCAAGCTTCGACTTGTTGATGTTGTTGATAGCATTTCCACTGAGAATGCCATGTGTGACGATAGCAATAACAGACTTGGCTCTGTTTTCAAGAAGAATCTCAGCAGCCTTGGCCAAGGTGCCACATGTGTCAGCCATGTCATCGACAATCAAACAGATCTTGTCAGTCACGTCACCGACAAGAACCATTCTGGAAACCTCGTTGGCTCTTGCACGCTCCTTGTGGATAAGAGCAAAGTTGAGATCAAGTCTGTCGGCCAATCCTGCAGCTCTCTTAGCACCACCAGCATCCGGAGAGACGATGATGGCGTTCTGATAGTCGATGTGCTCACGGATGTATCTCACAACACTTGGCTCAGCGTACAAGTTGTCGACGGGCACGTCAAAGAATCCCTGGATCTGAGAAGCGTGGAGATCCATGGTGATCACATGGTCACATCCAGCTGTGGTAAGCATGTCTGCCATAAGTTTCGCCGTGATTGGAGCTCTGGACTTGTCTTTACGATCTTGTCTGGCATATGGGAAGTTTGGGATGACAGCAGTAATGCGGCGGGCGGAGGCAGTCTTACAAGCGTTGATCATGATCAAAAGCTCCAGGACACGATCATTCACGACACCAGAGCCAACTTGCATGATGATGTAAATGTCTTCGTCACGGACAGACTCGTTGATGGAGAAGGAGACCTCGCCACAAGAGTCACGCTTGATGTGCACATCTGTGAGCTTGAGGCCGAGACGCTTGGCCACGAGTTCGGCCAGGCCACAGTGGACGTCATTAGTGAGCAGCTTGATGGAGTTCTTTGCCATTTTGGGGGTCTTGTGGGCTTTAAACAGCGTCTTTTTGAGGTGATGGCTGTTGCTGACTTCTTATGCTTGGCTGCGATACGAGAAAAATTTGGAGTACATCCGCACACCACATCTTCTCGGGCAACCGGCGGCTGGGCCGGCGGCTCTTTCTCGAGCGCGGAGATGGCCCTGAAGCTGCTACGCGCTGAGGTGATCGATAAACCTGGCTGTGAATAAATAGCTTAGATCGTTATCATTATAGCCTATAGCCATATATAAGGGATAGTTCATATGGACAATGGACAGCCGTTCACTTCCTCTTTCCCTTCCGGCGGGTAGATGGCTGTGGACCTTGTTGGATGATGATCTGTCCGTTCCTCACTTCCTCTGGGGCATTAGCAAACTTGCTTTGTGATGTGAGATGGTTCATGAGATCGTTCACATCATCTTGCAACTCTGCAACTTTTTTCTTCAAGTCCTCATTTTCCTGTTTCAACTTCTCAAAGTTCTCCGTGATTCCCTGTGAGAGAGCCTGCTCCTCTTTCCACTTCTTCTCAAACACACGAGCGAGCTTTTTTGCTGATTCAAGATCTTTGGTATGATCGTGTTGTATGCTCTGTTTCCCTTTCTCAATCACGAGTTGATCGAGCTTAAACTGAAGCTCTGTCAATCTGTCATTGAGCTTTGTCTGGGATGAAAGTCCTTGTGAAGTGATATCTGCTGCTTCGGCTAGCCTGGACTCGTAATACTCTCTTTGGGATTCAAGCTGAGACAAGAGAACGTTGGAGTATTCCACGCTGTAATCTCTGTTCTTGTCTTTGATGTCATCTGAACTTTCTGCTCCGTACTGGCTCAGCGAAGAACATGAACTTGCAGCCGGAAGCTCGACCAACTTGCCATCTGACTCGTTCTGCAAAAGACGGTGGATGTAGTTGTCTCCAGCATAATCCCAAACTCTTTGAGTGGATATATCCATTGAGAAACAGTGCATGGTGCTCTCGTAGTGCTCGATTGCATGCTTCGAGTTGTAGCGGCCACATCCAATGTTTCCACAAATCAAGCATATCCAGAGATTCTGTGTCCCACCACATGCTGAACAGTGTTGGATTGCTTCTTTGGAATCACTTCTTCTCAATGGGTCCAATGATATGTTTGAGTAACGGCAGACAGGACACGTATCGTCTCTCCACTTGCTCAAGCAATTACAATGGAAAGTGTGGTGACATGAGATCGTAACAAGACCAGAGACATCAGAATCCATTCTCTCAAGACAGACAGGACATGTTGGAAGCTCCTTGATGATTGAGCCTTTGCTCAAGTTCTCACCGGCATTCTGGAGGCTTGACTTCTTCACCTGGAGTGTGAAAGGGTCCTCGAGCAAGTATGGAATTCCTGTGACATTTGGAGTGTTCAAAGGCCTGAAAATGACAGATTTGACAAATATGACATGGCAGTGTTCAGACTCCATGGAATTGAATGCTTTGCCATTGTATGTGTCTTGGAACGATCTTGCAGACTCACTGGTTCTGAACTTGATGAGCACCATGAAATGGTTGGGGTTATCACTCTTCACCAAACGGAAATGAGAAACGTTTTTGGTGACATCCTCGCCGATGAAGGCCAATACATCAGTGGGCGAGAAGTAGGTTGGAACAGCGACGATGGCAACTGTTGTGTCGTCGGATTCCACCTCAACCTCATTCACGTTCTCCGGGTTCTGGCCTGGGTAGTACTCTCTGAAAAGCCGCACCACGCCATATCCGACGTACTTGGCCTTCAAAGGTTCAGGCGTCTTCCGTGGATTCTGTGGATTAGGGTCCATGTTGGTGATTGTGATGGGGGAGAACCTGTAGTCACTGTGTGGAGACTGGTGCTCCTCTTCAGACTTGCTGTGTGCAGTAGTTGTCTCCACGTTATCAGCCCAGATGTCAGAGCCCACAATCTCTGGACCAGGATCCTGTATGTCAATGCTGATGAAGTGCGTACACAGCGGTGTGGGGCTCCTCGTCTTTGTCACTGGCAAGGACATGCGCTCCAGCGTGATGGGTGGCGACGTGGCGGATGCAAGCAAGCAGCAGCTGAGACGGCCACAGGAAGTTCTGGAGTTGGACTCTTGTGTAGAGGATGGACTGTGGAAATAACACTGAGACGTGGAATTCACACCGCAATCTGCTAGCTTCCGTTACTGAGTCTACGGGGTTAGTGAGTAAATTTGAAGGAGAGTACTTCTTTCTTCTTCTGTTCTTCGCGGCAAACGTTTGGCGGCATAGCCGAAACCCAAACAAACATCATCAACAAAACATCAACAGACTGGTATACTCAGTACTCCACAGGCTGGTAATTGGGCTTCGGAGGGAGTCTTGGAGAACGAATGTGAGGACTGTGACTCTGGTGCGTGTGGCCTCGGCCCTGTGGCTGTGCTCTGTGGCCGTGCTCTTGCGCCACGTGGAGCTGGGTAAGAAGCTCACGACGCTCTCTCTCCAGCTCCTTCATCGAGAGCCATCCACGGCCAGGGAGAAAGATGCGGTGATGTACATGTCCACGACTGTCGGTGCGTGGGAAGTTCAAGATGGACGGCACCGGGCTGGAAGGGTCGTGTGTGTTGATGTCTGTGCGGGCCCGTCCTTCTCCTTTTCTGGTGCCTGCTGATGTACGGACATGGCTGCTTCTGAGAAGACATGAAGAGCTTGTCGAATCCTCAAGCTGGATATTTGTGGAACTTTCCCTCAGACTGGACTCTGCTGCTGTACGAGCATGAACGAACTTGTCTTGCCACTTCTGGAGATCTTCCTTCTTGGACAAGTCGTATGTCTCACCCGCTCTCTCAATCACAATGGATCGTGGTATCTTGACCAATTGATCACATCTCTCCTCGTGGATTTTACTCTCTGATGCTGTGGCGGAAATCTTCTGGGTGGTGCTTTCGACAGACGACAGCAGCTGGACTTCCTTGCCATCTGTGATTGAGGCATCAACGAATAAAGGAACAACCAGAATGATACCACTCAATACCACCACGATCCGGCGGATGTACCATTCCCAGTGTTCAAAGATACCATGTGATTGTCCATGTGCAGGGGTCTGCAGGGTCTGCTGGGTCTGATGCTCGTACGTGAACGGCGCAGAGCCAGGCTTTGCTGCTTGGATGCACTGTGACAACTTGAAGAAAAGGAGACTTTCCCTGGACTCCTTAGTCAACTCTGTGAAGCACCTGAAACATGTGTTAGTATCTGTGCTGCAGGTCATGACAAAGCAACCAAACTCACATCTCCAAACTGTCTGACTGGCCACCCTTCTGAGTTGTATTCATGTCTTTGGTCAAGTCATCAAACAAGCCCGCTTTGTACCGCTGGAAGCACTGTGAAGCAGAAGATATCTCAGAGCACAACACCATTCTTTCAAAGCTTAGAGAGTCAGGGACATCAAAAATCTTATAAGGAAATGAAGAGGACGATGAGGATGAAAGCCAAACAACGGGGATCCAACACAAGGCTGCAAATGACAACACCAACGCTCCTCTGACAGTACACCGTTGATCTCCGGGGAATGGCACATTCATTGTGGTACAGAATCAGAGAAATGTCCACCAGATGAAATCACTGGCCGTGATACTGGCCTCTTGAACTCATGTGAAGAACTGATCTCTCTACCCCGGCTTTGTGTCACATCGCCAGCGCGGCGGTAGCGGAGTTGGCTTTCCGAGTCATCAACGCCATGGATTCTCCAATTCGACAACGATCATCAAACAAAGCTACGGATCCATTATGAATCATGTCAAACCCAATCAATAAATGTTTATCAATAATGTACAAGATTTTCATATGCTTTCAAAATTATGCATGGCTCTGGACGTACTCCTGAGCCTTGGCCTTGACATAGTCAGCAGCCTTGGTGTCTCCCTTCTGCTCCTCAAACTCCAACCACTTACCAAAGAAGAACTTGGCCTGCTTGCGTGTGAGCTTTCTTGTGAACACTCTCTCAAACAAATCTTCGACCTTCTTCTTCTCATCCTTCTTCTTCTCCTGGTCAATGTAGACATTCCAGAGATCAATGCGCTTTGGAACATCAGCAAGAAGACCCTCAAACAACACTCTTCCCTGCTCTGGATCACCCTTGTCGAACTCCAGCTGTGCAAACTTTCTGACTGTTTCAATGTGGAGACGCTTTGGAAGAACGTTGAGTGCAGCAGCAAGAACCTCACGGGCGCTCTCATTATCCTGGCGCTCAACCAAGAAGGTGCCGTACTTGACCCAAACTTCAACATCCTCTCTTCCAAACTTCTTGGTCATGGCCTTGAACAAAGCGGTTGCCTTGCTGAACTTCTGTGTGGCAATGTAGATCTGAGCCATTCTCTTGTGGATAGTGATTGGTTCCATGTACTCGTTTGCACGCTTGAAGACAGCCTCAAGGGACTCATCGGTACCAAAAGTGTTCTCAATGTTCAGAAGACCAATCCAAATGTTCAACTTCTCCTTCTCCTCACGGTAGTTGATAGTTTTCAAAGCACGCTCTCCAACCTCACGAGCCTTCTCGATCTCACTCAGCTGGATATGGAAAGCCATGAAGTTCAACCAGATCTCAGAAACATTTGGATTACCAATGATCAATCTTTCAAAGTCAGCGACAGACTGAGGGGCCTTGCTGTTGATGTCACCAGTGGAGTCCTCGACAACCTCTCTTGATCTCTTCTTCTTGTTCTTGGTTCTCACCTCAGTGAAGTCTTCTTCATCACTTGTATCGTCATCTTGTGCCTGGTCAAGAATAGAGGCGGTCCAATCGAAACCGTTTGTTCCCAAACCAGATGACTGAAGAGAAACAGTGTTCGAGTCCTCATCTTCCTCATCCTCACTCTCATCAGATGAATCATCGTCGCTATCATTTGTAGCACCGACTAAAACATCATCATCAATCTCTTCTTCGTCGTCATCATCATTCTCATTCTCATCATCTTCCTCCTCCTCCTCATCGGAGTCTCCCATCACAACATCTTCATCTTCTTCTTCTTCATCATCCTCATCATCATCTTGGAAGTAAGATGCCTTCATACCAAGAGATAACTGCTTCTTGTCCAAGTCGACAGCCAAGATCTTGACTTTGACTCTGTCACCCTCTCCAAAGAGGGCAGACACGTTGCTCACATCATTGTCAGATATCTGGGAGTGATGACACAAACCACTGATGTTGAGAGTACCATCAAGCTTCACAAAGACACCAAAGTCAGTGACTCTCTTGACAGAACCTTCGAAGACCTCACCAACTTGCAAGTCCTCGAAACGTTTGAGAATGTTCAACTCGCCATTCACTTCGGTTTCCTTCAGTGTAAGTGACACGTTTCCCTCAGAATCAGCGTTGGCGACCTTACCAATGACCGGCTGATTGAGCTTGTAGAACTTCTTCCAGTCTTTGATGAATGCATCTGAAAGGTTGCTCACCTTGACATAAGCAGTGACTGTGCGTCCAACGGAAACAAAGAGACCCTTGTCAGAAACATTCTTCACAAATCCACGAACAATGTCACCACGTTTGAGATCAGAGGAGGAGCTGATGAGCTTATCAGTTGCAGCCTTGGTACGAAGAGAAACATGAATCTTCTTGTTGCCAGTGTCAACATCCAAAACCGTTGCAGCACAGATCTCATTCTTATCAAATACATCAGCAAGTTTCTTGGTGTAGTCATCAAGAGCATCAGTGATGAAAGAGATGGCAGTGACACCTTCAGAAAGCTCGACAAGAACAAAGTTCTCTGAAACCTTCAAGACACGAGCTGGCAATGACATACCCTCCTTGACATCCGCAATAGACGAGATAGATCCATCTCTGGCAGTCAGCAGAACAGAATTGTGCTCAGCATCAATCGCCTTAACCTTGGCTTTCAAAGCTGAGCCAACTGGGAATGTCTCGTCAATGTTTTCGACGTCTTCAACATTGCTCGAAATGTCCATGAATGAAATTCTTCCTCTGACAGTTGGAGATAGAGAAACAAAGAAGAAACCCTTGGTGGAGTTGTTGATGAAGACAAGTCTCTCTGAACCAACAGAAACGTTATCAAGAGAAAGAACATCATCAGTCGTTGTGTTGGCACTGAGCTCCAAGATGGTATCCTTTGACTTCTTGTGTGAGATTGGCAAGAATCTGTGGTTTCGAGCATCGTGGAATCCAATGACTCTGACATCAATGATATCGCCCTTCGAGAACTGAGACAATGGGTGCTTTGGGTCCTTGATGTCTTCGTAGGAGCTAAACAATTCAGAGACGTCAATACGACCTTGTATGTTGTCTGCCAATTGAACGTTCAGCTGGGTCTGTTTGACACTCTTCACCTGGGCCTTTGTAATCTTTCCAGGTGTAAGATCGTCAATGCTCTTGATGGACTTGTCAATTGGGTTCAAAGCAGAACCGGCACCGCTCTTCTTCTCCTTCAGCGTGAGCAAGAATCTTTTGTTCTCCTCATCAACTCTCAACACTCTCACAGCAACAGACTGGTTGACGTGGAAAACACTGCTCAAATCATCAACTGGACGTTCTGTGGCGTACTTGGCAAGAATGAGACCAACAAGCTTGGCACCAAATCCAACGAAGACACCCTTGTTTGTCACAGACTTGACATAACCATTGATAAGCTGGTCGCTAGCCTGAATATCCTTGAACTTGATTGGGAATTCATCAGCTTGGGCAGCAGAGATCAAACTCTTCTTGGCAGTCAAGTTGAAGATTCGAGAACGAGCATCCTTATCCAGAATGAGACCCTCAATTGTGGAACCAACTTGCAATCTCTTCAACATAGCACGGTTTTGTTCAAAGTTACCGTCTGACAAGTGGCCAGCAAAGATCACACCTCTCAAGTTATTTCCTGGCAACTCAACAACAACAGAGTCTTTAGTCTTCTCCACAATCTGAGCCTTGACAATAGATCTTCCGACAACAAGGTCGTTCAAAGCTTTCTTCTGTGCCTCCGTGGACTCCTCTGACAGTCTGCAGGTGACAGAGACTCTTCTGGTTTCTTTGCCGACAGATGCAATTCTGACTGTGATGGTTTGTCCAAGACGAAGATGGTCCTCTGGCTTTCTCACAAAAGTCTCACTGATCTCAGATTTTGGAAGGAATGCCTTGAGGTTGCCAAAGAATGAGACAATGACACCACTTGGCTTGAACACTGTAACAGTTGCTGATGTTCTCTTGCCAACCTCCAAGTCCTCAAAGGATGTGATAAGGTTCTCAACACCAACAAGTGACTTCTTCAAAGTGACAAAGATTTCAGACTTGAATTTGGAAACGCTCAAAACACGTCCCTTGACCTTGGCGCCGATCTTGAACTTTCTCTCTGGATAAATGAGCTTGACGTCACTCATGTGGATTGGCAGAACGTGGGCCTCATACTTGTCGAAGATCTTAATCTGAAGACCCTTCTCACTGACTGAGACGACATCACCGACAACCAACTCACCAACTGGGATATCCTGAGCACGAAGGTACTTCTGGTTAATTACTGATGGGTCCATGGTGAGAGTGTAGTGCTGGTCAATGAGGGAGTATCCAAGAACTCTGGCCTTGTGCTGTGATCCAATTCCATAGAACACCTTGAAGTTGGACTTCTTGTCATCAAGTCTAGAGAGATGTACCTGGCCAAGTCGATCACCACCAATGCTCACAAACACGTAGTTGGAATCGTAGGCCTTGACCTCAACTTCATCAAATATGTGGCCAATCGGGAATGCATCGAGCGCCTCTTGTGGTGTCTTCAGTTCCATAGTGATGAGAGCTGGAAGAAGAGAGAGGACAAGCTTCTTGGTGTCATTTGCAACAACGACAGCAATCACACGAGCCTTCACCTTGGAACCAATTGCGTACTTGTGCTTAAGCTGATCAATTCCAAATGTTCCAATGTGTGTCAAGTTGATAGTGGCATCAACCAAGCCATAAGATCTGCCAATGAGACCTTCCTCCTTGACCTCTGTGATCAGTGTCTCAACATAGTTACCTGGAACAATTGCTTCGACGGAAGAAATCTTGGAGACCGCAGTCTTCTTGTTGGCATTAATTCTGACAGTCAATGTACGAGCATTCTTGTTGGCAATTGTTGCAAGGAAGACAGTACCAATTGAGAGATCATCGGCATCAAAGCCGGCGGCATTGAGCTCTTTCTTCGAGATGAATCCACCAATGTCCTTACCTGTCTCAAGAATGGCACCATGATCTTCAACGGCAGTCACAGAGACTTGAATTGTTGTGTTCACAGAGAGATCCTCGTCCTCTAGCGTGGCATTGACCTTGCTTGGTTCGATGGAGAGCTGGATACGCTTCTTTTGGTTCTTCTTCTTGTTGGCTGTGGAAACGGAATCAACAACCACAGCACGCAAGTACTGGCCAATCTTGAACATTTTTGATAACTCTGGGATAGATTTCGTACTTGATGCACCAGATGTGACTTTCTGTGCCCCTTCATCGTCGTCATCGTCTTCTTCTTCCTCGCTGTCGCTGGCATCAACTGCCTCAAGAGCCTTAGTCAAACTTGGAGAGACAGACGTGATCGGGACGTAACCAACAAGGTTGTCTGGAAGAGAAAGAACAATATCCATACGATTCAACTCGACGATTTGACCGAGAACAAGAGTTCCAGTCATCAGCCTTTTAAAGTTCAAGCTCTCGATTGGCACATCGACCTTGTCAGCTTCAGTCGAAACCTTTGTAGTCTTCGATGTCTTCTTCTTCTTGGCTGGTCTCTGCGTAGTTTCCGTGGAATGTGACTCATTGTTCTCAAAGAGAACATCTCTGGCAGCTTCGTTGGCAACCTCTTTGAGTTCCAGGGCACTGAGAGCAGATGCTCCTCCTCTTGGGAAGGCAACCTCGCTCTGCTCAAGCAGCGACTGTGATGGGGCCTTGGTGGCGTCCTCTCGCACCAAAGGAGACTCCTTCTTTTTGGAGTCGGCGTCAGACCTTCTTCTCTTGCCGGCCATTCCGCGCTTAGTGTGGGAGGAGGGGTGTTTGATGGTGTTTGGAGAAGTTTGGGGAGAGAAGGCCATGCTCTTCTCCTTAGAAAAATTTCTACGTGCAGATGTGCGCGAACCGTCCCAAAACGGAAAGAGCCGATGAGCTCCACACACGCCGATAAAGACTTCTATACACGAGAAGTGTGTATTACAAAGCGTGTAACAGAGGCACAGTAACTTAAAGAAAGAATCTTACATTTGTATTACGTTCTCGTCTAGTGGTTGTAGCAGGAGCAGCGCTCAGCGCACCCTCTCCCTCACCAGCAATGTGACACATTGGCGGAGGAGCTTCAACGATACAATCATCGGATAAGACTCTTAAAGCAGCTGACCAATGACCTTGGAGAGCTTTGATGTTGGAACATCCTCAGTGGCAACATCCTTGACCAGGAACTTGGATGTCTTGTTCTTGGTGAATGTCTCGTGGATGATCTTGACATTCACTGCGTCGACGATACCTCCGAACTCCTTGTTCTTGGTTTCAAACTCCTGGAACTTATTTTGGACAAGACACTCGTAGAGTGAAACGAGGCCCTGGATTTTTGTTGCGTAGTCTGTCTTGGATGTGAAAACGTATGAAGGGAGCAGGTGGAGGTAGAGTGTGAAGTCCTCGTCGTCAAACTGTGTGAGGCCCTTAACAAGGGTCTTAATGGTGGAATCTTCTCTCTCCTGGGATGACTCGTCACTCAACTCGTAGAGTTTCAAGAGGGCCAGGTTGGAGTTGACATCGGTGTACCCGTTTTGGTATTGGTCGTTCAGGTAGTCTTCGAGATCCTTGATCACTTCGGCGTCGTATCTCTTGAGCGTGGAGAGGATTTCATCGATGTTGTCGGGTCTCTTCTCTGGCTTCGTTACGAGTCTGTTCATTGTGTCTGTGTGTGTTTGGAAGTCTTCTGCTCAATGGCGATGGCTCTAGACGTCGTTGATGGTTGTCGGCCCGGTTGCTGATTCTTGATTCCCACGTCGAAAAATTGCAGAGACGTTCGCGCGCTCATCTACGTCTTTTACCCCGTCAAGTGTCAAGATCCACAGAAAGTTGGGGCTACGACTCAGAGCTGCACAATGTATATGGATTGCTTCGTGGTGTATCAGCTTGCAAGTATTAGAATTTAGATGCTAGGTGCTACACTTGCTGAGGCCCCTGGAGAGTGTTGTTTCTGTACTTAATTGGCGGCGTTTCTCATGGAGAGGAAACAATTCCAGATGACTCCAACTGCAAAACTAGTTAGTAAATCCATTGTTTGGTGAATGATAGTAAGACGATACTCACTGGAAGATGAGAACGGAACCTGGAACCGGCGAGGCATTATGAGAAAGTTGATGAACTGAACAAGCGGCCAAACACACCAGTTAGCCACCAACGTTGATAGATAAATTTTGCTGATCTTCTCCGAAAGTGTAACCTTGTCGCCTCCTTCGAGGACAAAGTTTGAGTACGTGAAGAAGCAGAAGAGCGAGATAGGAGAATAGAACAGCTGATCAGAAAGGACACGTTCGAATACTGACACCAGAGTGGGGTCTGTTGTGAAGAAGTGATTGAGAACCCAGTACCAACCTACTTGAACGATAGAGAGACTGGCCCCCCAGAAGACAAATCCAATGAATCTTCGGAAGTTGAAAACATCCTTGTCAGTTTGCTCAGCCAATAGCTGATATTGTGGTTGAATGGATTGTAGGCTGTTCTGTCTGTGTCTCCTGGACCTCGTATCACCATAATCTGTGTAAAGAGAGTCGTCGAGTTGATCTCTGAAACCAATGCGAGGGCTCGGTTGGTAACTGTCCAGTGAGATAGTTGAGGATGATCTCACTCTGCTGCGCCTTTGTTGGGAAATCATCTCAAGAATGCAAGATATGTTCTGGGCCAATGTATCTGAGAGGGCGAACAGAAGTGTGTTGGTTGTCATTGTTGTGAGAAGGACGCTCTTTTGATACATCAGCTCGTATCTGTGGATGAGTTTGTACAACAGTGATAGGAAGGTAATGAGTATGACCCAATTCAATGGTGGCAAATAGAGCAGCTTGTATCTGGCCTGGAACTTGACAATTCGATAAAATGTAGATTGTTTGAACTTGGAGTTGAACGAAATGATAGATTGAGCATCTGCGTTAGTTTCGAGAGCAGGTTCAGGTAGTCTTCCAAGATCATCCTCCTCATCTGGAAGTCGTATTGACATCTCCTTGGATTGGTCTGTCCTGAAATGTTGTTCGTGCTTTTTGATTTAGTTGTCAAGGCTTCCAGTGGTGGAGGAATGTGTCAACTCCTTCGCGGCCTCAGATATCCCCGCGATTATTCCTCTGATTAGGGCTTCCTCAGTCACGTGTAATTTCTGTAGGGCAGCCACACATGTTCTCAAAACTACGCCGAATGAAGTTCGCGCCCACTACAGTGCGTATTTTTCAGAACGCTCCTTTCGCGAGCCGCCCCAGAAGGGACTCCTTGCTGGGAGCTGTCCCCATCGCGCCTTGGGGAGAAAGGGTCAGAGAGCTGAAAATTTTCGGTAACGGGACACATAGGCAAAAAATTTCGCGGCAGTCCCAGCGACGCGCGATGAAAAAGTGAAAGTTCCAAAGTTCAACACTCACAGCAGTAAGAGAGAGCACCATATCACCAAAGTATCGCCAACATGCTGATTCCAAAGGAGGACAGAGACAGAATTCACAAGTACTTGTTCAGTGGTATGTGGCACTCCGTCGCATTCTCGTTATTGCATGCCAGCGCGTCATCAAGAAGCCATCAAGAGGCCATCAAATATTCATCAAGAAGTCATCACGAATCAACGAACGAACACTCATACAAGCGAGCATACAGAGAGAAGCACAAGCTCTTGTCAAGACTCGACTCACGAATACCCCACAGTCCTCTGGCCACGAACTTTCACGGCTCTTCCACGCATATTTCAAAGCTGTGGCCAGAACGCAATACTTTCACGTCAATGGGCTCACCAGATCGACCCATATTCCACCAAAACATCAATCAGCAACACTACAATAGTGACTACTTCCATACGATGCAGCAGTAATCTTTTCATGGATTATCGTCTACACTTCTGGTCACCCCACATCGCTTCGTTCAAACCGCTCCCACACATGACGCCAGTTCTAATACGATCGCACATGCACCAACGAGAATGCTTTCACAATTTCAGAACCAATGATACTAACCATTCATTACAGAGGGTGTTGTTGTCGCCAAGAAGGACTTCAACCAGGCCAAGCACGAGGAGATTGACACCAAGAACTTGTACGTCATCAAGGCCTTGCAGTCTTTGACTTCTAAGGGTTACGTTAAGACCCAGTTCTCTTGGCAATACTACTACTACACTCTCACTGACGAGGGTGTTGAGTACTTGCGTGAGTACTTGCATGTCCCAGAGGGTATCTTGCCACAGACCAGATTGCAGGAGGCTGCCCCAGAGAGACCAGGTAGAAGAGGTGGTTTCCAGAGAAGAAACTAAGTTTCTGTTTTCACTCATACGGTTATGTGTATTTTGTAAAAAGGAAATCTAATCTAAAAAGGAGCTGTTGTTCGGTATTACTACTTGTTTTGTAGTTGGACTTTGAAGTTTGACCCCTCATCTTGTGGAGGAGAAGCCCTAATCGCGATCACGTGGGCATTCTAGGGCAGTCAAATCCCCGAGAAACATCAGGACATCCCTGAACGCTGGGAGCCTGGAAAAAAACGAAAAGTTCAAGGTCTACGCGCAGCTGCGATAAAGCTGAGTGGTTCAACACAGAAAGGCTACATTCAAGAGTGACACCATGAAGTTGAACATTGCCTACCCAGCCAACGGCTCTCAGAAGACATACGAGATCGATGACGAGCACCGTATCCGTGTGTTCTACGACAAGAGAATCGGACAAGAAGTTGAGGGTGACTCTGTCGGTGATGAGTTCAAGGGCTACCTCTTCAAGATCACTGGTGGTAACGACAAGCAGGGTTTCCCAATGAAGCAGGGTGTCCTTTTGCCAAACCGTGTTAAGCTCCTCCTCACCAAGGGTGTGTCTTGTTACAGACCAAGAAGAACCGGTGAGAGAAAGAGAAAGTCCGTCAGAGGTGCCATTGTTGGTAACGACCTTGCCGTCCTCTCCCTTGTCATTGTTAAGGTCGGTGACAACGAGCTTGAGGGTTTGACTGACACCCAGGTTCCAAAGAGATTGGGTCCAAAGAGAGCCAACAACATCAGAAAGTTCTTCGGTCTCACCAAGGAGGATGATGTCAGACAGTACGTTATTAGAAGAGAGATCGTCAAGGGTGAGAAGAAGTTCACCAAGGCCCCAAAGATCCAGAGACTTGTTACTCCACAGACTATCCAGAGAAAGAAGCACTTGAAGGCTTTGAAGGTCAGAAACGCCCAGGCCCAGAAGGACGCTGCTGCTGAGTACGCTCAGTTGTTGGCCCAGAGATTGCACGAGCGTAAGGCTGAGAAGGCTGAGGTCAAGAAGAGAAGAGCTTCCTCCTTGAAGGCTGCCCAAGCTTAATGAGTTTATGATTACCCCCACAACGTTAAAATATCCTGGTGATGATGGAGTGCTTGGAGCAATGGGTTTTGAAGGAGAATGGCTTCTTCTGGTGCACTATCGGATCGCTGCAAAATAATGAAAAAAATGTTAAAACTAATATAACTACTGTAGGGTGATTGGATTAAGGGCATTCTAGCGCAATATCATAGCGTCCAGAAGCTGAAGTCTGAATGCTGGCATCACTCGGTACTTGATCGATTGATCTTGTTCGCGATGATCAAAAAAGAAAGTTCAAACGAGGCTTTGCTGTTGCGCTCACCCCTCCAAGCCCCAGCCTCCTGGTCACTTCCCACCTCCGCAAAATCAATTGATCCGTTCTTCCAAATCATGGCTGGAGACGACTTGATGGTTAGTGAATTGTTCTGAGCCTTCGCTAGCTCCGTGCAAGTACTAACATGGATAACTTGCAGAACTTCCCGACCCCGGCTGAAGCCTTTGGGAGGCACACAAACAACCAGCGCAGAGGCTCTCCTCACAGTGCACACTCCCGTCCTTCCATCCCTCCCATGCAAACTCGTCCACAAGGCCAGTTTCCTGCTCGTCTCCCCCCTCCACCGCAGCAATACCAGCAGCCGGCACCCCAACAGAGACAACAATATACACAGCAAGCCCCAAAGCCGGCACAACAACAACAGTACCAACCGCCTCAGGGCCATCGTGTTCAAAGCAGAGTCCCATCATCCGGAACACTGGATTCAGCAGCACCATACGGACAAGCTAATTACAGCCCGTCCCTTCATTCTCAATCGAGCCACCACACTCTTTATTCCCAGCCACAAGCAGCTCCGCCACAACAACAACAACTACAGCAGCAGCAACAGCATCCACAACAAAGACAGCCGCTTCCTCCGCCACAACAGGCGCCAGCTATTGTATCACAACAGCCCCAGCAAAGCGCAGCACAGATATTGGAGCGTCAACTCCGTGATATCTTCGACAGGGCAGATCGGAACAGAGATGGGCGACTCACGCAAGAAGAGCTCGGTACCGCACTCCTCAACAACGACGGATCACAGTTCAACGAGAGCACATTACGATTGATGATCCGCCTCTTCGATAGCGATGACTCGAGCACGATTGAATTCAAGGAGTTTTATGACTTGTGGACCTATTTGCTTCACTGGAGAAAGGCTTTCCAGAGATATGATGTCAACCAGAATGGGAAGATCTCTTTCGGTGAGTATCAGGCTGCTCTCGAGAGTTTTGGATACCGACTTCCTACAGATATTGTGCTCTTTGTTTTCCAGAAGTTTGGAGACTTCAACTCCAACAAGCCAATGTCGTTGAGATTTGATATGTTTGTGGAGAGCCTCATCTGGTTGCTGCGTTGCACCAACATCTTCAAGAAGTTTGACACACAGGGCAACGGTATCGCCACAATACCATTCCAGGACTTTGTTCATGAGTTCATTTCATTTATTTGACCCCGAGGTATTCTACTGGGAAGTATAAGACGTTGTTTATGGCAAGATCCCCAGTAGTTTCTTGAGCTTATGGTTTGCATTCCAGCTGGTCCTCACATGGTTGATGTCTCTGTACAGCTAGCGTCCGGCCAGGCGATCCAGCTGATCCAAAATTTGCAGATAGTCTGCTCCAAATTGGTAATGTCCGATGATCATGTGTGTCAACTATGTGTGGTATACCGCATGAAATTTGAATGCTAGTCGGAGCAGAGAGCGTGGGCCCCATCAGAGATCTGCTCCCATTGTTCTGTGATCCGGGCTGTGGCGAGTTCGACAAGACGGACAGAAAGCGGAACGGGCAGCGACATCGAGGCCTTGTGAGTATCCGGAGTCGCCCTCACGATAAGTTCACAAAGCGGGGCACTCCATGTGTCATGTTCCAGTTTACCCACCGTATCGTTAGTTTTTCCCGATTGGGAATGGCGAGCGCAAAGGCGCGCACCGTCTTATCAGCTTGCGCTACCACTTTCGGGTGGATCCTGCGACTGTTCCTGCACAGCTCCGCCCGAGAAGGGAGACCATCGCAGAGAACAATCGTCAATCGAGATAGTGTCCGAGCCCTTTGAGAGATATAAAGATCCCAGGGATCGTCGTGTCCCGGTCCGGGTCTTTGCTCCTCGCCCTCCTTGCCACACTCCACCACCATGAGCGAGAAGGACACCAACACCATCGAGATAAGCGACAAGGACACACACACCATCGGCACCACCGAGAAGGAGAACCACGTCGTTGAGGTCTCCAGCAACATCTCCGACGAGCACGCCGGCAAGGTCATTGACGACAAGAAGGCCGACGTCGCCCTCAAGCTCTTTGAGCAGTACGAGGAGGAGGCTGGAGAGCTCACACCGGAGCTCGAGTACAAGCTGCAGTGGAAGCTGTGGCTCACCATTTTCCCGATGGTCTTTGCTTGTAACTTCCTTCTCTTCATGGACAAGAACTCGATGGGCTACGGTACTCTGTTGGGTCTGTGGACAGACACCGGCCTCGACCAGGCCAAGTACAACAACTTACAGACCATCTTCTATCTCGGATACATGGTTGGTCAGATCCCAGCTCACTACGTCTTCCAGAGGGTCAAGATGTCGCACTACATTTGTGGAACTACTTTCGTTTGGGCCCTCGTTACATTGACACAGCTCAGTGCCAAGAACTTCTCCAGTCTTGCTGCCATCAGATTCTTCCTTGGTCTCTTTGAGAGTGGTGTTACGCCTTGTCTTGAGCACACCATTGCCATGTGGTTCACCCCTTCGGAGCAGGCCGTTGTTGCCCCACTCTTCTGGATCTCTTGTGTTGCTCAGGGAATCCCTGGCGGTCTTATCAGTTATGGTATCCAATTTATTGATGGAGTTAGCCCATGGAAGGTGTACTGGGCCATCATTGGTGCTGGCTCTTTCATTCTGTCTGTTTGCTCTTTCTTCTTCTACCCAGATAACCCAGCAACATACAAGTACTTCACCCCTACAGAGAGAGTCCACGTTATCAAGAGAATCAAGGAGGCAACCAACTCTTCGATTGAGCAGAAAGTCTTCAAGAAGGAGCAGGCCATCGAGTCTCTCAAAGACCCTATCACATGGCTGTTTGCTCTTTATGTCTTCTTGAGTATGCTGTCCAACAACATCATCTTCCAGTCCACCATCATCTATCAGAACTTGGGTTTCTCCAACTTGCAGTCCACTCTTGTTTCTGTCGCTTCTTCTGGCTGGAGTACTGTGATCTCTATTGCTGGATCTATCAGTTTGGCTATCTTCAGGTCGCAGACTGCCCATGTCGGCACAGCCTACGCTGCCATCGCCCTTCTTGGTGCCATTCTTGCCGTCTCATTGCCATTGGAGAACAGTTATGGTATCCTCGCTGGAGTTTTCTTGACGAACTCCAATGGTAACACTTTCATTGCAGCTTTTTCATGGTCCCAGTCTTCCGCTGCTGGCTACACGAAGAGACTTGTCAGAACGGTTGTTTGGTCCATCTCCTACGCCGTTGTCAACTTGATTGCCAGTCAGATTTGGAAGGCAAAGGACAAGCCTCGTTACTACCCTGCCTGGGCTGTCATCATCAGTTGCTCATACTTTGCTGCTCCTCTCATCTTGCAGATTATCAGATTCATCTTGAACAGAAGAAACAAAGAGAGAAAGCAGTACTTGGAGGACATCAGAACAGGTAAGATTGCTGACTATACCGGTGTTGTCACCTACACAGACGCCGAGGGAAACACAGTGCAGAAGGTTGTCGATGTCTCCATGCTTGATCTTACGGACTTGGAGAACAAGAAGTTTGTCTACCCATTGTGAGGCTGGTCCTCGCGGTACGGAGAGCCTGCTGCATGATATCTGTTTTTGAGTTCCTTAATGTATTTAACCTATTATTGTCAATTGAAACGTGCTATTTTGTCTAGTGATGTGTTAGTAGAGAATAAATCAGTACATAATTTGTCATTGTTAATTGTTCGGTATCAACAGGGAGCAGAGAGTAGAGACGAGATCCGGAGAGCCACACCCCGCGTCCCCGATAAGGATACGCAGCCGCTCCGGTATCTGTCCGCGGGGAAACCGTCGCATCACCGCCGCCGAAAGCGGAAGTCCCAGCGCCCGGAGCAGACGTATTTAAGTACAGCCAGATCTCTTTCGTTCTCTGCTGGAATCAATCTCCTTGATCCCAGAAGCTTGTCCCAGACAGCCAGAGAACAATGCCCAAGACGCCCTTCCTCGGAATCCTCCAAGTCCCAACAACCTTCCACAGACCACGCGGCGACGTCGGCTGTGTGGACACCTGGAAGATCCCAGTGAAGATCAGAGTCGTCACCGAGACCGCCAACGACGACGTGGTCAGAGAGTCCAAGAACTACAAGGACTCCTTCGTCGAGGCCTGGGTCAAGGCTGCGCTGGAGCTCGTCGATGAGGGAGCCGTTGCCATCGTCACCTCCTGTGGCTTCCTGGCTACTCTCCACCCAACTCTGCAGGCCAGAATCCCCGTCCCAGTGGGCACGTCCTCTTTGATCCAGATCCCATGGGCCCAGAGCATCATCGGCAAGGACAAGAAGCTGGGAATCCTCACCTTCGACGCCCAGTTCCTTGGAAAGGAGCATCTCCAGGCCGTTGGTATCGACTACGACGTTCCTATCATTGGAGTCAAGGAGGGCGGAACCTTCCACAAGGTTTTGAGAGAGGGTATCGAGTTCGACTTTGAAGGCATTCAGGCAGAAGTCGTCGAAGCTGCCGCAACTCTTGTGGAGCAGAACCCAGACATCGGTGGAATCATCCTTGAGTGCACCAACATGCCGCCATACAAGCGTGCAGTATTTGACAAGTTGGGCTTGCCTGTCTGGGACATCATCGAACTGGGTAACTACCTCTATAAGATTGCCCTTCCAGATAAGTACTGATGTGCTACAATTTGTTGTTGCTCATGATAAATTGCATGGAAGAGATATCGAGAATATACCGTATGAACATAGGTTGCCCCTATAAAGGATCAAGAGTACTACAAAGGACAGGAACCAGCTTCTGCCCCTCTGGGGCTGCACCAGCTGATCAGAACTTGAGGAAGACCTTGATGCACTTCTCCTTGGAAGAGTTCTTGAACACCTCGTAAGCCTCCATAATCTGGTCAAACTTGAACTGGTGAGTGTCTGGGTGTCTGGGTGTCTGGGTGTCTGGGTGTCTGGGTGTCTGGGTGTCTGGGTGTCTGGGTGGTGTCTGGGTGGTGTCTGGGTGGTGTCTGGGTGGTGTCTGGGTGGTGTCTGGGTGGTGTCTGGGTGGTGTCTGGGTGGTGTCTGGGTGGTGTCTGGGTGGTGTCTGGGTGGTGTCTGGGTGGTGTCTGGGTGGTGTCTGGGT
>PPNT02000045.1:0-108291 GCA_003708285.2 Petasospora xylosilytica | reverse complement strand
GTTTGGAGTGATTGTAACCTCATCTTCCTGGATATGCTCGTCATTGAATCTGGACTGAGACTGTTACCTGTGAGGTCTCTGTTGTTCTTGAGAAGTTCTGTGTCCGGCTTCACTTGGATGGCTTGCTCATAGATGTCTGTCTTGGACCCTGTGAGGAAACTTTGCGTGAGGCAGGCATAATTCAACATTAAGCATTTAAATATATAATTTCAGAGCCAAGTTTCAGGAAATGGAGTGAAGTTAATCAAACTGAGATGATGACTTCAACTTTGAAAAGGGATCTCGGAAAAATTATCTCTGATTTAGCCCTCATCGTTGCTCTCACTGTATTATTGGGTATCTCAAGAGATAGCATGCCAATTTTTAGACCTCAAACAGTTGCACAAGGGATAAAAATGACAACTAAAGATATGCACTAACACAGTGATGTCCGGGTTTCTTCTCTCTGATCTATCACGTTTAGGAGACGCATGAACCGCTCTACTAGTCAATTATGAAGCCAATTAAAGAGTCATGTGCTATTACCTTAAGCCTAATTATCTAGCTGTATGATCAACTTTCTGTCCTCGAGGTACTTCTCCATGAATGCCAGATCACCCGACTGGAAGTTGATGTTGACCTTGAAGATCGGATCAACGAACCTTGGATCATAATCATCCCTCAACAGCCCCGTCTTCTCATCAACATCTAGCATATCGAGCTCCTCAACCTTCTCATCATGCACCAGCCCCTCGAAGAGATCCACCATCTCCGCCTGCTCTGCCGTCTCGCTTGATGTGCCCTTGTAGTAGTTCTCCGCGGCATCCATGGCCCCCGTGGTGCTTTCGGCCGGGTAGTGGAACTCCCTGATAACAGTGCTTGCGAACTTTGTGATACAACTCTCGTGAATGTCGAGTGGGCGGGGCTTGAATCTGTCCTCGAGGTTCGTGAAGCTTGGGATTGGATCGTTGAGGACCGTGTTGCGCGTGATGTAGTGTCTTCTGCGCATCATGAACGCCATGATACGACACGCGTAGTTGGCGTACCAGCCCAAGTCCTCATCCAGCCCCTCGAGAAGGACGGAACGTGGGAGTGTTGCAACGTCATAGTAGCCGTTGAAGAGGTATGTGAAGACGTAACGGCATCCGCAGAAGATGGCCTCGAGGAGGAAACAGAGGGCGTACCAGAGGGAGTATAGCACTTTCTCGTGGGCTGGAACGTGGGAGTTCAAGGTGTAGGCCATTGTAGGAAATTCACGGAACCAGCGCTGGAGGAGCTCGTATAGACCATCAATGGGATAGCAGAGGACATGTTTGTTGGACTTGTTCTTGGAGGTGAAGTCGAGGACGTACTCGATGTAGTTGACAAGGTTCTCGTAGACCTTGTTCAATGGGTCATCGGTGTTGAGCACGTCTTCAGTCATGTAGTCCTCGCCAAACTCCTTTGTGATTCGGAGGAACTCAACGAGCACTTCTGGGTTGTAGGCCGGGTAGTAGACTGATCTCGAAGCAAACACCAACCCATCTGCATGTCTCTTCATTGACACGAGTGATCTTGGGAATTTTTCTGGGTTCCCCAACGCCTTGCACAGGAGAGCCGCTGGACCTGAGCTCAGCAAGAAATGCTCTTTCATCTTGATGCTTCTGACATGGATGGATGTTCTCTGGAGACAGCTCGCCATATGCAGCACCACATCAGCATCGTCATCAGTGAGGTTGTTCAGCTTGGAGCCAACATGCTTCATCATCTCTCCTCTTCTTCTGAGAAACAAATCCTCCACCGACTCATCTGCAACGTGATCAATCAAGAATCCAGTGCCGAAGAGCAGCATAGTGTCAAACATATTTGGATCCTCCATTGATGACACAAACTTCTCGTAGGTCTCCTTAGTATGGAACAAACGAGCAAAGACTCCAACCATAGTCTCGTCAAAGTACTCTGTCATTGTCACCGGATCGAAGTGTGGCCCGTGACAGCGGTGTGGTATCAATGTGATGGCCGTATCTGTGGTGTCTGTACCCGAGCTCGATCCTTGGCTTGCCGCCGAGCTCTTTCTGTGATGGATGTCCTCTGGTTTGATGGTAAGACCTTCCGGCAAGGCCATCTGTGGCAGTGGAGAGCCACTAGAGAGACCAGACATGAACATTGGACCGTACTCCTTGATATAGTGCTCGATAGGGAGTGGCAGGTTCATGTTCTGTACTGAAGTAAGGAGACCACGGAGTTCTGGTGTCAAACTCTGGAGCAGGTGTGGCGGTATGGAGCTGATGAACTCTGGAGACAAAGAACCTTCAGTATCAGTGGCGGAAGTAGAACTCTTGTCCTCATAGAAGAACTCCTGAAGCCCACCACCCATGGATGAGGTTCCTGATTGGAAGGATTGTGCAGAAGCAGGCGTGTTGGCAGAGTCGGCGGGAGAGGCTGTCGCAGTCTTGGAGTCCTCCTCAGTGGTGAACGATGGGCTTCCCTGATTCTGGACTGGGAGTGGGTGATGTGATGATGGATTTACCGGTAGCTTGAAGGCTGGTAGCTGTTGGTGTTGTTGATGGAATGTGGCCAATAGTGGAAGGCTAGGAGGCGACAGTGAATCGAGTGGTGTCTTCAGAGGAGGAACGTAGGACAGCGGTACTGGATTGGGCAAGTGAGGCCAGTTGCTGTAGTGAAGTTGGCCCGTGAGAGTACTGTCTGGGAAAGTGGCAAGTGCCTGCTGATACTGTTCATCAGAGACGGGCGGCAATGACATGGAGGAGAGAGAAAGCGCCTTCTGTTTGCGGAATATCTCGTGGGACTTCACCAGAGCTTGTGCCTCTTCAGCTTCAGCATGGAAGCGCTTGATCTCGTCAAGACGCTCTTGTGTGTAGTCCAGGTATCCGCACTTGACCTGCGTTGGGTGTTAGCGTTGTGCCAGGGAGAAGATGAAAGAAGATGGAAGAAGGTCACTCACATTTCTCGAGTTACACCGGACACAGGATGGAATCGTCTCATCACACTTGATCCTGCGCTGTCTGCACTATGGACATCCTGTGAATATGGCGGTTAGCTTGTGCTCGTTGTTATGTGTAGAATATGATGCTCTTGCTTACCGTTTCGGGAGTTCTTGTGCTTCTTGCGGCGGTGGATTCTTCTGTGCTCCTGCTCAGCCGGCGTATCGTCAAGGCTCATCGCAGGGGACTTGTACTGTGGATCATCTCAGAAGGATCACATATCGCTGCCTCTGAGCCTGGAGGGGACAGCGCTGTTTTATAATTATCAGCCACCCCACCGGAGCTCTATCTCGCTTCCCACTTGGGGGAAAGCCACCAACCAGAAGCTTTGAAGAGCCCGCCCGGACCTTGGCGGCACAATGGTGTGTTGCCGACCCACACTCGCCATATTCAGACACGATCTCGGAGCTCACAACTTCTGGAGAGAAGGAAGTTGCAGGTTGTTTGGAAACACACCCTGCCTTTCTTCCTGCTCCCGGGTTCTGGCCACTTCCCCGCGAGAGGCCGTGAGAAGCCGCTCACAGACACGAACAAGGGTGTAGAGGCCAGGTTGCGTCCGAAGCAACGGTTCTCTTCATAATTAACATGTTGATAGCCAATCATCTTGAAGATGGACAGCCTACGCTCCGTATAGTGCTGTACCACTGCGTCCGAAATCACATTGGTTGCCGGGGTTTCCCCACGCCCACGCTCTTTGGCTCTTTGATAGCTCCTCCAACTCCTGCGAAATAGTCCGACAAATTAGCCTATTCCCGTCCAGAGGTGACCAGACTCGAAATATGTACGCAAGATGCTGATCTGGTCACTAGGGTCCCGAACAAAGAACTTAAAAAGCCAATCTCGCAATCAATCTCATGTCGACCACGATCTGGCAACGTGCCCGACTCGTACCGGGTATTGTGTCTGCTATAGATAACGGTACTGGTCCGCGTGGGCTTCCTTATTGTGCACACGAACAGACTCTAGAACGTGCTATGCCTTCCATGAGTGCTTGCTCAAGCTAATATTATTACTGATATGGTACTAATCTTCTAATCCAACCCCGCCTTGCTCTTCGATCACACAATGGGATGCGCTTATGGGCCCTTAAGCTATCACGAGCTGCGGACTCCTCCAATGAGGGTCTCCTCACCACAGATAAGCACCGGAGTTGAACAGATGTGACCCCAATCACAAACACGAACAGCGCACCGGCAGCTCCGTAAATTGGGCAATGCGTCAACCCCAGATAGCTCGGCTCTGGAGCAAGAGATCTCGCCGATGGGGCGGGAACAGCCGGCTGGCCTAGGGAAGAGATAGCGGACATATTAACTATTCACCAACTTCTTATCTACGATAACCATTCGTCAATCGGTATCATTCATAAAATTGTAGCAAAGAAAGACCATACAAAAACTCACCAAACAAGGTGATCAAGAAGTGAAAATAAAGCCCCTCAGAACTGCGGGGGATCCCAAAGAGATGTGTCATAAAACCATGCGAGGGGAGGCCTCAAGCCACCCACCTCAAAACAATGCAAAACCTTCATGATTCTAGCAATTATCAGCGTCGTCTGGGGCGAGCTCAGATGAGGTTGGTGCCGAAGTACTCCTTCAAGTCGCCAAACACGTGGTTCACCTTGTTCTCGAGCTCCACCACGGAGTCCTGCACGTTCTTGAGCATCTGGTTCTCAGAAACCTCAGTGGTCTCTGCGCCCCAGAACTCAGTCAAGTTCTGGCCACCACCGTTGTAGATCAACAAGTTTGGAGTGTAGGCTGGGATGTCTGTGAGAACATCCTTGGTGGAGTAGGCAATGATCTTCTTCTTCAACTGGGCTGGGGTAACACCGCCCTTTGCGGTGAAGAACTCAGAGTCAGAACCAGGCTGCAAGGAGAGGTAGTAGGTGAGCAAACCACAGACGTGTGGAGAGGCCATCGAGGTACCAGACAAGGTAGCAGTGGCAGTGTTGGAGCCAATGTAGGTGGACAAGATGTTCAAACCTGGACCAAAGATGTCAACACACTTACCATAGTTGGAGAAGTATGCTCTGGTGTCGGACAAAGTAGAAGCACCGACGGTAACAGCCTTGTCAGCAGCAGCTGGAGAGTAGTTACAAGCATCAGCATTGTCGTTACCGGCAGCGACGGCAAAGTGCAAACCAGCATTGACGGCAGCGTTGACGGCCAAGTCCAAAGATGGAGACTTGCCACCACCAAGAGACATGTTGGCGGTGGAGCCCTTGAATCCCTTCTTGTTCTCCTTGACAGCCTTGGCGTGAGCGTTGGCAGCATACTCGACACCCTTGACAACGTCAGACATGGTTCCGGAACCGTTAGATCTCAAAACCTTGACAGCAACAATGTCAGCCTCCTTGGCGACACCGTAGTTCTTGGAGCCGATGGTTCCAGCACAGTGGGTACCGTGTCCGTTGCCGTCAATGTCCTGGTCACCGGATGGGATGGTAGAACCCCAGGTGGCACGGCCGTCAAACTCCTTGTGCTCAATGTTGACACCTGTGTCAATGACGTAGGCAGTCACACCCTTACCGGCCTCGTTGTCGTAAAGGTACTTGTTGAAGGAGCCGAGGTTGAGTGGCTCGCGATGGGAGATTCTGGAGAGACCCCATGGTGCGCCGTTCTGGGTGTCAAACTCGGAGGCAAAAACACGGGAGTCACGCTCGACAAAGGCAACTTGTGGGTTGCGTCTGATGAGCTCGATGGTGGCGTCGGTGAAGTAACCGAAGTAACCGTGCATCAACGAGTCAATGGAGAAGTTGTCAACAATGCCTCCAAACCAGTCCTTGACGGAGTTCTCAGCCTCAACGAGCTGGAAGAAGGCGTGGGTTGGGTCAGCCTCGTAGAGCTCCTTGGCATGCTTCAAGTGGGTCTCAGCAACCCACTCCTTGTGGAAGGAGATCTCCTCTGGCTTGACGCCATCCTTGAACACGATGATGTAGCGGTGTGGGATGACGTTTGGAGAAGCAGACTCTGAGGCAATGATTGGAGAGGCCTCATCCTCTGGCAAGAGAGCGGCATCGAGGTGGGTGTTGTCGACAACGGCAGCACGCATCTCCTCGTTCAAGGAGAGAACATCCTGCTGCTTGCTGGCAGCAACCTTGGTGGAGAACACCTCGCTTCCGAGCTTTGGAATGACGAGGGCGTGGGCCACGGAGGCGAGGACGGCGACTGGAAGGATGAAAGAGGTCTTCATGATGAATAACAGTTGGTGCGGGTCTTTAGCGGGGGTTGTTTGCTGTCGATAGCCTTCACGGGGGGCTGGTTGGGCGGGGGTGTCTTGTTAGGTGGGGAACCTGCTTCGAAACGGGGAAAGTCACGTGTGGAGCGTGGCTGTTAGGAGGCGAGGATACGGTTGGAGTGAATCGGGTGGGCAATGGTCAGGACCTTTGCTGTGCCAATTCGTGTGGGTGGGGAGATGCTGTGAGGAGGCGAAGTTGGCTGAGGGGCGGGTGGCGAGTTTTTATACGCGGCCAATCTCAAACCGCGAAACCGCGAGAGAGGGCAATTGTACCGGGAGCCCCACAGTTTCCTGGCCAAAGGAGATAAGCGTGATAAGCAAAGAACCAACCTGACTCACCAGGTTAGAGAGCCCAGAACTTGTGGGACAAAACAGCTCGGAGAGACCAGGGGTTGTGCGCGCTATGGGCCAATCAGAGGCTACGAATGCCCCTCCTTTGGCCCTTTCGCCCTGTTTTACACAGGAGCGCAGAGCTAGAAAGGGGCACAGGCACGGAGGAGAAGGCGTGTCTCAAAGAATCACGGGTGTCTATCCTGTTTGATCTCCACTGTTTGCAAATACCAGTCTGGCACCACCGGCTCGCTGCTGAACCTGTCAACCCATGCGCCAAAGGAGAAGAATAACGTCATCCATCCGGGGCGATAAGCTGATAAGAGCAAATTCGCGAATTCCGCGAACTCGTTTGATGGGCTCAGCTAGGACCCCTTCTCCGAGCTCGGCACATTCTTTTGTAGCACCGAAGGAGGCGAGTTAGGACTTTGAAGTAAACCTATAGCTCTGTAATACTTGAATTCAGAATTTACATCAAAATCGCCATATGTACTCAACGAGAACTTGCTGCGCACTTTCCAGCTAGTACACACGACCCTGACGCCACACTCAAATTGCTTTTGATGACTCGATGACGCGTCGGCTCTCGGTCTTGACACAACCAATCCAACTTCTCTTCGAAGACGATTAGGGATTAGGGAGGGTCAAAACCAAAGCGACAAAGCCAATTCAATGAATTCAGACACAGAGTCTGAGATCCAGCACCTTATATCTCCAAATGGGCCCAGCTCAGCACCATACGGAGCAGCTCCACAAGAAGAGTTGCCACCCAGCCACCTCACACCCGAAGTCAAACGAGCAGTCAAGAGCCATCTCTACCTCTCTCATACCCTTTATGTATGGAACTCTCGAGTGTACGAGTTTGGAATAGTGCTTCTGATCATCAATCTCTTCCCAGGAACACTCCTTCCCTCGTCGCTCTTCGCCCTCGTCTCAACCATCTCTTGCATCCTACTCTCCACAACTGTGACCCGGCTGGTTAACGTTGGAACACGACTCAGTGTCATCAAGCACACCATCTTCATCCAGAGAGCGTTTGCGGTACTATCAGCGTCATGCCTTCTCATCATCTTCTCCCTGTTTGAACACCACATGGCGCTCAAGACGACGTGTCTCTTCATTGTGATTACATGCGGAGCAATCGAGAGGCTTTGTACGATTGCCAACAAGATCTCCATCTCTCGTGATTGGGTTGTTAAGATTACGTTGAACGACAAGGACTATCTCATGGAGCTGAATACCAAATTGAGAAGCATTGATCTTTTCTGCAAACTTGTGGGACCACTCTTCATCTCCAGTTTCCTCACACTCACCAACCAACAGGTCACGGCAGCATTTCTTATTGTGGCTTTCATCATATCGGGCCCACTTGAGTATTCAGCAATTTTAAACATCTACAATGCTGTTCCGGCACTACAAGAGGACAAACCACATGCCCTTCCGGAAGAAGACAGGACTCACCAGTCTCTCCACAAGCTCTCTTTCTTCCAAGCATTCAAACTCTTCCTCAAAACACCTATGAGTACGGCCGTCATATCCCTCTCAATCATCTACTGCACCGTCCTCTCTTTTGGAAGCTCCACAGTGGCATACTTGCTCACGTTCGCAGACATCAACAACATGTCGATTGGTATTCTGAAAGCCATCTCCTCAGTCTTTGAACTCTTTGGCACGATGATAGTCTTCCCATACCTCACAAGCCACCTCGGACTGCTCAACACCGGACTGGTCTCCATCACATCGCAATTTCTCTCACTTATCCCCATTGCGGCCTCATTCATTCTCCAGTACGAGAAGACGCACTGGCTAATGTGTGCATTCATCCCACTGAGTCGAGTCGGCCTGTGGTGTTTCGACCTTGCGATTCAGAATGGCGTGCAGTTGTTCATCCAGGATGACATGCAGCGTTTCAACACCACAAGCTTCGAGGAGAGTCTAAACAATCTCTTTGAACTGCTCGGATATCTCTCAACGCTTGTGTTCTACAAACCGGAGCAGTTCGAGTGGCCCGTGCTCATTAGTGTCAGTGCAGTGGGCGTCTCGATGGTGCTGTATGCCACGTTCTGGATCGAGTCTAGGTCAAAGGGGAGATACAATATATCCGAGACCAATTAGAAAATGATAGTGAATACATTAAATAGCCTGCAAATGAATGATAGGATGGGCTCCCAAGGACGCCCACCAGAAATGAAAGTCATGATGATCAATGTGACGCATCCAGGCAAATAGATGGCGCACTTCAAAAAAAGCAGATGAAACCAATAACGAAACAAAACACGTGAAACCCTCCTTCCAAGCCCTTTAAATACCCTCCTTTTCCTCAAAAGTAACCGATACTTCATCTCCCACTGGACTGGCCAGAAGGACGATACGTTCTCGTCCATCCCTTAATATCCTCTCCCTTTCTCCACACCTCTCTGTCCACGGATCCCACGCCCTTGACATCTCTGAGCCAAGGGTGGTTGGACCACGCACCAGCGTCAACCCTCTCCTTTGGATCATAGTGAAGCATAGGTAGGAGGAAGCCGCACACGTTTCTCGCGACCTCCGGCTCCATGTGGTACTTCTCCTCAAACACCTTGTGCAGTGGCCAGTACTTCATCGCCTTGATACTGCGCATGGTGAAGCAGTCAGACTGGAAGAAGTGGCGCGCATACTCGCACTCTGTGAGGTATTCAGCGAACTTGCGTCTCTCCTCTTCGCCGACAATGACGAGCAGCTCGAGGATCTGTGCAATGTGGTCGTCGTCCTTCGAGTGGTGCTTGCCCGTCTTTGGGTCAAACAGGTAGTCGCCCGTCAGCAGCTCAAAGATGACACATGCAACAGACCACATGTCCGTGGAGCACCCCCATCTGTGACCCAGAAGGATCTCGGGAGAGCGGTACTGGCGCGTCTGGATCTCGTTGGTGTAGTGGTAGTGCGAGAAGCATGCGTTACCGAGGTCCGCGAGCTTGATGTTGATGAGAGAGGCAATGTCTTCTTCGTCAAGGGAGACCGTGGAAAGACGGGAGTTCAGATTCTCCATGGCACAGTCCTGTGTGTCTGAGGAGGTGACGGTGAGTGCTGCGTCGTAGAACTGTTCGTCCTCGTCCTCATCATCCGAGTTGGCTTCCGAGGCCGAGACAACATATGATGCGAGCTGTGATTGGTGGAGTGCGTCAGCCGGAGATGTCGAGTTGGAGAAAGATGATGGGCGAGATGTGGAGTGTGGGTCATGTGCCTCGTCGTAGAAGTTCACAGAGCCCTGTGAGCGGGACTCACGCGTGGATGACGTTGGCACGCTGGAGCAGGAGGAAGAGGTCAAGCTGTAGTTGCTTGAGAAGTAATCCTTGAAGTCAACGTTGGAGGATGCTGTGAGAGGAGAAGGAAGTGGCTTCGAGCACTTGACCGGAGTCATGGAGTCCTTCTTCTTTGGCGTTGAGCGGGAGCGGCAACGGCTTCTGGAGCTAGCGGAGTGCATCGAGCTTGATGAGACAGTGGACATTGTGCGGCTCGATCTTGGAGAGGAGCACTTTAGACAGCGGACAAACTTCTCAACATCTTTTATCTCAATCAAGATGTTCTCCGGCTTGATATCCGTGTGGATGAGGCCACACTCACGGTGAAGGTAGTCAAGAGCCAGCATGAGCTGTTTCGCAATCTTCTTCGTGATGCTGAGTGGCAAGCCACCGTATGACTTCTCAAGAGTGAGTAGGTTGACAACTTTCTCACCAACTCTGTTTCCTCTGCGTGTTTGTCTGCACTCATCCATGAGCCCGAGTGTGGTCTGGCCAAGTACCTCAAACACCATACAGACGTGCTTTCCGTTCGGACCCTCATGGTAGAACCACTCGTACATCTTCACGAGGTGCTTGTATCCCGGGTGCTGTGGGTTAGCGGTGTCAGCAACGTCGAGAATCTTGATCTCGTCGAGCGCCGCCTGTGTGTAGTTGGTCTTGGAGCGGACAACCTTGATGGCGACATGACGGTCGTTCAGCTCGTCAAAGGCGAGCCAGACGGTGGAGAAGTGGCCCCAGCCGAGCTTGCGGACAATACAGTACTGGTTGTTGGTGCCGAATTTCTCGCCGATGGAGACTGGATGGTAGCCTCCCCAGCAGTAGTCGCCCTCGCTCTCCTCCTTGTCGTGGTCCACTTCGTCCTCCTCTTCGGAGTCAACCTCCATCATGAGCTCCTGAGGTTCGATGGCCGAGTTGGCGCGGATGTGGCCTGTTTGGATTTGGGCGATGCTATCAGCCCTGTGGACTGTCGGTCTGTGCTCGGTGTTGATGTAGAGATGAGGCTGGATTGCTGGAGTGGTACGGGGGGTTGCCTGCACCGAGCGCTGTTGATGGTGGGCAGCAGGGGCATGGGCAGCGTTGGAAGGAGCACCAAGGGGCTGGAAAAGGCGCTCGTGGCCCTTAAAGATGGGCTGCTGTGTAGTCATCGTGTTCCGATTGTCTGTGTAGTTGTTCCCTGGTCTTGTCGTCCTGGAGAGTGGAGGGGTGGTTGCCAGAACAACTGTTGTGGGCGGGGGATGATAAGCGATCTCGGTATGAGTGCTTAGTTGTAGTAGCGGGCCACCAGCGTAGTGTGGGGCTGTTGGCGGAGACAGTGGGGGTAGCTGGGCGTGTGGCTTGCAGACTTTTTGCGGTGGTGAGAGAAAGCAGAGTAGGGGGGAAAAGATGGAAAGTTCTGGCTGCTCTTCGTAGCTCTGGGGCCTTCTCGAGGATCAAGAGCACTCTCGCCCAAAAAGCGGTTCGGGCAGCAGACGCCGCGCTTTTGTTGGCAGCCACCACAGATTTTCTTTTGGCCCCTCCACGTGCTGCGGGTAACCCACGTTGTGGCCCCCTCTGGCGGCTATAAGGTGGATTAGAGCTCATATACCACTATAACATGGCCTTGTGATGCCTCTGGGCGTCAAAAGAGCGCCCAAATCCCCCAAGAACTGGCCTTTTCGCACCCAGCCCTGTCGCCTTCCTCGTCTAGCTCGCGGCCGCCGTTGCCGGGAGTTCCTGTACCAAAGAGGGGAATCCCGCGCCAATGATGTAATTGGCTTACGTAATGGCTTATGTAATACAGGCTTGGTTGTGTCAAAGTTAGCCCTTTTCATGCCCCCAAAATAGAGCCAACGCTGTAAAAGAATTCATGATACGCGGGATGGTGTAGATATGCTTGATCATCGAGCCTCTAGGATCAACAAGCCAGTTGTTTGCTCTGTGCGATTGTGGCGGTGATAGGCGCTGACCATCACAAGCTGGCGGTTTCATCGGTTCATCTTCACCAGTGGAGTCTACAGCTATTCAACATCCCACTCAGAATATGTGAACAAAGAGCCACACCAACGAGAGCAGAACTCCCATGCAACATCAGGTCCCAGGGAACTCTGCCCTGCCCAACAACCTTAACTCAAGAACTCCCCCGCAGTGAAATCGCGTCCCCATATTTGGAGATGTGGCCCGTAACGGTTTTCGCGAAACTCTCTCGACGAGCTGACGAGCTGCTCACCGGGGGCCCAAGGCTAAAGTTGGCCCAAGCCCCTGAAGCGTTTGGTAAAGTATCATTAGAAACGGCTGGTAAAAGCACTCCAAATATTGCAAGAACCTAGCAGTGGTACAGCTAGACTGCCTCCACCCTCAACCAAATCAGGAGACGCGCTACTTATCCGAAGCGCAGCCAAGAAGAGCGAGAAAGGCAGAGACGGTAACACAGCCATCCGACCCTTGTGTCACCCACATCACCAGCGCGCAAACCACCAGCATCACTTCACCAACATCTCCTGAAGGGCTATCCCCAGAGCATCCATATAGCTCACATACCTGCCTACACACAGACCCACACGATGACCAGCGCGGTTGGATCAACTACCCCGGCCTTGATTGTCAGCAACGGCAACCATCTCGAGACGCCCAAGGAGTCCAGACAGAACAGCTCCAACACGGCGGCTGACGAAAGGAATCAGGGATCGATATCTCGATTGCGAACCAGATCTGTGTCACTTGGGAAGTTGTTCAACTTTGGCTCTGACAAACAGCCTCGCAGCGACTCCTCCAGACCACAGACGCCAAACGGGACACATGATCAACAATCACACGAGAGCCCGGACTACTTTGCATCACCACCAGCGGAAGCTGTGGTCCATGACTATCTGTCACCAAGCGTGGAACCTATTACACTGGAAGCTGATGGAAATTCTGAGGTGGCAAGACTATCCAGAGAGATCACACCAGAGAGCGAGGGGCAGAAGAAGCTCAGCACCAAGTTGAAGAGTTTATTCAGACTGAACGCGTCGAACAGCGGGTCTCCAACGTTTGGCTCTAGAGACGTGAAGACTGATGGCGAGACTGACACTGCAGAGTTTGCACTGGAAGTTCCAGCGAAGACACACGAGGTGAATCTTCATCCAGAGTACCCAATCAAAGAGGTGACCGAACCTACATCGTTCCCTGCGGCCCCACAGCAGACTTTGTCAACACAAAAGTCCACTTCATCACTATTTGCCGCTGTCAGAAGGATGCGTTCTCCATCATCTCCGAACCCTCCATCGAAAGCTCATGTGGAGAAGCAAACTCACGACCACACCGTCTCCTCACAGCCATACTTTGCTCACCAGGGTCTCCCACCACACGCTGACAACAGCGTCGGACCAGAGATCAACCTGGACCAAGCAGGGCAGGGTCCCTTCCCATTTTCACTCAAGCACACACAAGTGCAATCTAAGTCTTCTCTGAACAAGATCCAGGAGGAGCCGGGCACACCTGTTAAGGCTAAGCCACATGAGAACGGCGAGAGTGACAAACCAAAGTTGAGACGCGTCGCATCTGCGCCTTTGAACTTGAAGCAAGATATGAATGACTCTGAGAAGAAACTGGACAACATTGATGAGAAGAAGTCGCCTACGCGCCCACGAAAGACATCCTTCATCATTCCAAACTCGATCAAGACCACAGACGTCCAAGTTGGCCCCCAGTCCTTCGAGAAGATCAGATTACTCGGAAAGGGAGACGTTGGAAAAGTGTATCTCGTGCGCGAGAAGAAGTCCAACAGACTCTATGCGATGAAGGTGCTGAGCAAAAAGGTCATCATTGAAAGAAACAAGATCAAACGTGCACTGGCCGAGCAGGAGATTCTAGCCACTTCGAACCATCCATTCATCGTGACGCTCTATCACTCCTTCCAGAGCGAGGACTACTTGTACCTCTGTATGGAGTACTGTATGGGTGGTGAGTTCTTCCGTGCATTGCAAACACGTACTTCCAAGTGTATCTCGGAGGTTGATGCTCGCTTTTATGCCGCAGAGGTCACCGCTGCCTTGGAGTATTTGCATTTGATGGGATTCATCTACAGAGACTTGAAGCCGGAGAACATCTTGTTACACCAGAGTGGACACATCATGCTTTCAGACTTTGATTTGTCTAAGCAGACCGAGAGCATCAGAAACCCAAGCATGTCTGTGAGTTCGGCAAGCAACAAGCACTTGATGACGTTGGATACCAAGGTGTGCATTGATGGGTTCAGAACAAACTCGTTTGTTGGGACTGAAGAGTACATTGCACCAGAAGTGATCAGGGGCAAGGGACATACTGTTGCTGTTGACTGGTGGACTTTGGGTATCCTCCTGTTTGAAATGTTATTCGGTACTACTCCTTTCAAGGGCTCCAACAGAAACCAGACCTTCTCAAATATCTTGAAGAGTGATGTCTCCTTTCCTGATACTCAAGCCATCTCCTCCAACTGCAAGAGTCTCATCAGAAAGTTGTTGATCAAGGACGAGAACAAACGACTCGGATCCAAGCTCGGTGCATCGGACATCAAGAACCATCCATTCTTCAAGAACACACAGTGGGCACTCTTACGAAACCAGTCCCCACCAATGATCCCAGTGTTATCCAAAAATGGTGCCGATTTCCACAGAACCAGAGATAAGAAGTCGTCGTCGATTGACATCACAAACGAGACTATTGTTCACGAGGACCGTACTGATGAGAACGATCCATTTGAGGACTTCAATTCGATGACTCTCATCCATCAGGATGACAATGAGGACGATACGGTGTTGTACGGGGCTGGAAACTCGTACGGAAGCATCTCATATACCCTCACAAGCGGGAACAGGCCAAGAACAAACAGTAAGGGGTTGTTCAAGTCCAACAAGTCCTGATTGTACACTGACATGCGTTTACGACTACATTAAGAAGGTATGCAATAACATGGTAATACTCTGTAGTAGATACATGCACTCGATCTATCGTCAGCTTGCCATCATGTGACAGATGCAATTCATTCAATCATTTCAATCAGCTTCTTGACATCCTTCAATCTGGTATCGCCACCGTCAATGATCTTCTTGATCAATGCCCCTGCTCTGATAGTTTCACCTCCTTCAACCCTCTTCTGTCTCTCCTGGGACTTCTCATGAGCACTCTTGATAATCTCATCATCAATGAAAGCCATCTTGGCCACGTTCAAGCCGTACGAGTTTGACGCAGCACCTTTCACCAGCGTATGGAGGAAGGTCACCCGTGGCCAGCCATCAGTGTGTTTCTCCTCAATGTACCCCATATGGAAGTTCTTGATGTAGATCGGATACTGTTTTTCCAGTTTGCAAACACTTGGGAAGTGCGTGATGAACAACGTCAACGCCTCGCTGTCCTCCTGAACCAAGTACTCCAAGATGGAGCCAGCGATGCTGATACCATCAACGGTTCCCGTGCCACGCCCGATCTCATCCAAAATCACCAGCGAGTTTCCCTTTTGCTCTTTCAGTACCTTCAAGACGCTCAGCATCTGTGACATCTCCGTGTAGAAGGTGGACTCTCCCTTGATCAAGTCGTCCTGTGCGCCCATTCTTGTGAGGATAGAGTGGAAGACACCAAGGATAGCACTGTCTGCAGGAACAAAGCATCCAATCTGTGCCATGATCACAATGAGAGCCACTTGCTTGACGTATGAGCTCTTACCTCCCATGTTTGGTCCGGTGATGATAACACAGCGGGACTTCTCATCCATGGTGATGTCGTTCGGGACGTAGTCGGACAGCTGGGCGATGATGGGATTGCGTGCCTGGTGGACTTTGATGACTCTTGAATCCACGAACGTAGGCCTGACAAGCTGACCGGCAGCTGATGCGGCAGAGAGCGAGAGAAGACAGTCATACTGTGCCAAGCACTTGATGATGTCTGCAAATGAGGTGTAGTGCTCATCAATGTGTGTAACAAACTTCTTGAAGACCGCGTGGCATGCTCCGAGGTACAGCTCGTTGTGATACTTGATCTCTTGGTACAGCTCGGCGACCCGTGGTGGACGGAATCTGGAAACAGTCTTGGTGGAACTCATCTTGACCCAGTCCTTTGGGATGGCTCGAACCTCAGAGTTTCTGACCTCGATAAGGTAAGGCTCCCTGTTCTTCTCAACGTATTGAAGTTGTGAGCGTCTCAACTGGGTTCTCAACTTTACGAGCTCTTCTTCAAGCCCTGCCTTGATGTTCTTAATGGCCTCCACCTCAGTTTGGATTTCCTCTTGGTTGATTGTCAATTTGGAGAGGTTGAAGTACTTGAGAATGTAATCCTCGGTTCGGTCATCCATGGCATACTGAGACTGAATCATACCAACAAACTGTGAGACGTCGAGCTCCAAGCACAATGTGATGAGTTTGCCAATCACCTCTTTCAACAACGGCGAAGTCAACTGGTTGAGGATGTCATGCTTACCAAACTTGATGACCAATCTTGTGATATCCTCCAACTTGCTCAAGAACAGGTACAACTCTTTTCTCTTGACTTTGCCGTAGTGGATGCGACTGAGCATCTTCTCCAGATCTGGTGCACTTCTCAACAATTCCCCGAGTCCCTCCAAGAAGTGGTGGAAGCCACGATGTAGGTTTTCAACGGCATCAAGCCTCTTCTCAATAGTCTCACGGTGCACCAGCGGCTTGGAGATCCATTTCCTCAACATTCTGAATCCAAATTTGGTTCGCGTGTGGTTCAAGAGCCACAGCAGTGAGCCGTACTCTTCGAGTGTGGTGCTGTTCTGGAATACCTCGAGGTTCTGCAACGTACCGGCATTCAGTGCCATGTGGTTGACCTCACTGAAACTTGAATAGTTTTGGACGAGCTTGAATGCAGAATCGAGCTGGAATTCCGTCAGGTACTCGATCAATAAAGAGCAGCACGTCTGGAAACCGATAGACTTGGAGGAGATGAAGTCAAACAAGGAGGCGTTGCTGGAGACGTAGTCATTCAGGAAGGTTTCATAGTAAGATCTCTTGAGTGCTGGCTGTGTCATGATTCTGATATGGGTGGAGTGTTGTCTGACAAAGTTATCAATGATCTTTGTCGTCAATGAAGACAAGTTGTTCTCAAAATGCAAGATCTCAATAGGCTCCAGATGCAACAATCTCGTCTCAAGTTCATGTCTCAAGGAGTCGTCTTCAAACTCATCGTACACGATCTCACCAGTAAGAGGCTGAATCGAGACAATGTTGAAAGTGACTGTGGTTTCTGTTTTCTCCGTTTCCAGAATAGAGATTAAAGAGTCCAAAGCCTTGTCGTCCTTCACGCCTTGGCCCTTATCGTCATACTCAATGTATGTGGCCTTGGTGAACACATTTGTAACCTGACGTTTGAACAGAGAGGACTTGTTAGTCGCCTCCACGGCCTTGATCGTACTTGTCTCCACTTGATCAACAATACCGACTTTGAGCCCTCGATCGAGTAAGCGTTGTAGATGAATGTGTAACCTTGGCTCCGGAATGGAGCAGTACGCCAGCTTGTTGTACATCAAATCTGCCGGAGTCTCATTGATAACGTTGAGCTTTCCTGGAACAAGCATGATGTTAAGGATCTTGGAAACTTTGACGGCATCCTCACAGTAGAACTTGTACTTGTAGCCGACCTGAATGGCGAGGATCTTGTCGAGGTGAAGAAGTTTGAGTTGCTTGACTTGCTCATCAAGTGGGGTCAGCTTAGGCTTGGATGGATTCTTCTTCTGGCGCTTGGGAGGAGGCAGTGCCGCCACATGTTCCTCTTCCTCATCGGTATCTTGATTCGTGCTCTCGCCAGATCTTTCCGAAGTCAACGGAGCTTGTGTGAGCCTCTGCTTGAACTTTTGCCGGAGTGCTTGCTGGCCGGGCGTAGGCACGAAAGGCGTAGCTAATTTGTCGTAGCGGAACTGTACGGCCTTCTTGGTTTCAACAAGAGCTGGTGGAGAGGGGTCTAGAGACTTCTCCCGTACATCTTGATCGGTCTCCTGGACTGTAGTCGGCGGTATCTCTTCGACGGCACTGTCGCCGTCGGAGTCGATGGCGATGACCTCGGGCTCTTTGGGCTTTGGCTTTGGCTTTGGCTGAGACGAGGCCTTCTTGTGCGGTGAAACTTTGAAGAACCTGCTGATGCCCGGCTGTGTGCTCCTAGGCTTCTCCATGGCTTCTGGTGTAGCCTTCTTCCTCGCGCTGGGAATCGCTGTTGGCGGCAGAGAGTCTGTTTACATTGGCCTATAGCTTCTTCGCGAAAGCTCTTCGGCCGATCAACACGAACAGCCGCTGCCATGGCAACGCACAGCGTCTAAATTTCTAGGCCCAGGAACCGCCACCAACGATGAGCAACGAGGTATATCCATGCAACCAATTAAAGGCTTCTCTGCACTCTGCATTTAGCGGCCATATTTAGCCGCAAGCCTCGCGTGCCCGGCCCAAATTTCTGATCCAGAGAGCCGCCGCGCGTCAGTGTTGGCCCTACCACGATTTTTTCCTATCAGCGTTGAAACAGATCTCTTACAAAACACAGTTCAAACCCGACTTCCCCCACCAGCCGTCGGAAACTCCATTGGCACATGCTGGCTGACGTCTGTGACACCTACTCCGATACCGCTTTGGGCTAAGCGGCTCGCAGCACCCGGCTCTCTGCCACAGCGACGGGTGGTCCGCGGAGCGTCCAGACCCTCTTCCACACGCTTCCACGAGCACCAGGTTCGTTTCAATCATGATTGAGGTTTACTCTCTGTGCTCCAACCAACCAGAGATCTGCTGCAGAAACCTAATCTATATATTGGATTAGCCGCCCCGTTCCTCGTTGTTCGCTATGTGCTCACAACCCAACCACCACACAACCTCTCTTCACCCCCATGAAGCTCACCGCCTTCCTCACAGCCTCATTGGCCTCTCTCGCTTCGGCCCAGGCGTACTCCAACTCCTCCTCCACAGAGACAGCTGCTGGTGCTTCCACCGAGGTGTCGTTCTCCAGTGAAGATTCCTTCCTTTACGGCCCTACATCCACCTCCACACTCACTGAGTTTGCGACAACATACGTCACTATCACTTCTTGTTCTCATGATGCCTGCTCTCTCACTACCTCACCTGCTCTTGTCACATTCGTTACCACCACTGAGCACGATACAACTACAGCTTACACAACTTGGTGCCCATTGACGGATGTGCCTACTGCTACACAGACTTTGACTGCCGAGGAGACCACCACAGTCACGACGACACACTGCTCCGACGATGCTTGCTCTACATCTACATTCACAACTGGAGTTACCGTCGTCACTACCACTGAGGCTGGTACTGAGACCGTTTACACCACTTGGTGTCCTCTTACTGGTGAATCAACCACTGACGCACAGACAACCTCTGATGCCCCTGAGTCCTCCACCATCATCACTGTGACATCTTGTTCTGACGATGCTTGTTCCTCCTCTACAGTCACAACCGGAGTCACCGTTATCACCACCATTGAGTCTGGTGTGGTCACAGAATACACTACGTGGTGCCCACTCACAGGAGAGTCGAGCACTGGGGCCACCACTACTCCAGCCACCACCTCTGACAAGACCACTGAAACTACTGGTGCTGAGGGAATCACCACTGACGCTGGAACCACCACTACTGCAAAGGCCACCGAGACTACTGGTACTGAGGGAACTTCGACTAACGCTGCTGAGTCCTCCACTATCATCACTGTGACATCTTGTTCTGACGATGCTTGTTCCTCCTCTACAGTCACAACCGGAGTCACCGTTATCACCACCACTGAGTCCGGTGTTGTCACAGAATACACTACGTGGTGCCCACTCACAGGAGAGGCTAGCACTGATGCTACCACTACTCCAGCTACGACCTCTGGAAAGACCACTGAAACTACTGGCACTGATGCAACCACCACTGACGCTGCTGAGTCCTCCACTGTTGTCACCATCACTTCTTGCTCCGAGGAGGCTTGTTCTACCTCTGAGGTTACCACTGGAGTTACAGTCATCACTACAACCAAGTCTGGAGTCGTTACACAGTACACAACCTGGTGTCCTCTTACTGGCGAGTCTACAACTACAACCACTGGTGCTGAGACAACTCCTGCTACTGAGGGAACCACCACTGTTGGCGAGACGGAGACAACTCCAGCTACGAAGGGAACTACCAGCACCAAGGCTGCTGAGTCTACTATTCCATCGACGATTGTCACTGTTACAGCGTGCTCGGATGATGCTTGTGCTACCTCTGAGGTCACAACCGGCGTCACTGTTGTTACTCAGACATCTGAGGGAGTTGAGACAATTTACACAACGTTCTGTCCTTTGTCCGGCGAGACTGAAACGACTGCTTCAGCGACGACTGCTCCAGAGACTGCTCCAGAGACGACTGCGGAGACTACCACCACCAAGGCTGCTGAGTCCACTGTTCCATCCACAATTGTCACTGTTACATCGTGCTCGGATGATGCTTGTGCTACATCTGAGGTCACCACTGGTGTTACTGTTGTTACTCAGAAATCTGAGGGAGTTGAGACAATTTACACAACGTTCTGTCCTCTGACTGGTGAGACTGAGACGACTGCTCCAGAGACGACTGCTCCAGAGACCACTGTCGCTGAGACTACCGCTCCAGAGGCCACTAACTCTGAGACCACCGATGCTGAGACCACTGCTACTGAGGCTGCTCCTGAGACCAGTGCTTCAGAGACCACCACTGCCGCTGAAGAGTCCACTGCTCCAACAACCACTGATGCTCTACAGTCTTCCACCGTTGTCTCATTGACTACATGTGCCGGTGCTTACTGTGACACTTCGGTGCTCACCACTGGTGTTACTGTTCTGACTTCAACATCCGAGGGAGTTGAGACAGTTTACACAACCTTCTGCCCTCTCACTGCCACTGAATCGGAGTCCTCTGCTACCAAGGCCACTGAATCAACCTCTGCTACTTCATCTGCTGCTGCCGGCACTCCAGTCACAACTGAGGAGAACAGCACCTTCACCAGCGTTGTCAACGTCACCTCTGCTCTCACAACCACGGACGAGGCCGGATCCACTGTCGTCACCTCCGCCGTCACCGCATCCACTCTCACGGGAACCACTGCAGTTCCAGTCACGACGACACATGCCACCGTTGCCTCTGGCTCCGCCTCTACTGCAGCTTCTGTTTCCGAGTACACCGGCGCAGCTGCTCCATTGAAGGCCAACGCTGTTGTTGGTGGCTTGATGATGATGCTCTTTGCCCTCATCTAATTCCCATTGACACTCATCTATTATATCTTTACGTTTTAATTTTCACATCTGGTTTCATTATAGACACAACGTTATGTAGTCCTCATGAGCGAGCAATCTCCCACTCACATTCGGTGATGGATACTTCCTCACCCTTGTTATCATCATAATCGTAGAATTCACCTTCGGAAAGGTCAATCTCTTCAAACTTGGTCGTGCTTTCAGCACCCTTCGCCTCGAAGTTACCCTGTGGGATGAATGAAACGAGCTCGAGTCCACGGCAGTCGATATCGAGGATGGCAACCTTCTTCTTCGCCTCCGAGTCCTCGATGGTGTAGTTGTTTTTTGTTCTCGTGATCTGGGCCGACGACTCACGCTTACAGTTCTTGCACTTGAAGACGAAACTGGCCTCACCCCTCGAGCCAGACATCTCGTGCTCCTCGAAGCGGTTGATGGTGATCTCCTTGTCGTGCTGTTCACGACACGACGTGCACATCAGCACGAATGTGTACTCGAACGGGGATTCAGCTGTATCTGTTGGTTTGAGGTCTGTGACTCCCTGGAGAGACGCCCTGAAGTTGAGATGGAAGCCCATTGTGTTGCACAGTTGTAGAGTTCTGTGGTCTTTGAAGAAGGAGATGCTTCACCGGAGTTTGTAATTTCGGAGCTCTTGACGGAGTGCCCCAACCACAGCCGAAGCGCCGAATCAGCGCACTGAAAAATTCTGAAGAGCCCAGCCATCTCGAGCTCTTGTGGAGTAGCAAAACTGAGGAGAAAAGGACTCAGAGTATCTCATCGATAACAAGACATGTACTCGTCACAAGTTCTGCGGCACGTCATCCAAAGGCGTCCCTTGAGCCACTCTTCACGGCGCCTCTTTACCGGAAGAACACAGACACGACCAAGGCTCCTCCCCAAACAAGAGCTCCGCCTCACCACGCCCGGACAAGTCCTCTGGTCTTATTTCACAGCTCCTTCAAATATCGTGTTTGTGTCAACCAACTTATTGGGTCTTGGAATCATCTCCACATGGAAGGGCCTGAAGACAGTCGCACAACCAACATCGAGCGATATCTATACCGATCACCATTCAACTGAGATTAGAAGCAAGCATAACAACATTGGGGACATCACAAGTCATGATAATGCGCTTTCACACTTCAAAAAGATACTGCAAAGAACCTCAGATACCAAGAACCTCGGAGCCGAGCTCCCCATGTCCGAAGAAGAGCTTGAACAGTATGGCCCATCAACAATGAGATATCCAAGGTACGAGCAACTACAACATCATTTGATTGACAGTCTTCTGCTCACCTACTTGGCATGTGAGAAAACTGTGAGATTCTTCGACGGGGACATTAAGGTCTCTGATTTACGAGATTTGAAAGAATCCGAAAAAGCTGGTCTTCTTCATGTCTTGTTGAACAGACTCCAGACAGATGAGAACCCCATAAGGTCGTTTGAGGAGTTGGTACAGCGAATTGACTACCACGAACTTCAAGAGGCCATCTCTGGGGTCGTACACACTGCCATCTCAGAGAACATCCACTACCATTATGACAAACCATTAACGAGTTACGACAAAATATCAGCCACACCGAGAACATACACACAACAAAACGAGGATCTCAAAGAAGTACTACTGCTATACAGCGACAAGCCTCAATTCTCGAAGAAATTCCTGCTCTCGACAGCTGCAGCTCTCCTTAATACCCAATTGAAGAAGATTGATATGGAAGTCCTCATGAAGACACTTAACGCATTCCCCGGGAACGAGAACTTCAAGATCCTGGCCAATATCACAACACACGCCATCCATCACTTCAACTTCATCACAACAGATGCTACGCTTATCGAGATCGCCAAATCAGCAATCTTGTCCCAGAATCGAGTGATGTTCAACACATTTCTGGACACGCTGAGACTCTCAAGAAGGAGCTACAACCCAGCCACGCTCCTGCACAAGATCCACACTGAAACAAAAGCATTCACGCCTACTGAGTATGCCACTGCCATTAATGGTCTGGTTGACATGAACTACGAGAAAAGAGATATTGTTTTCGCAGTGCAGAAGTCCATGGCGGCGACCCGATTGGACAAGACTACAGGTGAGATGAAGATGGTTCCTATTCAAGAGAACACGGCCGCTGTTCCACGGAAAGCCAAACTTGCATGGAAAGAAACCCCACTGGTGCTCACAGAGGCCTTCTTGAGGGCTGGAATCAAGATCCAGGATACCAATTTGATCAACTGGTGTCTAACACGCATGGTGGAGCAGGTGGAGCAGGAGAAGCTCGACAGTTCCGTATTGGGCAGGGCATTCCAGCATCTTAATATGTGTGGGTTTAATGAAGGTGAGGAGGGAGGATTTGAGGTTGTGGGTGGATACTGGACAGATGTATATAGAACCTGATGATGATTATGAACTACTTGCATAGACTATGAAGCTACAGTGCGTTTTGTGAGAGCTGTAGGAAGAACGCCATTGATTAAAAGCTATTGAATGTTAGCAATTGATTCGATGAGAAGAAAAGAGGAAAGCAAAATATGGGAATGAACACGTCAAATCATCCGACACAAGTATCGTCCGTTCCCCCAGGGCGCAACGGCTCATGGCACGTTGTCTTCACCTGGGTTCAAGTCAGTGGATTGACAGAGTTTTTAATCATATGAGCGTGTCATCACTATGATTGTGCTTTCTGTAGAAGGGTAATCTTACGAATTGAATTCCTTAGGGTCTGTGTGCCTTTAGAAAAGAAGTACTTACTAGAAAGTCTACTTCGGAAGAAGCAAAAATTTTGTATGGGACATGTGTTGCCCGTACCACTCGTTTTTTTTTTTTTTCCGGCGGACGTGTCAGGGCAAATTTTCTACGTAGGAGATGAGCTCCATCAATATCGAAAAGCCATAGCCCGTGATTAGCTCATAAGCTTCTGCCTAGAGAACCTCTCCAGCACTGAATATCTTCCAGTGACTCACTTTTCCCCGCTCATTCAAAGACTGAATCCAGATCACGCAACACAATGAAGTTCCTCACAACAAACTTTGTCAAGTGTGTCTCCAAGGCATGCGACAGTACCATCGACAACTTCCCGCTGCAGTATGAGAAATGTGAACTTGTCCAGGAAGAGCAGGAGTTTGTTCCAGAATTCCTCCTGAACATTTTGGACCGTCTTGATTGGCCTGCTGTTGTCAAGGTTGCCGCTGAGCTCGGAAACACATCTCTCCCAGCAGAGCTTCCTGAAGGATTGGACCCACAGTCACAGGAGACGTTGGTGCTTCTTAAGGATCTGCACACACTTCTTCTGGAGACCAACATAATTGAAGGAGAAATGAAGTGCAGAGCTTGTGGCCACATCTATTACATCAAGAACTCCATTCCAAACTTCCTCCTGCCGCCACACTTGGCATGAGAGCGTGGAAGGACAACCACCGCTTCCCACACACCACGCGCACCTATTTCGATGACTGATGACCCTTTGAACTAATTGTTTGCATCTCCCATTTTATCGTAGTGATGACCCACAATAGAACAAAGCCCATGGCCCTCCAAGCTACGTCATAAGCCCTCAGTTGGTTACGCAGCCCTGGCCCTTTCTGTCCGCGATTGTAGGCAGTGCTACTTAAAAAAGTTTGCCCATTTCACCTCACTGCTTCGAGAGCAAACACGAGCGCGTCGGTGGCATCAACAAGTAATAAAAGCAGGATAACTCTTGAGTTCACACACCGACTTGTTGTACTCAATTGCTGCACGAATCTGAACTCCCCAACCAACACGTCCCTCCGCTGACTTCGCCCAAGAGATCATTCCCAGATCACACGCGCCGAAACAGCTCAAAAACAAGATAACACACACACAATGCAGTTAAGCACACTGGCCTTGCCACTGGTGATGGCTGCCTTGGCTGCCGCCGAGACAATCAACGGCGTTGATACCACACAGCTCGTCGGAACGTGGTCATCTAAGTCCAGCACAGTGTTCACAGGCTCCGGCTTCTACGACCCAGTTGACGAGCTTCTCATTGAGCCTGCGCTCCCAGGAATTTCATACTCCTTCACTGAGGACGGATATTGGGAGGAGGCCATCTATCAAGTCACAGGAAACCCACAGAACCACTCCTGTCCCGTGGCGGCCTTGACCTTCCAGCACGGCACGTACGAGGTGCTTGACAACTTGACCATTGTGCTCACTCCATTTGAAGTCGATGGCCGTCAGCTCGTTAGCGACCCATGTAACGACGGCGGTGTCTCCACTTACACACGCTATAACCAGACAGAGATCTTCTTGAAGTGGGCCATGTCGGTTAACACATACCACGGGCGCTACCAGCTTCAGTTGTACGAGTGGGATGGCACTCCAATGCAGCCATTGTACCTCGCCTACAAGCCACCACAGATGTTGCCAACCGAGACGATGAACCCAACTGAAAGCGGCTCAGCCACATCCTCGAGCGATGCCGACTCCGCCTCTTCCACCTCGCTCAGAAAGCTCATCAAGAGATCTTTGGAGAACAAGGAGAGAACCAGGGCGGTGAGAAAGTCGCGTTATAACATGGACCTCTGGTGGTGGGCGTCCATCGGCATGGTGGGCATCGGCTCGATCACGTACTTCCTCATGTAATGACCCGCACTGTTTCTCTTGTTATCTCGCTGCTCTGTTATACACACACTCTTGTTGTTTCTCGATGCTTCTGCGTAGATCTCAGCTAGCTAATCATGCCCAGCTGTCAACTCCGGGATGCGCGAGGAGCACAAGTTCCAAAAAGAACGCGACACGCAAAATACAAAATACCTGGAACTCCCAACGATCCCTACAACAAGCACAATCCCATTCGCATCCACAGTTAAATGAAGGGATCCAAGATGCCAGGCCTTCCACAGCCCTACAACCTGCGTCCCAAGCGCCAGCAGGCCTACCTGACCACGCCCATGAAGAAGCTCATCGTGTACTTCTGCGCCCTGTCGTGCATCGGCTTTATCATCTGGGAGGCCACCAGGGGCCCGGACGAGAACACACAGATCATCCTCGACCAGGAGCTCGCCCAGGCCAAGAAGGCCGTTCAGATGGAGACAGCCCAGCTCGAGCAGCAGGAAGCGGCCGCAAAGGCTGAGGCGCTCGCTGAGGCGCTGGACATTGGCGACCCGAACATGGGCAGACCTTCTGAGAGAGAGATGGAGTTTGGCAGAAAGGCATCCGACAAGGCAAGAGAGCAGGAGATGCGTATTCTACCTGTTGGCGAGCCACAGATCGTGGAGCAGAGAGCTCTCGGTCCAGGTGGTGTTGGTATTGATGTTGACCCTACGAAGAACCAGCAGACAGGAGCAAAAGCACCTCCAAAGGCCGCAGCCGCCGCTGCTGCTGATAGCAAGAACGCACAGGCCCCTGTCGCCAACAACGCTAATGCTGCCAAGGCCAAGGCTGCCTTGCTCTGATTTCCCACTTGTCTTTAGCTCCACTTGTGACCTGATATAATGAACTACAATCCTTATCGTGATACCATTAGACGTACATTTCATCAAGGGTCGTGTGAGCTCTCTGGGAAAAAACTGCGCCCCTCTCAAATCTTCAATCCATGCTTGTGGGCGTCCTGGCGTTCCTGCCACACAGTCTTGCCACTGCAACTACACACCTGCTTGTCGTTCTCCCACACACCGGCACTTCTGGCAATGACACCGGCGAGCGCCTCCTTGAGCTCCGATCCCTCCTTCTCAACAACGAACGAGCGGCCAATGAGCTCGTGGATTGGGATCTCCGCACTCTGGAAACTCTGGCCAGCAGAAGAAGAGTCGACCACGATTGGAGAAAAGTCGTAGATGCTTGTACCTGTGGTCAACGCACCCTTGGAGATGTTTCCCGAAGAACGGAAGCTGGCGTTGTACTTTCCCGGGGCCACACCGTTGAGTGTGATGTCCACGAGGAGCTTCTTCTCATTCGTAGCGACGATTCTGGCGAGGCCCTTCACTGGCTCCAAGTTGTCTTTTGGATCGAAGCTCTCAAGAATCGACACAGCAGCACTGTTAGGCTTGCCTGTGCCCCTGATGATGGCTTCTCTGCCCGTGTCCTGGAGGGCCTGGATGATCTGCGATGGAGGAGCGGTTCCTTCGACAGAAACACGCTTGTTGTTCAGGTCAATGTCAAACTTCACGAGCCCTGGGACATCAGCAAGTGCATGTTTGACACTGTCGACACAGCTTTCGCATGTCATCTCGACGTTGTACACGGTCTGTTCGAGAGGCATTAGTAATCCTGGCATCGTGGAGAAGGCGTTGATCGAGTGATCTGGAGAAGCTAAGAACTCACTTCGAATGACATTGTGGGATAAATAACTCGGGGATCTAGATCCTTTTATAAGTACGCCACGTTCCACTCGTGCGGGTGTAATTTGCTCAACGATGCTGTGGCTGATTGGTGCCTCCATTGTCCATGGCGAAGAATTCGAGAACATGCCATCTCCGCCTGTGTGCCCTAGTAGCGTGCTCAGAAATACGCGCGAAATGCCGTAACCTTAACTATGGTAATGCGCGTAATTTTCAGCACGGGATGATAACGTGGGAACCGGTGATAACTACAAAGGTGCTACATTAAGCGGTTATGGACAAAAATATTACAGAAGCTTTAGAGTATATAATGAGTAATAGTAACACAATGTATGAGGAAATCATGCCAAGCCAGAGAGGCGCTTCATGTAGAAGTAGGAACCAACGGCAAAGAGGAACATGAAGGCACAGATGGACCAGAACCACATCAACCCCTCGTAGTCCTGTCCTGGCACCAAGACGTTCATACCCCAGAGACCGGTGATAATATTCATTGGCAGAACAACAGTACCCAAGATAGATATCTTTCCCAAGACGTCATTAGTATCGTTGTTCACCTTCGTCATATCAATGTTGATCTGAGCTAGGTAGTTGGAGTGGGAACGAGCCAGGAGCTTCTCATAATGGTTCAAGGACTGCACCATGGTGACAATATGATCCTGGATATCACCGAGATACATTCCGATCTCCGACCTTGGTGCCACCTCCCACTGCTCGTTACATCTTTTTGCAAAACCCTTGATGACATCGACCTTGGAACCGAGCAATCTCAAAAGCGACATAACACGCTTACGACTCTCACCAATTCTCTTCAATAGGTCACCCTTCTTCTTCCACTCAATGACATTGGATGCAGTCGATCTTGAAGACACGGTGCTGATACTGCGGAGCGAGCGACCGTCAACGACGCTGCCTTTTCTGTTTCTCATCAGTGATATCTGCGACATCACATCGAACTCATCATCCGAGTCACTCGAGTCCTCGTCGGAGGAGTCGTTTCCCGGATGCATCCGCAGAATAGCATCCTCGATATCATTCACCTCATCTTCAATACTTTCAATCATCGGGCCAAATGCATCAGTGATATCATCAATGAGAGCGTATGCAATCCAATCTGCACTGACAGTCAAGTACTCCCTCAAGAGTCTTGCCCTTCTGCGGACGTTGACCGGGTGGGGCGTTGGTGCAAAGTGGAAGGTAAGCACCGCGTGGCGGAAGACAATGATGTACACGTTGAGTGGCTCGAGCTCGTCGTTCTTGGGCATGTGCTTCTCGCCCGACTTGCGCTGGTACTTCTCGCGCTCGAGCTGTCTGCGCTTCTTGCGCTTGGACGACGACTCGGACTTGATGGAGGTTCCAGCTGTGGAAGCAGGCTTCGTGTGAGAAAACAGACGGTCCCAGAGTGTTGGAGACTTCTTGGACTCGTTGTCGTCTTGTTGTTGGGACTGCATGCGCTTTTTCTTGCGCTCCTGGACAATGTCAAACGAACGGAAACAGACAAAGTAGTAGTCCTTGAACAGCTCAACTTTCTCGCGGGTCTCTCCGAGAAAGATGTCCTCGGTTGTCAAAGGATGGATCTGGAAGGCCTTACTGAGGACCTTCATCTCTTCTTCAGTTGGGTTCAGCACGTCAAGCCAGAAGGGCGAGGCATCTTCGCTGAGTGAGGACTTGGTGTCCGAAGGAGTAGGTGTGGCCACCCTGGCTGGTGTTCCCGTGGCTGAGGTGAGTGGCTGGACTGACAGTGATGAGTGTGACGTTGATGAGACTGGTCCTGGTTTAGTGTACTCCTTCCAGTCGAAGAGATCAGAGAAAGTCTGGCCTGGTTGAAGAAGGCCCGAAATGGTTGGAGAATGCACAGTGGAGTCCAGGTCCTCCCTGAAGTAGGTGAATCTGAAATGCTCTGGGTTGTTGTTCACGATATGGGGAGGGTAGTTGATTGTCTTCAGGAAGTCTGAGTTTCCTGCGCCAGCCTTGTACTTGTTGTTCCTGTCAAATGGGTTGATCTTAGGGGGTCTTAGTCTGCCATTCATCGTCTCGGTCTCGTTAATTTTCTTATTGAATAGCTGTTGGGACAGAGGAGGAGGCTGTGATATGGAAGCAGCTGTATCGACCTTGCTGATGATGGGAGATGAGAAACCAACTTGAACGGACTGAGTATCGACAGAGGCACTGTCTGACATCTGGTCAAACTTGGCGTTAAACTGTTCAGCATCACGCTTGGCCTCTTCCTGTAGCCGCTCTGTTTCTTCTTTGTGGAACTCTTCCAGGACCTGGATATCTGGCCAGTTCTTAGGGTTCTGAATATCATCCAAGACGTCAATAGGAAAACAAACATCATCCAAGGAGCTTGTCTCGGAGTTTCTTCTGGTGCTTGGCTTGGAGTCAAACTCATCGGGGTCGGCATCGCTATGTGAGCTTGGTTGTCTTGCATGTCCACGCTCGAAGGCCTCCATATCGATTCTGGACTCGCCGTGGCGTCCCATGGATCCGTAGTGACCACCAGGGGTGGAAGAAATCATCGAGTGTCTGTTGACCCAACGCTCGGCGAAGCTTGGACTTGATCTTTGAGTCAGAAGTGGAGCCTCTGAGTCTGAGCCATCCCGTCTGAATGATCCTCTGCGTGTGTTAGCAAATCCACGGGGATCGTAACTGCGCAGGTCTCTGAACCCTCCTGTTGAGCTGAGAGAGTTTGCCCGGGATGTGTCGAGAGGGTCGTCGTGAGTGAATACAGCGGCCGCCTCGTTGGAGAAGACTGTTCCCGCTGGCGCTGTGAGGTTTCCGTGATCATTGCGAGATCCAGAAGAGGATGAGAGGGGTCTTGTGAATGTGCTTCTCCGTCTTCTCGGTGGTGAGTATGTGGCTGATTGAGAACCCCTTGATCCGTGGCGAGTCGTCGGTGAACGGGGCGTTGCCACAGGCGAGTGGCTCAGCGGGTCCTCCGGGAGAAGAGGATCTGTGTCTTTGTCCATAGCTCTGTCCCGTCGTTTGTGGGCTCAAGAGTCTTCTTTTGGCTGTCCTGTTGGTGATGTCTTGTTATCACATTACTGTTTGTCTTTGAGAACATACGGCGTCTTTATCTTCTGCCCCACGGCCATCATCGCGAAGAAGTGGCGCCTCTTCGAGCCCCGATGGTGGCATTTACGAGATTATTTTATTACACGATCAAAATGTCATGAATTAACGCCCAGGTGTTCCAAATGCGTAGTGCGTAGCAATTAGTCCTCGATATCTTCTCCAATCACGAAGTTGTCCTCCTTGACTGGCCGTTGCGGCTTGCCCTTCGTTTTTTAATGTGTTCCTGCCTTCTGTCGGAAGGACTGACTGGGCCTCCTCGATACAGAGCTTCGTCGTGGTTGGATGAAGATTTTCTTCGAACATGCTATCCCTTGATTGCATTGATGAATAAAGGAAAACGATTCAAAAGAGATGTGGATGTAGTCCATACTTCTGGCCGATGTTGCTATTTGCTATCTCCCACTATTGCGGACACGATGATGGACGTGATCGACGCGCTTGATCAGAAAACCCCCGAGAGAAGCTGTCGACACACATAACACCCACAATCAGGAAGCATATCCGGACGGAGAGTATCCAACAACCAACCTGGCCCTGAAATGTCGTCAATAAAGCCGATTGGATCATTCGGAACGCCGGTCACCGGTCGCCTCGAGGACCTTCCAGACCTGCTTCTCGGTGGCGCAGTGTTCAACCAGCAGTTCAACGACCACCCGGAACAGCTCCCAGTGGAAGACATTATCCGCATCGGCTTCTCCCACGGCGTGAGGGCCATCGACACATCTCCTTACTATGGACCCTCGGAGATCATTCTCGGCGATGCGCTCAAGAAGCTCAAAGACGAGATCCCAAGAGAGAACTACTACATCGTCACCAAGTGTGGCCGTCTGCAGCTGGACGACTTTGACTATTCTCCAGAATGGATTAGAAAGAGTGTCTTGAGATCACAGGAAAGACTGGGAACGACATACTTGGACCTGGTATACCTTCATGATATTGAGTTCGTTGAGGAGGATGGCATCATTGGGGCTCTCGCCGAGTTAAGAAAACTCAAGGACGAAGGGCTCATCAAGCACTTTGGTTTGAGTGGATACCCAGTGGATTTCCTCTACTACATCGCCAAGAAGGTCGTCGACATGCCATCGATTGGACCACTCGATGCGGTCTTGTCCTACTCCAACTTCAACCTCCAGAACGAGATCCTCGGCCAGTACATCAACAGGTTCTACAAGGACTGCAAACTTAAGCGACTCTTATGTGCCTCCATCTTATCCATGTCTCTCCTGAGATCGGCTCCAACCCATGATTTCCATCCTGCTTCGAAGGGGCTGAGAGCCAAATGTCAGGAGGTCGCAGCATTGACTGCCGCTGAGGGTGTCGAGCTTGCTGACTTGGCAACGAGATATGCCATGAGAGAGTTCCTTCCACATGGTCCTGTTGTCCTGGGAGTCTCCAATGTCGAGGAGTTGAAAAGTGCTCTGAGACAGTACTGGGCAGTCAAGGACAACACTGTTGATGATGCCGCCCTGGTGGAGAAGGTCAAAAAGGCCTTTGGTATTCATCACAACGAAGTCTGGACATCTGGTATCCCACACAAAATGGACTAAACACTTAGATCTAGATATACTTAGAAGGCTAGCCAAAATCATTTCATTTTCCTAATTGCAATCAAATTGTAGCATGTTAAAGGTGTGGTGTGACTCAGTCCTTCTTCTTATCGCTAACAGCACCACCAGCATTGACCTTGTCAGCCAACTCATCATAGCTTCTCTCCAGGCCCTTCTTCTGTGACTCCAATGCACTCACCTCTTTCTCTTTTTTTTCCAGCTCGGTCTTGAGCTCAGTGATCTGCTCCTCAAGCTTCTTTGGGTCCTTCATGGCAACCTGCATCTCCTCGTACTTGATCAATCTCTTGATGATGTTGAACACTGTTGGGATTGCCACGCCAAAGAACATAGTGGCCCCACTGATGTACATATTTCTCTGTGTGTAGAAGATCCTGGCCATGATATCAGAGCTGTGCTGATAAGTCGACTTGTACTGCATTGGATCGTACGTGTTGTTCGTCTTGAGCTTCCACATTGTCTTCACTGCATCCACGAAGAGGAGCGAGACAAAGAGGAAACAGATACCTGCAATCGTGCGACACTCCTTGTTCTCATAGATCTTGGTGTACACCTTGAATGACTCCTTTCGAAGTCTGAGTGGAAGAGGGAGGACAAGGATGGTCATGATCACCATCTCGGTGGTCAAGGCGCCAAAGAGCTTGGAGGGCGGTTAGTGAATGTTCCCTTTCGGGGGCCATTGTTGGCTTGAAAGATGAAACCAGGAAACATACCATTGTCATGAGAATACCCATCCTGAAATGTGTTGTTTAGAGACGACTGGAGCTTGTTGCTGTCGTTTGCCACCGTTTGGAGAGAGATGGGAAAATACGTCGATGTGTCAAAAAGCTGAAATTTGAAGCTCTCGCGAAAGGGCTGTGCTGGACAGTGGGGCCTGGCTCATGCGGCACGTTGTTAAAAGCGGTGATGTTGATCCAGTTAAGTAGCGTGATGTATATTTGGTTGGTATAGAACACCAATCCGAGATGTTAAAACCTGCAGTGTTGTAAAGCCTTCAACGTCCAACCCGGTCATGTGCGGAGATGGCACCACGAATACCTTCTGTTTCATCGAGCTATCACGACAACGTCGGACAGTGATTATCAACAAAAGGCAAGAAGAGAACAGAGCTACGGAGCACAGCTATAAAATTCAATACTGATCTTTGATTACAAAACAGCTATCCACGGTATCGCCCAAAGAAGGGCGATGGGAGAACGACGACAAACCAAAAGAGGACCCCAATCCACCCAGTGCGCTTAGAAACACTTGTGGTGGACGATGGATGGTCCAGACTCGTCGTACTCCTGCTTGGAGATCCACATCTGCTGGAAGGTAGACAAGGAAGCCAAGATGGAACCACCGATCCAGACAGAGTACTTTCTCTCTGGTGGAGCAATGATCTTGACCTTCATGGAGGATGGGGCCAAGGCGGTGATCTCCTTCTGCATACGCTCAGCAATACCTGGGAACATGGTGGTACCACCGGACAAGACGATGTTACCGTACAACTCCTTTCTGACGTCGATATCGGTCTTGATGATGGAGTTGTAGGTGGTCTGGTCAATACCAGCAGCCTCCAAACCAATCAAGGATGGGTGGAACAAAGCCTCTGGAGCTCTGAATCTCTCGTTACCAATGGTGATAACCTGGCCATCTGGCAACTCGTAAGACTTCTCAATGGCAGAGGACTGGGCAGAGGTCTGCAACTCCTGGTCGAAGTCAAGAGCAACGTAAGCAAGCTTCTCCTTGATGTCACGGACAATCTCTCTCTCGGCAGTGGTGGAGAAGGAGTAACCACGCTCAGAAAGAATCTTCATGAGGTAGTCAGTAAGGTCTCTACCAGCGAGGTCAATTCTGAGGATGGCGTGTGGAAGAGCGAAACCAGCGTAGATAGGAACAACGTGGGTAACACCGTCACCAGAGTCCAAAACAATACCAGTGGTTCTACCAGAAGAGTAGAGGGAAAGAACGGCCTGGATGTTGACATAGAAGGCTGGAACGTTGAAGGTCTCGAACATGATCTGTGTCATCTTCTCTCTGTTGTTCTTTGGGTTCATTGGGGCCTCGGTCAACAAGACTGGGTGCTCCTCTGGGGCAACACGCAACTCGTTGTAGAAGGTGTGGTGCCAGATCTTCTCCATGTCGTCCCAGTTGGTGACAATACCGTGCTCAATTGGGTAACGCAAGGTCAAGATACCTCTCTTGGACTGAGCCTCGTCTCCGACGTAGGAGTCCTTCTGGCCCATGCCGACCATGATACCCTGGTGCTTTGGTCTACCGACGATAGATGGGAAGACGGCACGTGGAGCGTCATCACCGGCGAAACCGGCCTTACACATACCGGAACCGTTGTCGATCACGAGCTGTTGATGGTTGTTAGTATTCCAGGGTTCTGAAGAAAGATAAGAGCTGGGTCCGATAGACAAGGTTGAATGAATCAAGATAGATCAACAGCGTCATGTCCATGCGGATCAGTTGAAAAGGGAGGGCACATACAGCTGCAATTTCGTCTGCCAGTAGTTAGTAAACGTGTCCGAAAACATTGATAAAGTCACCTTGATCCAAAGTCCACGAGTGTTGAGATTAGGTTGTGCCGGAGAAGTTCGCGCCTCGGCCAATCAGAAAGTTGGGCGCGCGCTCGGCTCCTCCGAAAAGTGGCCAGCGTGAGGCAATCGCCTCCGCCAAAACAACATCGGGAACCATGCCTCCAATCCCGGGAAACATCAGACAAAGTGGATCATCTGGCCAATCGAGTGGTGTAGGCCTCCTTCAAGAAATCCCAGCTCTGCAGCATGCGCGCGTCACGTTGTAGAATCAAAGTGGGCGATATTCCTGTCACGGGCTGTGGGATCTCCAAAGTGATCTGAGATCGTTCAGGCCCACACAGCGTTCCAGCGGAAGAAAAGGCGATGAGAGAAGGACCCATCCAGTGGGATTGATAGGAACTGGCCCAGAGAGGGGATTCCGGTCGATGTTGAGTGTGTGGAGGTCTCCAATGGGTGTCGGCGCTTGCCGCTGATAGCGCTGTTCCGGACAACAACAGATCACTGCCACTGGATGGCGGAAACAGCGCATTCCGGGACGGAAAACATCCCAGGACACTCGATAAGGATGGGATCAAGGAGACTGCGATGGGGATACGTACCACCTTCCATTTTGAATTGAATTGATTGGCTGTTAAGCTGTTGGGGGTGGAGGAAGCGCTACGGGCGAGCTGGCAAGAAGGAAAAAGGAGAATGTTCTTTTGAAAAAGCTGGACGGTCGCGACGCGGTTCGGCCACGCTGGAAAGGGCGGTTTACCCGGTGCTGGGGCGGTGCTGGAAAGCGATGGGTGACGCATTTTAGGGGCTTTTGGAGGGAAAGTCTTGGTGTGAAAGAGTAGTAACAATAAAGCCATAAATAGATTATTACCAGACCACCCCAGCCTCCCTCTCGCCACCAAACTCCGGCCTCGTCCGAGCGCCACCCGATAACCCCCTGTCAGTCAAAGCTCGAACCGCGCCACGAGCCACGAGCACCAGTAGAAACAGCTCTGAAACACGGCCGCTGGGACACAACAAGGACCACAAAAAGCTCTTCAACGTTCAAAGGAGACCTGAAGAGCGAGATATGACCTCATTGGCCTCAACTAAGCCATTCCGACCCCGAGAATCTGTCGTCGCTGTTGATTGGTAGTCTGTTCCCCACGATTTGTGTGCGTCTGGGAGCCCCATCTCCCATCAACGAATGCCAGGTGCTTCGACACAACCATCTATCCATCGGGTTAAAGATATATCGACCGAGACGACAAGTTGATTCAATGAAGATGAAACATCACTCGCTGGGTCCCTAAAATTTTCCTGAACTCTGGGAACAGTTGTGCCGCCATGTCTCCACAGCCTGGCATGGCCACTGTGCGTTCAGATTTCATGGAGGAGATGGTGATATGGACCATACGGTTCCAGATGTGTGTATATGATACCCTCAATCTCAGTAAACACAACCAAAACGCCAAATTTCAGTATTTGTTCTCGTGGTGACGCGCTCTGGGTTGATTGCTGCACATAGGAATTGAACTCTAGACCGCGCAACCGCTTTTGGAACTATACCATAGTTAACGGGGTTACCCGTCGGCATCGCGACGCGCTTTGGGCCTCCCAAAATGGACGCTTTCCAAATTATATTCGCCGACAAATGAGCCCAGCACAACATTAAGTTACTGAATAAGAGCGGGACCCCACAATTTGCCACCATATCACACTATGGACGGTAATATCGACCCGGCAATCGACCCAGCGATGGAGTCGCAAGCCAATATCTTCACCAAGTACTCTCTGGAGAACGATCTCTCCAACCACAACAACACCGAGGAGGACGCGCAGGGAGCAGCCCACGCGGCCCTGTTGGCTCACCAGCAATCCAACTACAACTTCGCTGATCTGGCCTCTTCTGAGCATCAGCTTGCAGGCCATGAGCTTGAGCAAGACCCTGCCGAGGCGGCTGCCAATCTGTCATCCATCATCAACTTCAACCAGATGGAAAATGATGATAACGCCTCAGCCACGCCGCATCCACCAGAAGCTCCAATCGAGGTATCTCACACAGCCCCTGCCAAGCATCAATCACACTTGAAGTTCCTACAGAATGCGCTCACACTCTCGACTCCCGAGGAGGAGACAACACATGATGAGCCTCAACCAAAACAAGTTCTTATCAAGGACCCATCATCCAAGGTGAGCATTGTCGTCGTGAATCCTGGCCAGGCAGACGGATCAGGGCGCTTGGGACGTCCTCGACGCCCATTGGACAAGAACCCAGATAACACAGCCAAGGTACTGGCTGAGTCTGCCAACAACAACAAGGAGGAGTCAGTCATGTCAACATTCAGATTGGACTCAAGACCGATCATGGGGCCTGGTTCAAGAGGTGGTGGTAAACCAAAGGCTACACAGGCTGGAGCTCGGGCAGGTGTGTCGAAAACCGCAGACACCATATCTGGTGCCTCTGCTTCAAAGGAGGGTGATGAGAGTGTTGGGACTGTCTCCGAGTCTGAGACCACAGAACAGGGAGCAGCTGCTATTGACGACGATGAAGTCATTCTGATATCCAGTCCGCCTCAGCCATCACGCACTTCGACGCCACCATCAACTGCTGAGCCGAATTCAAGACGCAAAGTTATCGTTCCAGCGTCTCAGCAGACGATATTTAGTGCTGATCCTTCCAAGCCACTTCCTCCAAAACTCACGTCCTCCAACACAACATCAACAAAGCATAAGACTGACGCTGAGTACAGAGCTGAGAACAACAAGTTTATCGTTGAGAGCTACGAGTCACTGCAGAACAAGGGCAGATCCGTCTCCCGCGACAAGCAGGACGCATTTGCCAAGTTAGGCCTGGTACCATTAATGCCAAAGAAGGGACCAGCGTCGTCTTCTCATACGACCTCACATCGTCCAGCAACAGCTTCGAACACAGCTTCGCCACAGCCTGGTGAGAAAGAGAGAGCACCCAGAAAACGCAAACCACCAATCACAAAAGCCAGAGAGCTCAAGAGAAAAGACATTCCCGGTCCAATCACACCGGCGTTGTGGGATGCTTATGACCCAGAGCTCTTGAAGTTGTCTGAAAAGACCGAGGAGACTACTGACCTCGAGCGCATTGCGTTGGGCTACTCTGTGAAGCCAGCACCATATGCACCAGACATCATGACTATTATGGCCTTCATCGCCAAGTTCAAGAAGTTTTTCTCGGGATTGCCAAATCTTGGACCTCAGGACTTTGAGGAGGGATTACATCTTGAAAAGGCTGTGCCAGCTTATGATCTTACCAATGTCAACCAGGAAACTGCTCAGCCAACTGATGAGGATACATCGAGCGTTTCTGAGAATATGGACTTACTCTTGCGGGTCTTCTTGAAGCTCCTTCTCAACAGAAAGAAGGACATTCCAAAGACCGGCTTGACCAAGGCATTGGGTGATTTGAAGAGTCAAGTACTGAACTATGGTCTTCCAGCAGAGTGGAGAGATGATTCTGGTGTCTATGCTGACCCAGAGGTTGATGATTCTCTGAAGGACCCAGAAGGTACAGAACCACTTGATATTTCTCATCCAGAGATGTTTGAGACTGTCCAGTATCACTATGACACTACAAAACCACAGCTGGACACTCCACTTGACAACCCAGACTTTGAGACTGAGGGATTACGATGCATGAAGCCAAAGGACAGACTCATTCTTTTCAGATGCATGGTTCATTGGAGTGCAGCATACTCTGAGGCCATCAGACAGGAGATCAACGTCCAGGTCAACAGACAAGATGCTTCTGGTGACAAGGAGACATACTATGTCTCAAGATTTGTGAAGGATGGTCAGAAGGGTGTTGAGGAAGCGAACAACTCACTGAAGTTGCATCCAAGAAAGAAGCTCAAGAAGGATGAGGACGACACGCAGACTTTTGATGCATACACTGATGCCACGGTGAATCCTCTTGATCATCACATGTCCTTCAGACTTTTGGACTTCTACGCTGGTGATATGGGAGTCAATGGGCGCTTCTTCCTCTGTCGTTCTGCTGACAACACTTCAGCTGGCTTTGCATCCGTTCCAGAGCTCGTCAGGCTGATGGAGAGCGATCCTACAATGGGCGAACTGCTCAACTCAGTGCAGCCATCCAGATTCAAGTTGTACGTCCAGGATGTTACCACGATGCTGAAGTCTGTTCTGCAAGTTGAGCTGTCACTTGAACACAGGACACCAACTCTTGACCCATGGTATGAAGTTGCAGGTACTGTTGACGAGCTCACTAAGTTCACATCGTTCCTAGACGAGAAGCTGGAGTCCAATTCCAACAAGCACACGAATCTACTCACATACCTCGTCTCCATGCAGATGCCGCTCTCCAAGTTTGAGAAAGTGTACTCGGAGTATACTTCCCAGATACTCACTCGTGAGTCCAGAAAACGTGCACCAGTCGTTGACCTCAAGGCCCAAGACCGCAAGTTAAGAAAGGCAATCAAGCGTGATGAGAAGCCAGAGGATGAGTTCCTGCGTGACAGTGATGAGGAAATGCTTGATGAGGATGAGGATTACGATCTGGAGGCCATTGACGAGCCAGATGATGACGACGATGATGACTACAAAGGTTGAACACTACTTGTTTGATGCTACGGTTCTGGTTTAGAGTGTTTTTGTTTAGCTCATTGTTCTTGCTTGTTTGCTCTCTTCTTTCAAAGGTTGTCTTGGGTCTGTTGTTGAAGCTTTAACGTTGTTTGTGTACTATACTTCTGGATGCAGTAGGCATTGGCTCTTTTTAAAAGCTGCATGAATATCATTTGTGACTAGCACGCGCGTAGAAGGCATTGGGTATTCTACTGTAGTATGGATGTACTGGGCAGTGTGTATTGAGTATTGATATGGGATCACGGCATCCACGGTTTGTACGTAGTTGTGATAAATAACGAATAAATAGTAATAAATAACGGCCAATGGAACCATGATGTGGCTCCAAGGCCAATAAATAACGTCACTCAGTTGACAGATCTTCCATCAGAGATATGGAACTCAGCGGCCTCAGGTGGCAAGTCCTGGGCATGGAAGTTGTCTCTCAAGTAACGAGTGTATCTGTAGACCAAGTCCTGCAATCTTGCTGGCTCGATTCCAAGATCCTCAAACGTCTTGGCCTCGGCAGTGACAACTTGGTCAATGTACTGTCTCTCGACCCAATCAGTGGTTGCAAGAGGTTCCCAGATCTTGCGCAACAAGTTGATGTATGCAAGAACCAAGCCCTTTGGAAGGTTCACGTTGGTGTATGTCTTCTTCGTGACTGGCTCGATCAAGTATCTGATGTCCGCAACGGAGAATGCCTCTGGACCATTAAGCTCAAAGAGCTGACCAGTAGTGCTGTCATCAAATCCAATTTTCTCAAGAGCTGAGGCGACATCGTTCACGTGGACTGGGTACATGATCTGCTTCATGTGGTTGACTGTGTACAAGCGGAACTTGGATCCGTAGTAGTTCAGAACACGGTCTTCTCTTCCGTAGATTGGTCCAGGTCTCACAATTGTGGCATCTGGGTACTCATCCAATACAGCCTGTTCGCCAAGACCCTTGGTTGCGTGGAAGATGGATGAAGAGTTTGGGTCGGCATTGTATGCGGAGACATGAACCAAACGAGAGACACCATTGTTGGCGGCTGCCTCAGCTATTCTTCTGGAGGCTTCAATATTAAGGTCAGCCATGGAGAAGTTCATGGTGTTGTAGTCTGCACCAATCAAGTTGTAGACGATGTCACTCATTCTCACAGCCTCGTTGATAGAGTCCAAGTTTCTGACATCGAACTCAACGAACTTGACAATTCCGAGATCTCCTGGGACCTTGAGGAAGCGCTTCTTGAGGTCATCACGGTAAGGAACGACGGTAAAGTTTCCGTTACGTGCCAGCTTGGATGTGAGGTAGCTTCCAAGGAATCCAGATGCGCCGAACACAGTTGCTGTGTATCCAGTTCTGGATGAACGTCCGTTGTGACCGAGTGCGATCTTGACATCACCACTGCGGGTGATATTGATGTCGCTCTTGAGGACCTGAGTGGACTGGAGTCTCACTTGCTGCCAGGAGACAGGAATACGCTTGGATAGCATGATGAACTGCCCGGTTGCGCCGACTTTCTTGTTGTTTTTGTTGTGTGCGGAGACTACTAGAACCAGTTTTTTTGGAGAGCCAATTTTTTGTGGGGCTATCGCTAGCACTACGAAATTGACAGCTTACAACAAGAAGGGGATCTTAATTGATACAATTACGCTGAACTGAAGAGGTTTTGTGGGGCAAGACTCCTCGAGGAAGATCCCGGGTTGTCATGTGAGTCATTAGTGGACCTTTCATGGACGACTAGTCTTTTACCCGCTTGATTTTGAGGAAATGGAGATGCTGTGGATGGCTGTATGGCTTAGAAGAAGATACGGAGGATCTCGAGGATAGCACCTCCACCGATAAGGAATGCCAAAAGGACTGAGAAGGTATGTTAGTAAACCAGTCTCGGCAGGGCATGAAGAGCAGGTGTCCAAAGTTTGTGCCCGGTGTGTTTGCAAGGGTGCTCTGCTTAACCGACTGCTCTCGTGTGACTGTACTTACAGAACCAGCCCTTAGAGATCGGGAGCTCCAATTTCTCGGCAGGTTTGGCCTTTCCCATCTTTTTTGTCTGCTTGTTGTAGAACTTCTGGTTGGCAAGACGCTGTTTTGGTGTTTGAATGGCCTGAGTCTTGTTAGTATTCTGTCGTTGATCTCCATCACCGACCATGGTGTAGAAGCCATTCTTGAAGCTGCTCCAGTATGGGAGTTACCAGAGTTTCCCGCCACACATATGACTAAGTTTCACATACCATGATGACTTTGTATATGTGGATGATCTGGATTCGAGGGAGGAAGCAGCTGCGATCTGGAGAAGTCAGAGGAAGTGTCTACGTGGTTGATTTTCAATCGCGGCGGCCGCCAGATTTCACTCGCGTCGACGCGTCCTACTCGCAATTAAAACAGTTATTTGAAAGGTTTTGGAGTATTTAAAGCGCTCGTTCCACCTGATTTGGAATCTTCCTGCCTCAGAGCTACTGATTGTGGGAGTAAAAATATGTGAAAAAAAATAGCGTCTCCTGGTTTCGATCCAGGGACATCAGGGTTATGAGCCCTGCGCGCTTCCACTGCGCCAAGACGCTTGTGATGTTGTTCTCTAGGGCGCGCATGGTTCATCCCACATTGTTTCAAAAACGGTACGGGCACGACTTTTGGAAATTTTTGACCTTTTGAGCACAATAACTCATCAAAAACATAGGTATAGCATCAGATTCTCAATTGGTTATCCTATTCCAACTGAATCAAGCAGTATGGAAGCGCCTCCTCTGGCTTGGAAGCTTTGGTAGTCACGTTTGAGTACATGCAATGATCTGGCGCCGGCTGAATCGAGCCGGAGAAAAAGAACCACCAAGGTCCAGTATCGTTTGCCCAACATCAACCACGCCCCATGGCTGGCACTGCCTCCTCGTCCATAACTTCAATGTCCACACTGGAACCCCAAACCACGGCCAAGGTACGACTTGTTACGACAAAAGGCCCCATCGAGATCGAGCTATGGGCTCGCGAGACACCAATCACATCCAGAGCTTTCCTCACACACGTCCTGAATGGTCACTTCAACGGATGGGAGTTCAACCGCGTTGTTCCTGACTTCCTCGTACAGACTGATGGAGGCCTTGTTCAAGAGCCCTTTGAGGATGAGTTCAACTCACGAATTCGCTTCTTGAAACGCGGGGTTGTTGGTTCAGTCAACATGGGCTCGAGAAACACCAACACGGGGAAGTTCTTCATCACGCTCAAAGATACTCCAGAGCTACAAGGAAGAAACACGGCGTTTGGCAAAGTTGTTGGAGATGGAATATTTTCCGTCCTGAAAATTGCTGAAGGTGAACTGTCTGAGGATGGTGAGACGCCCAAGTATCCAGTCAAGGTGACAAGCAGTGAAGTGCTAATCCCATACTTTGATGATTTGAAGAAGGATGTACAGGAAAAGAAGGGTGAAGTGGATGTGACTCAGAAGAAGCAAAAGAAAAAAAAGAAAGCCAAAGTCATACTCAATCTTGGTGAAGAGGAAGAAGATGATGGTCCTGTTGATATCAAGATGAAGAGCGCTCATGATGTTCTCGATGATAAGAAGCTGGCTAAGGAGAAGGCAGAATCTGCTGTTTCTGAGCCGGTGCAAGAGGCACCAGCTGAAGTCAATCCAACTCCAGTTGAGGTGAGCAAGACCATCTCTGATCCTGAAAGGCTGGTTCATTTGGAATCTGTCAACTCAAGGATTGAGCAACTCAAGGAGGATCTCGCAACGAAGTCTGAAACGGTATCTCACGGTCCAAAGGAACCGTTGAGCCTCGAGAAACGACTTGGCACATATCTGGAGAAAGACTCCATCATTCGTGGATCCAAGAAACAATCCAAGGAGCTCAGAGAGATGGAGACGTTGAAGCTTCTGGAGTCATTCTCAAAGGAACTTTCGCAGTCCAAGTCCAGGACCTTAACACAACCAACGAAACCACTGAAAGCAGCTGAAGAGAACTTTGATGACGGCTTTGATAACCTTGATGATTCGGACTCGGACACAGATCTCTACACGCACCAACTCAGATTTGACGACAACGAGCAGAACAAAGCCATGGCGAACGAGGACTTGCTCGTGACTATTGATGAGTCCAAGCTCAGCCAACTGCGGAAGAAGAGAGACGCTGACTTTTACAGAAATGCTGACAGTGGATCAGTCTTGTCCAAGAAGCAAAAGAAGTGAATCAACGGAGATCCAGTATAAGGATCAGGATACCGCTGTAGACCGACGCCGTGAACTCCATGCACCCGAGCAGCGGAGATGTCTCTCATGGCGGCCAGGATCGTATATTCATCTCCAGGTCTGATCCCTCTTCGTGAAGACGAAAGGTATGTGTCATCGCCCGGTGTACGTCATTTTTTCTAGTCCAAATGGCCAGGCCTCTTTCGTTTTCCCCGATCCGTTAAAGTGCGTGCATGATCATGGTGAGCTACTGCACCGTCAAGCACGCGCTCAGTTGAAGTCACAACGGCCAACGCTCATTTCCGAGCTCTATTCCCACCGTCCACTACTCGAGAAGGAACAAAAGAGTCGGGGTTCGGGGTATTCGATGAAGCTGCAGCTTCTCGATATAACGCTGTTTGTGGTGAATCGGATTCCCAAATTTCTGCTCCTAGATGAAGCCGGCCTTCTTCAACGGCGCACATCGCTCATCGCGCCCCTTGCGTTGATCTCTCTAGCTCGCCTGCACCACGGCGACACAAGAACTGGTACAAAACGTCTAGGATCCTGATATAGAGTTTGTAAAGGGCCACGAAGGACAGATCAGCGGACTTGATGGTACATCTTCACTCCTTCGAGGCCAAGGGCTGTTCCCTGTGGCTACGTGGACATCGGCGTTCTGTATCGGGGATGAAGATCATGGGCGTGTTACAATATGTCCATGAGCTGTTAACAACTACACTCGAGAGCCCATCATGAGGACAAATACGACCGAAAGTTCTGTTAATGCTATTGCTTTGCTTTACCTAATGCAAAGATCGCAAATTAGAGACGTTAAAACATTGGTGATCGGCTGAGGGACCACCTTGTTCTCTCCTGGCACTCTTGATATGTTGCCGCTGCCACCACAGGGGATGCAGCTCGGTCATGCTACAATTTTCATGGTATCATTTGTTTGGGCACACTTTCTTCTACTCCTTCTTGAAGTTCTTTTGATGTTACGGAAGTACGACGATTAGCCCCCCGTACATCGGGGGGCGCTGAACCTTATGATTGAGGTCCCCGTTCGGGAAGTGAGCTTGATCTCGGCCCCTGAAAGTCGTTAGAGCCAACAGAGGTCCCTCTGATCTAGTATTGAGTACCTAGAGATTCACATTTCTTTTAATCTCTTGTTAGCCTTGGCTAAGAGGGACCAGATCATCGTCAGAGGATGGCAAAAGCCAGGAGAGGGGAGAGGCGTCACTAACCTTCAACAACATGCTAGCACAACGCGCTCTTCTGGAAGTTTACCTATCCAGGATTCTCGTGCTAGATCGGAGATCCATAGCTACTTGGAGGTTGGCCCTTTAGAGCCCCACGGTGTCACAAAAAGTGTCGCTTCTCTTGTTGTGAGGCGTCACGCCCAAAGCTGAGACGAGGATGAGACAAGGCGCGCACAACAGCCACAACAAGGCCACAGCGAGAGGCTTGAAAGAGGACCACCCCCAAAGAGGACCCCTGTACTAAAGGCCTTTTGTACACCTCGGCTTGTTGGTTGCTTCTAAAGTCTAGATTCCCTCTCTCACATGGAGCCTCTTCCAAGCCCATCTCCGCAAATTTGGCGCAAAAGCTGCCCCAATTCGGTATTTGCGAAAGGTCGCGAAGCCGCGAATTCCCCAATTGAGCCAAGTTTCGCGAAGTTGTCTTGGGGCTTCGAAAAGGCTTGTATCGGACGTAAAACACCAAACAACAACACGATGTGACCAGCCTAGGAGCGATTGGACCCGTAGAAGTAGGTCAAGATGGTCCTGTCACCAGCCCACAGAAAGGCGGACCAGCCTGCACTTACGCACGAACTAAACTCGCCTTTCTCCCTTTCCGGGAAGAGCTCTGGCCAGCCACCGGGCTCTACCGTGGCGGCTGGGCAAACAACACGAAGGGGGCTGGTGTTCGGGTGCGCCATTTGCGTGCGTCGTCACAGCGACGAGCGTCGCGCAATTTCCTGATTAGGTATTTGCGCAAGACACAATTGGCCGCGAATTTCCCTTTCAGGAGTGGCGAAATCTGAAAACGGCCGAATCTGGAACTTCGGAGCGCCAAAAGCTGCAAGCGGGCGCACGAGACACGCGCCATGTTTACATGCGCATGGGCTTTGGCGACGCGTTGTTGTGCGTGTGGGCCGCATGGATGAGCCAACCCCGTCAGCCCTGGACGAAACATATATCAACACAGCTCCTGCCCACAGGGGGTGTTCTACAAAAAAGGCCCTTTGCCCTAGCTCCCCATCCACGATCCCTTTCACAACTCTTGAACTCTCGCACTGACTCGTTCTGAAGCCACGGAATACACTACACTCCTTCAAGCTTCAAGTAAACATTCCCGCTGAGAGATTCGTCCATTCCTTTCAAAACATTCCTGAAACGTATCGTCACCCTACTCGCAATTGAGATAAATTTGGCCTTGAAACCAACTTCAACACTCTTCAACACTTCAACAATCGCTACTTCACCGATCCCAGGATGAGATTCTCCAACACCATCTTGCTTTCCATCTTGTCCACGTTGACAACCTCTGTTCTTGCCGACTCTTGTACTGAGGACAACGGTAACTACTACTGCTCCGAGGTCTCCGCCATCACCTACGAGAATGTTGGTTACTCTGGTACCTACCAGGATGTGACTAACATGGACGAGTCCTCTTGTTCTTGTACCCAGGAGTCTGTTTCCTTCTCTGGTACCAACTCCCCATTGGACGAGGAGCTCTCTGTCCACTTCAGAGGCCCAGTCAAGCTCTTGCAGTTTGCTGTCTACAAGCCATCTTCCTCTTCCTCCAAGAAGGTTAAGAGAGACGAGGAGGCCTGCACCACCACCAAGCACATCCACCACGCTCACAAGAGAGAGGCTGCTACTGAGATCGTCCAGGTCACCAAGACTGTCTTTGTCAACGGCGACGGTGATGTGATCACTTCTTCCAACACCCAGACCATCGTTACCGATGCCGTCCCAACCACTCTCACATCCGCTACTCTCCTCTCCGCTTCTGAGGCTGAGGCCACCACTTCCTCCACTTCCTCCACCAAGACTTCTGAGGCCAGCTCCTCCACCAAGACATCTACTTCTTCTTCCGCCTCTTCTACCTCTACCTCTTCTTCCTCTTCTTCCGACTGGACTCGTTACTCCTACTACACTCCAGGTTCCACCGACAACTTGGTGTTCTTGAACACCCTTGGTGGAACTGACTCTGGTACCTGGTCCTCTTGTTTCGGTAACTCTTTGTCCTATGCCGCCTCCAACGGTGTTGATGCTGCCTCCTCCGCCACTGCTCTCGACTCTGTCACTCTTGGCTCTGACGACGAGTACGTGATCTTCTCTGGTGTCTCTTGTGACGACGAGAACGACGAGGGCTCCGACTGTGGCTACTACAGATCTGACATCCCAGCTTACCACGGTTTCGCTGGCTCCGAGAAGATCTTCGTCTTCGAGTTTGAGATGCCACACGACTCCGACGACTCTGGAGCTTCCAATCCAGACATGCCAGCCATCTGGCTCCTCAACGCCAAGATCCCAAGAACATTGCAGTACGGTGACTCGTCCTGTTCCTGTTGGTCTACTGGTTGTGGTGAGTTGGATCTCTTTGAGATCTTGTCTGAGGGTGATGAGAGACTTATCTCCCACATCCACGACGGTCAGGGTAACGACGGTACCTCCACTGGTGGTACTGGTTCCGCTTACTACTTCACCAGACCAACCTCCAGCTCCATGAAGGCTGCTGTCGTGTTCCAGTCCGATGGCTCCATCTCCATTGTCCAGCTCGACGACGACACTGACTTCGACTCCGGCTTGGACGCTGACACCGTCTCCTCTTGGGTCTCTACGTCCGGTGTTACCGCCACTTTGTCATGAGTGATCCTGCTCTTGGCCCCTGCATATCCCTCTTGTAAATTATTTGGTTACTAAAAACTGTTGTGGTTAATGTTTTGTTTTGTGTTTCCGTTGTTTCGCTCTTATAAAGACGTTTTATGTTATGCTTATGATTTCCGTTAACATCAACTGTTGTAGAAGGTCCTTATGACTGGGTTAGATGCGAATCTAATTGGGCTATTGGATATATACGTTCCGGCGTACGTTAACATATTTCTGCTGGCCCTCAACACGCTACGATGTATCTTGGTTCGTTCTCATAACGGTGTTAACGTGAATTGGAGTATAAAGTAATGAGTGAAGTGTAGTAGTAGTAGTGTACAATGCAGAAAAGCAAACATCCAAGAAGATCAGAAAAGCTCAATAAACTGTAGGCGTAGGAAGTATAACTGGCGGTGACAAAGTGTAAATAAGCGATGGTTCGTGTTGTAGTCGTATCAGGCGTAGAAGTGTGTGCGTTTGCGTTTGCGTTTGCGTTTGCGTTTGGAGTGTGGTCATGAAGAAGCTGTTCAAACTTCAACCTTGACTGGAGGACTCAACTCGTAGGACTCCAAGTTGGAGTTCTTTCTGTTTCTCTTGATGTGAGTCTTTCTCACATATCTGTTCCACCATCTCTTGACAAATGTGTTCTTGTACGAACCGTTGATCAACCAGATGTAGAGTCTGTACTCGCCATACAGTAGAACAGCAGCGAGCAAGAAGCCAGCAAAGACGGCGAGGGCAATGTGGTCACCCATACTCTTGATAAAGTTGGCGTCACCCAAGTGCCATGAGGAACCCTCGAGCACGGAGAAGAACGAGCGTGTGTGCTTCTTGTAATCCTCTGGGAACATAATTCTCACAACACCAGAAGCTGGGACCTGGACCCAACGTCTGTAGCGCTTCCAGATGACACTGAGGAAGAGCGGGCCAGTCGAGTACATAATGGTAAGGTACGGCACGAAATAGTTGATGTCGTACTTCTGCAAGCTGTCAACCACCTTGAGGAAGAATGGGTGTCTTGGAACAGAACCCATCACGTCGTTGGAGATACCAGTTGGGAGGGTCTTTCTGACGAAGCCCGGCACGGTCAGCAATGGGTCGAGACGACGCTCACAGGCAACGTCCAAGTCAATGTAGATACCACCGTAGTGGATCAATGCAAAGTATCTGATGACATCAGCACGCTCAATGTTGTACTTGTAGCCATCGAAGGTCTCGAGGAACCACGGATACTGCTCGGAGATGAAGTCTCTGGCCATTTCGTCCGTCCAGAGAATGTACTGGTAATCTGGGTGGAGGTCAATACACTTCTTTTGGGCCTCTTGCCACTTGACTGGGATGTTGGTGTCCTTGTATGTCTGGTGGATGATCTTAGGTATGAGCTGGGGCTGCTCTGGTGTTCCAGGCGGCGGGTTGAGGTCGAGGTCTGTGAGCTGGTCGGCGAAGGAGTCGTCATAGAGCAGCGTCATGAGGTCAAACGTGTTGTAAACAAGCACCGCCACGATGAGCAGATGAGCCCAGATGAGGAACTGAAGTTCTTTCTTCATGTGTGTCGAGCTGTAGTTTGCTTAGGGACGCGTGGTTTGTGTGTTTGGATGCCGTTGTGGAGTTGTGGAGCTCAGCGTCGAACTTGGAGGGCGGAGCGCTGGCGGTATGCAAAATAGGGGCTCGCGAGCTCAGGGGAGCTTTGGGTGGGGGAGGGCCTTTTGCGTGGCGAGCAGAGCGTGTGGGCAGCAATGAGCGAAGGGGCCGCGGTGTTGTGTTGAGGGAGCAGAGACGGCGCTGGAGTGTGTGTTTTAAGGGCTTCTAGTGGGCTTGGAGAGGTGTGGAGAGAAGTGTTTGGTGTGAATTTGGGATTTTGATGCTGTGCCTCGTCTCCTTTTTTTCAGCGCTGCCCCCGTTGCCGGGTCAACAGTCGCGACGACTTCGGCCGAACAAAAGAAACGCGCCACGGTACCGCGCCAGAACTCAAACTGGAACTTTGGCCGAGGGCGATGATGATCTCACCATCTCACCGCGAGAAAGCCAAAGTTCACACGCTCGTCACCTCTAAAGGAGGCCTCTTCAACTAGGTAAGAGTACATTTATTGGCCTGCTCTGCTCTCCATCCCTGATACCCCTCACCGGTTCTCCCGCTGGTCCCAATCCTCTCTCAGCCGCAACCTCCTATCGCAAGCAACAGTCCATCTCTTCCCTCCAGTTCTGCTGCGCCCCAGCCGTCGATGACGTTTCCAAAAATACCCGGGCCTTAGCTCATCACCTTACCTCACCCACACTTTGTCAACATCGCCTTCCTTGCCCTTCCGATGAACCCAAACAGTAAGCAAACAGAAGCCCCAAGAACGGTTATAACTCATCGGTCTGGCTCATCAAACGAGTTCGCGATTCGCGAAAGTTTTCGCGGCGTGCACGTGATCTGGTAGGGGCCACATCGCTCTCCGAGCGCGCGGACTTAAGATCACAGCCATCTCTCCTTGGAGTTGGTGCATCGACGCCTTTCTTCTATCTTTATGAACCTCCTGAAGACACACTCGCCTCTTGTTTTGAGAATTGGCATCAGAATGGCCGGGAGCACGACGAAGAAAAGATCACAGACACGTTCAAAGGGCCCACAGGCTCACAAAAGGCCAAACACAGGTGCTGTCAATGAGCCATGGAAGCCGAGTGCTGCTGTGAACAAGATCTCCAATATCACACTCTCCGACGAACAAATGATGCTCAAGGGAAAGATCATGTCTTTCATCAATGAGAACCTGGTTATCAACGACACTAACAAGCCATCGGTGTTCGTGATCAATGGTGATGCAGGTACTGGTAAGAGTGCAATCATCAATGCCATCTTTAACGAGATTCAAAAGGTCTCCAGAACTACCACTGATCAGACCCTCTCAGCCACAAACAACTTCCTTGTTGTCAACCATCCAGAGATGTTGAAGCTCTATCACCAGATCGCCAAGCAGTTCCCATACATCAACAAATCGGACCTTGAGAGACCAACTTCCTTGATCAATAGATACGTCCACAAGAATCACAAACCTGCATCGCAAGAGATTGATGTCCTGATTATTGACGAGGCCCATCTTCTCGCCACCGCTAAGGACGCATTCAAGCGTTTCCAGCAGGAGAACCATTTCGAGGAGCTACTCAAGCTCTCGAAAGTTGTCATTGTGGTGTTTGACGACAAACAGTCCTTGCGTATGGGCTCATTCTGGAACTTTGAGGGAGAAGATGGAGCATCACTCTCAGACTACCTCAACTCTGATAATGTTCTGAACTACGAGACATACAACCTCAAGAAGCAATTCCGTGTCGTTGCACATGATGATCTTCTTCACTGGATCACACAACTTTCCACACAGAAGCGCATCCTCCCACTCCCAACCACCGATGCAACCGCTGGAACATTTGACTTCAAGGTGTTTGAAAGTTGTCAAGTGATGTATGACGCCATTAAGAAGCAGAACTCCATCCATGGCCAATCAAGACTGCTTGCCACTTATGACTTCCCATACCGTCTCGATGGCAAGGACTACTTCGTCACTTCCCAGAGCGACGAATTCAAGCTGCGCTGGGACCGATACCTTCCACAGATCACCACTCCATGGTCCGAGCGCGACGACACCATCGATGAGGTGGGATCAGTGTACACCATCCAGGGCTTTGATCTCAACTACGCCGGTGTGATTCTCGGAAGATCAATAGGGTATGACGAGGAGACTGACAGTGTCAAGATCAAGCCAGAGCTCTACGATGACCACGCTGGCTTCACACGAAAGAAGAACATCATCAACGTGGATGCTGTTAAGGAGAAGATCATCTTGAATTCCGTCAATGTTCTGCTTACAAGAGGCGTTAAGGGGTTATACATCTTCCCTTGGGATAACGAGCTCAGGGAGAGATTGCTCCGTGGTGCTGACCCAAGAGTCGTGGTGACCAAGAATTAGAGCTTTGTTGGAGACAGTGATTTGTGGACCTGTTGAAAGACTTCGTGTTCATTGGTGGATGGTCTGTTTGTGCGCAGTGCGTGGAGGTAATCCTTCAACAGAAGCATCATGTCATCGTCGAGTACTTGGATGTCGTTGTCCTTCGTGACCTTGATCAGCTGGAGTGATTGGAGTGTATAGATTGCATAGAGAATGTTAGACTTGTTCAATGACTCCTTGTATGTCACGTTTGGTTGGGAGAGGTAGAGCAGGTGAAGCCAGCGCTTGAGGTTGATGCTCAGGATCCCATGAAGGTTGCTCAGGACAAGTTCGTAGGACTCGATGAATGGGTTCAATAGATTTCCGAACAGCACCTCATCTTGCTGCAAAACTTCAACCGACTCGTCGATCCTGGATGTTAGGAATTCAAAGTCAAAGAGTTTCTGGAGAACAGTCATGGTGATATTCGATCCCTTGGTCTTGAAGAGGAACATCTCGGAGATGAAGTTGTTCAAAAGTGAGTTCTTGAAGTAGACCAGCCCTCTCTCGTCCATAATCATGTACTTGTTCGGTGTCATTTTGACGTATCCCTTGAGGAACTTCTCCAACAGTCCATCAGAGTACTCCGTCAAGGCCTCGTCCGACATGCTCAAGCATCTTTCCAGATGTTCGGTATCGGCACCTCTCTCAATCAACTTGACACATAGCTCTCTGAAAATGCCAATCACGTGGGCCTTCTTGATTCTCTTGACGTGAACCTCATTGTAAAATAGGATACTCAGGGCCAGCCCGAGCACGGAGATCTCGGTGATGTAGCTGATATCATGGATTCTTCTGAGGACTTCAGTGCCGAGGTCCTTGACGTTCTCATAATCGTTGAAGTTCATGAATTCATTGTCAAACTTAATGATCATCTTGCCATAGTTCTGTGAGTGTCCCATCATGAGCTTTGTTCCTGATGTGAGGATGCTTGAGAATGACTCTTGGTTCTTATCAATACCATTGAGCTCAACCATGTACTCCTCAAACTCATATGGCTTCTCATAGATCATGCTCACTGGTTGCACGAAGGCATCTTTTCCTGCCAGTCCCTCTTTCAATACCTGGAGGAATCCCGTCTTTGCGAGCATCAGCTTTCCATTTCGAGACCTTGTGCCTTCAATGAAAAGTTCGACTTGTTGTCCTGGCTTGTTGAGCTTCCAGTGGATGAGATTGCGGATGTTGTCAACATACCAAAAGTCCCTGTTGTCGAACTTTCTCTTGATGTACAGAGCCTGCAGTCTTTTTAGGATGTATCCAAACACTGGAACATTGAGGTTCTCTCCTGCCACAACAATTGGTACCTCAAGTTGGAAGCGGACATACATGAAGTGGATCATGATGTAGTCAAAGTGTGACTTGTGGTTCGGTAGAAGGAACACTGGAGATTCTGGGTTGGCCTTGACTCGTTTGAGAAACCCGTAAAACGTCTTCTTGTGGATCCAAATACCGTCCTTGAATATATGGGGAAGAATATGCGAGAAAATGACGTATGCCAGTCTGATGTAGTGTGTGTGGTTGTTTCTGAGCGTCGTGTTCGTATTGGCGATTTCATGAAGTTGGTTGAAGTAGTACTCGTGAAACCACGTCTCCAGTTGAGCATACCTCTCCAGTTTGTACTTTGGATTCAGTACCCCAGCCTCTGACTCGAGTTGAATCACCTGTGAGATGTGCTCAGAGATTTTGTTGTCATTGAAGAAGGCTTTATCGAAAGTCTCAGCGAATGACTCTTTCGTGAACTGTGGTTTGGTTTTGGAGATGCGATAGAGGTCAAGCCACTCAACTTGGAGCATGCTTGTGAGGAGAGATCTCAGTGTTGAGGTTGCTGTCTCTGTGTATGACTCGTCCTTCGCTCTCCATGGGGTAGCAACTGGAGGCAGCCGAATTGTTGGTGACCTCAGAGGGTCATCGAGGAGGTTGATGTAGTCGCGTTCGAACTCCATACTCGAGGGATCTATACCGCCAATGAGTGGCTTTGATCAAGAATATGGGTTCTGGTAAGAACCCTTTTTTGAAGGAGCGGTCCAGCGCTTGAAGTTTACCCCTCTTTCATTTGTTGAGCATGCCTGTTGACCTGCAGACAAGGCCGCCGCCGAAGCCCGGAGAGCCGAGGTCACGTGACACTGGTAAGGGCACTCGTGGAAGGCAGCGGAAAACCAAGACAAACGAGGCACTGCTGGAAGATGGTCACCGAGAATCGCCTCCTCAGCAGCCATTGTCCCCATTTAAACGCTTCAGAGATACCGGTATTTGACCCTCTCAACCCTCCTTGTTTGACTGAGACACCGCTTTACCAAAACACCGCCAATACAGGAGCTTCCGGGATAACCAACTGACCGCCCAGCCCCCGCCTAACAAAAGTTCACGTTACAACCCCAATCGAAACAACACAAAAAGTCGTCACTCAAACCATGTCCGCCGAGAAATACTACAACGTGAGTACCTCTTCTCTCCTCACTAGGACTTTCCTCCCGTGGGTTACCTGACTTCGGCAGAATACTAACATTCCCCCAGAACCAGCAGGAGCAGTACGCCCCACCACAGGGCCCACCACCACAAGGGTACCAGCAGCAGGGGTACCAGCAGCAGGATACCAGAGGATTTGCTGACTACAACCGTCCTCCACAGCAGGCGTACGGCGGCCAGCAGTACTACCAGCAGGGACCACCACAGCAGGGCTACTACCAGCAGGGTCCGCCACAGCAGGGATACTACCAGCAGCAGCAGCCCGTGTATGTTCAACAGCAGCCACAGAGACAGTCTGGTGGTGAAGACTGTTGTTTGGCCTGCCTTGGTGCCTTGTGTATCTGTTGTACACTTGACGCCTTGTTCTAAGAGGATTTGTCCAATACTCAACAACTCTTGAACTGATGTGGTCAAAGAGCTGCACCGATACATGCAGGGTCCCCTTTGTTCCACACTTGACAATCGTTTCTTCTCCGGTAATATTTCTCTGTTCATTTATGTAAAACTACGAATCTTAATTTTTTGATGTTTAGTGTCATTCAATGTAGTTGCTTTTCAATGTCATGTTTCCGGCCGATTGTCCTTCACATCTTACGTGAACGCTCTGAGCTCAACATGCACACCCAGTCACTCATCAAATCAAACTCCCACTTCAAAAGAGCCAACTCCTTGGTGCAATCCACCACTTGGTGCTTCTGTGGTACCATTCCTCTCTCAAACTTAGCTGGGCTCTTTGTTGAGATGCTCATCTTCTGGAGAGCACCGATCAACTCAAGATCTTCATTCAGCTGCACCAAGTCAGTCTTCAACTCCTTGTTCTTCGATCGTAAGTTCCTGACCTCTTCTTTCAACTTGACAATCTCCATCTGCTTGTCCCTGATATCTTGCTCCATATCAACACTGTCAAGAATTAAGGTGTCTCTTCTCAATCTCAATATCTCCCCCTCGGCGACATTGAGTCTCTTCTTTAACTCAGAATTCTCAACCTCCATGAAGTTCACTCTTTGAGTCAACACCAAGTTGCGACCGCTCAAGTCTTGGTCGTCATGCAAGAACTGATTCAACTCTTCCTGGTCTTCATCCTCCAACATCGAGATCGTAGAGATAGCAATGCCACTCTTGAAGCTGTGCAATCCAATCTCAGCAAAGACAAAGCATAACACAGTGAGGGCGAAGTAGTCGCCACGTGCCAAATCATCAAGCTTGAGCATATCCAAGTACTTGAACAACTTCTTCCTTGACCACAACTTGTCTTTGGAGTACTGTCTGACGGCATTGAAGATGGACTCATACTCCTCGGAATCACTCAACTCGAGAAGCAACTCCCTGCTCAAGTCCTTGTAGGTCTCGAAGTCCAAGTCGACGCTGAAAGAGTCATCCATGAGGAGGCGTAAGATGGAGGTGATCATCTGTGGGCGTATCAAGTGGTCAAGAGGTTCGTTGTGTAGGATTGTGGAGGATGGGAAAGCTGCGAGCCAATGAATAACTGCGCGCATGAATTTGGTGTTGGCTTCTGTGGAGATGATCATAATGAAGTATGTATGCCTTATGATATCGGCGCCTTGATTGGAGAGCATAGAGTGGTCTTTATTGTTGAAGTGTGTTGATCTGTGCTTGAGAGTTTGGCGTGGTCCGGTCTGCTGCCACAAACCCGATGAGAGGAACATTGGTGCATCAACAGCGTTCCTCTGTGAGCAGACATCTGAGAGCACTCACTGAGCAGAAGGGGCAGGTTTCTTCAATAGCAACTTCTTCTTAGGTTGAGTCGGCTTGTTAGACTGAGCTCCAGGGCCCGTTGATGTGTCCTGCTTCTGTGGGTTTCTCTTCTGCTGGCTGGATCCAGAAGTAGAAGCGCCTGGAGCAGGTGGCGGAGCGTTTCTCTGATTTCCATTCGTACCTGTAGGTTTCTTCTTCGTCTCTCTTGGCTTGCCATTAGTATTCTTTGCATTCTCTTCAGGTCTCTTCTTCTCTTGTTGTGGGGCCTGGCTTGGCTTTGCAGATGGCTTCTTCTCCTGCTTCTTTTTGGCTTCCTTATTAGGCTGAGGTAGCTGAGAGGTCTTCTGTGGAATCTTACTCTCCTGTTTAACTGGGGCTCTGGCATCCTGTTTGGGAGCTGCCTTGGCCTCGGCCTTCTCGGACTTTTCCCTCCTTGGCTTCTTGCTCTTATTGTTGGCGCCAGGAGCGGGAGACGCTTCCTTAGATGGGGCTTTCGAAGAGTTCTTGGATGATCCATTCGACCCTTTGCTTTTGCTGTCGGCCTTCTTTCCTTTGGTCTTCTCCTTATCAAGAGATGCCGACTTTGGGGCTCTTTCTGGCTTTCTTTCTGCAGACGCTGGGTTCACAAAGGACTCGGGTCTTTCGATATCGCCATTGCGCCATTTTGTGAAGAGCTTGAATGCTGGCAGGTCTTCCAAAGTTTGCTTTGGTACCTTCAACTCCACGGTCGAGTCAATCATCTTGTTGAAGAGAGATGCGGTGATGGCTGGTACCAGAACTTCTTTGTGGTCTTCGAAGGCATGGCTGCGGAATTTGTCAACAAACTTGTCAGCATGCTGAGGAGTCTTGAATGCGATGTACGCTCTGGAGTATACTGGAGCCTTAAATGGCTTCTCGGGGTAATAGCCCTTGACGTAGTACGAGTCGGTGACAAATTGCGGGCTTGTGAACGGTGAAGTTGTTTCCCAGAAGGTTTTTGGCTCGAGGCTTGGAGGCAGGAGTCTCACGACAACCTTGACACCGGGACTGGATTTGCTTCCACGGTTCTTGACCTTCGGTTTCTTCTTCTGTTCTGAAGATTTCCCTCCATTTTGCGCGCCTTTGATGTTGCCGCTCTGTTGTGGCTGTTGGGTGCTCTTCCTTGCCTGACGCTGCTCCTGTTGCCTCTCGAATTCCTCGCGCGTGAGGAGTTTAGCACGGCCTTGAGGGGCTCTTCTCTGTGAGATGTCCATGCCTTTTCGGTGAAATCAGTGGAACCGCTGTGACGGAAGTGGTGCTAAACGATGTGATGAGAGCAGCTTCGAGAGGTCTTTGAAGTTTGCAGCGTTTTTTGTTTTTTCCGCTCTCGACGACTCCCTGAATTTTCCGCGGAGAAACTACAACAAACAAGTCATCATCAACCCCCTGAAGCCATCCAACAAATGGCGGCCGTGGAGTTTCTTGGGCAGCTCTCGACGGCATGCAAGATTTGTGAGAAGAATGGTGATGCATCCACCCAGTTCGCCGCTCTGCTTATGCTGGATGTCAGCCGACCGGAAGTGGCCTCGCGTATCGCTGCTCTCCAGGACTCCCTCATTGAGTCCTCCGATGCACAGATCACTAATCTTGTTGAAGCCCAGAACTTCTTTGATGGGGATTGGAACGCATTCACAAACGCAGTTGTCAGCTTTCTCAAACTGTGCCGTGATTTTGACCCGTGGTCAGTCCTTCGATCCCACGATCTTTTCCTCGTCTTCTTCAACGACATCGCTTCTGCATTCATGAACAACATGTACGGCACCAATCTTGCCATTGTCATGTATAAGACAATCCGTTTCATTATGCCATATATCAAACGGGTGGATCTTGTGCTCAATGACACTGTGCCCGGAAAGAAGTTCAAGCGTCTCATCTTTGTTTCCTCGGTGCTCTCCAAGCTCTTCAACCACGTCCGTTCGCTCAAGGGAAACTCCAAGAAAAAGGTCCTCATACTGTTCATCTCAAACAACCTGAACAACATCTACTTCACCATTGGTTCTCCACTGCTTTGCTCGAACATCTTTGCGAACATGAACCTCCTCGATCACAAGTTCAGTCAGTATCCAAAGGCGCAACAGGTGGAGTACAGATATATCCTTGCGCGTCACTACCTCATCAAGAATCAGATGGCCAAAGCATTTGACCATTTTGACTGGGCCTTCGTCAATATGCCTCGCACTGAGACTCAAAATATCACGAAGATCCTGCGATACCTTGTTCCTGTTGGACTTCTTGTGGGCAGGATCCCAAGCAAGAGTTTATTACAGCAGTATCCCGAACTTCATCATTACTACACTCCGCTGATACGACAAATGCTCAATGGAAATCTCTTTGAATTTGAGCGCCACCTTTACCAAAACCAAGACTACTACAAGCAAAGACAATTACTCATCCTTCTCGCACAACGCGGGCGTGTCATCATCTTCCGAAATCTCTTCATGCATGTTCTCAAGGCATCCGCTTCACCATCAAGACTATTATACTCTCAACTACAGGTTGCTCTGCAGGCCTCGATCCGCTCAGTCCCGGAGCAGATGCAAACGTTTGGAAAAGAGTATCTTTACCAGACTCTTTGTGAGACGGTGGACACCCCATTCGTTGAAAACGTCTGCACAACACTCGTTGAGAATGACCTTGTTAAGGGAAGTATAGCAACAAAGAACGGTCTGATGTTGTTGTCCAAGAAGGACCCATTCCCTGATGTCTACGAGACCTACGAGAACAAGTTTGGTGGTCAAGGAATGGAGCAGTGGATGTCTCTCTAATTGAGATCTGAAAATGTAACGTAATAATGACTTCTTCACAGCCCTTTTTTAACATGAATCTACCGCCATGTCTCCTGACTACTGTATGAGATCTTTTGAAGCGCAAGCAGACTGGTAATACGTGCTCGATATTGCGATAACTCCGGGCGATCACCTCTGCCCTCTGAATAGCTTCTCATGTTTACCCAGGACAGAAACTGCCTGCCCCTATCCACCGCCGCTCGCATCAGCCATGCCCCTAGCAGACTTTTGAACCTCGTAAGCAGAAAGTGAGAACTAGGCCATGTATCAAGACTTGATGTGGAAAGGCGGTCTTCCCTCCGCAACTTGATTTTGCGCCCCCAGGTCCCCTCATCAGCGCACGAACGTCAATCAGGGATCAGAGTCACTAGTCTCCGACACACTGCTCAAGACTCCCGAATAGTCTAGTTACATCAATGTCATCTTCATATTCGAGGAGAAAACTTCATAAACGCCTCAAAAAGCTTCTACAGCGCCTTGGACTATGGCCAAAAGAACCTGTTGATGATTTCGACTATACCCAGCTTCCGCCTGGTCTCGCCGGTCGACGCCTATTCGACGGCTACAGGGAGTACCTCAAAACATTACAAGCACCCATTAGAGCTGAAGAGGCTCTGCAGCGAAAACTTTTGAAACAGTTGACTGAATCAGACCTAGCACCTCGATGTGTTGAACCTGTTGATGAGATGGTTCTCGACGCCCGCATGTACAGATGGTGGAGTTATCTTTACGATCATCACCAGATTGTACTAGATCTCTGATGATCGCCAGACTAGTTAATGTTTACTGGATCATCCAAATATCTTGATGACGAGACTAGCTCAAGTTATATTAACGACTCGTCTAGTGCTTCAGGAAGCATTCGGAATCCAGCTACGAAAAAATCATAAACAGTTGCCATTGATCATTCAAACAATCATAATAGTAGCCATTACCCCTAAAACATACAGCATTCCCGCTTAGACAGCCAAGTAACCATTCTCGTCATAGCCAATGTAAATCTTTGCCTGATCAGTCAACTGAGCACAGTGTAACTGAACCTCACTCACCGGCATGTTGAGCGCCTGGGCAATGTACTGCACTGGGACTCCTTCAGGCATGGCTGTGGAGTTGTCACCAATGATCTTCAAAACTCTGTCTGAGGCTGTTGCAGCAACGTTCTCTGAAGCACTTGGCTTGCTTGAAAACAATGGAGTGGCATCTGAGGTTCCACTCATCGCTGTGTCTGGACGGCCAAGCTTTCCTGTGACAGTGTTGTAGGCATCAATAACAGACAACTGGTGGTAGATGACCTGGTTGAAATCCTCAATCTTGTGGAAGGTGGCGTTGTTGATCTGTGTCTTTCCACCAAAATCCTTCACAGAACCAGTGACGTAGATGTAGGCGTTAGGAACAAGGAAGTCATTCTCACCTTCAGCGGCCTTCTCGTCATTCCATTTTCTGATGTCAAGGAGTCCTGTTCCGTCGTCAACCTGAATCTGCAAGTTGGAAGCGTTGTCAGCCACGTTGCGCACGACTCCGACGATGCTCACAAAGTTGAGCTCCATGCCAAACACCTCGAATGGACCATCCTGGATGCTGGCATTGGCCTCCTTGACCATTTTGATGGTGACAGGTGTGATACTGCTCTTCGTCTGTGTTCTGTTGGTCTGTGATGAGGCAGCAACGCCCTCGAAGCCATTGCCGCCGCCATTGTAGTCGTTGTTGTTGTAGTTGTTATCGTAGCCGCCGTATGGCTGGTAGTCTAAGAAAGGGTTAGTAAGGTATTCGTGATTCACGGTGTTCTCGCTCCACTCACTCGACATTATGTGATGATCTTTTGTTGTCGGCCTGAGGGGTGTTAAGCTGAGAGAACTGAGAACTGACGCGTCGATTGGTGGCGTTTTCGTGTTTTGATTTCGGCGCGCGTTGAAAAAAAAAAAAAAAAAAAAAAAAAAGACCAAGGAGCAGCTGCTCTCTTGCGATTCTCCTAAGTCTATATCATACGTGATCTTCAAGAAACACCTGGATTACTGATACCACAAAACATGACAAACATAACACATTAAAACCAAAAAGACTCTCAAAAACAATATATCCAGCCAAAACAAACATCATGGTGTATGCAAACGTATAAAGTTCATGAACGACAGTTGATCATGTACTCTTCTCTCCACCGTCACTCTCCTGCTGTTCCTGAGCAGCAGCCTCTTCCTTCTGCGCTTGTGCTGCTGCCTCCCTCGCCGACTCCGCTTTGGTCTGCTTCTCAAACAATGCCATCACCTCTTTCTGCCATCTTCCAACGGCCTCCTTATCTGAAACGGTCTGTGCGCTTCCCTTCCTTGTCACCTGTTCAATCTGTTTCTGTAGCTGGACGATCTTGGCTTCTGTGTCTGGGTCATAACCATTGTTGAGGTAGTCATACAAGTCATCCTTCAAAGTTCTGGAAATCTTGTTGAAGTCATGTGCAAATTTGACTGAAGAATCGCCAAAAGTGTAGTCGACCTTCTTGGCATACTCTGCACGGAGCTGTCTCTTCATGGCGTCCTTCTCAGTGCTGATCAAGCCTGAGAGATCAACGCCCTCGAGGGCCTTGGCCTCCAACTTGGCCATGAACATGTCCTTGTGCATTGGCTCGAAGTCTCTGTTCATGAGTAACTCTTTCAACAACACTTCCTTCTCCTCCTCAGGTATATTCTCGTCCTGAATGATCTTGTGTTCCTTCTCAAACAACAAAGAAGCGGCGTAACTCTTTCTGTATCTGCGGAAGACGTCCTCGTTGTTCATCATGCCAACGATATCCTCCTCCGTAGCTGTGTTAAAGTCCTTGAAGACTTCAGCAGTTCCAATAGAGTCCAGAACACTTTTGAATGGGAACCAGTCTCTGAGTGCTGGAAGGAAGAAGTAGCCTCTGAATTCTCCAGACAACTTCGGTTGGGTCTTGTACTCGATCTTCAACATCTTCTCGACGTTGTTTGGGATGTACACTTTTGTTCTGTCGTGGAAGGTCATTCTCAATGGAGACAAGTCAGATAGAAGATAGGAGTGCTCGTTACGACAGTTGTACATCTGCAATCTGTAGTTGACGTCGTAGCGTTCTTCGATCGTCTTGGCCTTGGTCAACCCCGTTGGTTTGCCTGCTCTCAACTGCTTCAACTTCTTCATTCTGTCAGCAAACGATGTATCATCTTTGGAAAGCTCCATCTCCTCCTGTGGGCTCAACCAAGTGTAGTAGTCATCAATCACAACGTTTGGATCGTGGTGTTCAACAGAAATGCCTTTAGGCAAGGCCTTGTACTCCTCAGCAAATCTGGCTGGAAGCGAGTTTGGAGTAACAGCCAAAGCGGTTATATCGATGAAGAATCCAGTGTTGGTGTCAATGAATCTTCCATCAATTCTGTTCAATCCGTTTCCCTTGGTTCTGTGGGTGATTGAGTTGGTGGTGTCCAAATAGTATCTTCCAAATCCAAACTCTGGGTCCTCAACAATGATACTGGAGTTGTACAGCTCTGCCAATCTTGCAAAGTCACTGAATGGAACCTGGATATCAAGATCATCGTCCCAAGGGAATCCAACACCATTGAACTCATGAGCGAGCAAAGCGCCGTGTGCAACCCAACTGACAATACCTGCGTTTGTAGTCAACTGGAACCAAGTTCTGAGCAGACGAGCAAGGACACTCTGGCGTTCCTCATCAGAGTATTTTCCATCATTGAAGAATCTGATGTCGAAATGACCACCGTTGACACCAGAACCAGAGACAAGCATGGCCTCGTTCAAGTACTTCTTCAAGAAGTCATCACGCGTATTAAGGGAGACGTTCAATGACTCTGCAAATGCCTTCTCAAAACGTGTCTGTGGGGTATGGGTTCTGAGATAATCTGGTCCATCGAAGACAAATCTGTCGTGGGTCAAGTTGATACGATACTGCATGTCCAACTGGTCTGGCTTTCTGATTGTGTAAGTGTTCAAGAGTTCGTCATAGATGGACTTGATGTTGACCTTGGCGCCTCTGTCCTTCACGAGATCCTGGACATATCCAGAGTTCACCATGTTGTACTGTTGCTTGTCATCAATGTCATCATTGCTCTTCACGTTGACTTGAAGGTTGCCCTTCTGTGTAACAAGGACAAGGGAGTTTGGAGATGGAGCCTCTGAGTAAAGGAAAGAGCGGCCATGAACGGTCTTCAAGTTTGGTCTTCCTTTGTACAACTGTTTGAAGATTCTGAAACCAGGGGAGTTCTGAGACTGGTCTGTACGACAATACTTGTCACAGTTCTTGGCCTCGCGTGAGTTTCTTGTTCTCTCCTTAGCTGGGGCAGGGAGTGCATCACGAGCGACAATTTTTGGCATATCCTTCTTCTCTTCCTCAGCGGTTGCATCATCGTCATCAGCAGGGTCACTTTCAATAGGCTTGGAAGATTCATGTAGAGCATCAATCTTTCTCTGTAGCTCATTGGTCTCTGCGATTCTGAGTGATCTTCCGCACACGTAGTTACACGTCGGCTTGTCCTCCGGCGGCAACTCGATGTAGCCGTTGAGCACTGTCAGATCGGACCAGTCGTACCATGAGAGTGGGAGCTCAATCTTGGACAAGTCACCATCGTTCATCTGGTGCTGCTTGATCAACTGGTGGAGGAAGACAGCGTTTGTGAGACGTGGGTCGTAATCGTAAACAAATGGTTTGTCGTTGTGGAAGGCCTCGGGCACGCTGTAATCATAGGAAATCTTCGAAGAGAAGTAGTTCCTGAGGGCATACATCTTGGAGAGGTCGTTCTCGCTTGTCGCAGTTGACTTGTATGTCAGGCCCTTGAACTTGTCGCTGACGGTGGCCAGCACCACGTCCGAATCGTACCGCATGACGGAAAGGATTGCGAGGTTGATCAAGACGATGCTGATGATGAAAGGCGCCACGCGGGACCGCCTTATGCGGCGGTAGAGCGGCGGGAGAGACATGATGATGAGTCCCGTACGGTAGTATCCTCCTGCTGGATGTTGTTGTGGAAGAAGCTGTTGTGCAAGTCGGGTGTTCCTCGTTGGAGTAAATTTTGAGCTCGCGCGACTCTTTTGGCGGCTTGAGGCTTGTGGCATCTGGCTGCGTCCTCAGCCTTGTTACGACATCCGAGTTGGGTCCGATCACTAAGGTGAAGCGCTGGGCTTTGGTTGCAGTGGTTGGGTGTTGCAAGCGACGCCTTTGCTGCTAAGAGATGGAGCTTACGTCTTCCTCGCCCAAATCTGTCCAGTTTAAAGCGCCGTTGTGCCAAGATCACTTCCCCTGAATAGTGTGCCCGCCGTTTGGTCGCTCGGCCGAAAGTGCCGGCACCGCCGTAGATCTGTCCGCGTCTCGCGAAAGCGCCTGCGAGGGGTTAGAACTGCAACTTCAGTGCATCATAAAATGTTAAATACTGGTTCAAAACGAAAATTGTCTAGTTATCTTGAATCCTGAGAATTGTAGCTTGCGATTTAGGTAAAAATTGGGACGTTAATTTTCTGGATCATGTATCATGTACTAAGAAGTTGACTACTTGATACTTGATATATGAAAATTGGAGTCGCCTTTTTTGGAAAATCCACCACATATAATTTTAATCTTCAAAACCATGTCACATCAAGGCATCCAGAAGTAGTTCAATATGTTTTCAAGGCTTTAAGTTAATAGGTCCCAAAGTTTTGATCTCGTAGCCCAATGCTGAGATATTTTAAATGCCGACAATAGATGAACCTGGTGTGCCGGTGTTTCGGGTAGTGTCCGGATGTTTCTTGAACTGCTTGGTGAGCTAGATCAAACAAAGCGTTTGATAGTTTGTACCACGACTTTAAGACTCATAGTATGCACTGAGCACTGAGTGTCAGATTTGAGGCCACCTGGAAATTGCTGAGTGCACCTTAATCGCAGTAGTTGCGCACCATATATATATCCAATGGCGCACTGATCCGAGTCCCGACGTCAGTGCCCCTCTTTCGGCCAGCTTCAGAATATATGGCCGCCTGATCTCCAAAACCGCTGCCCTTTTTCAAAAACTTGCTCATATCCTTTTTTGGGAATTATACTACCGCTTTGACAAGACCTTCTTGCTCCCGCAGCTTTGGGTCAAGTGAAATGAGCCTATAAGTGGATGAAAATTGAAGTCACGTGATTATCACGTGAAAACTCAGGGACACTGTCAGACAAATAGTGCAAATTTAAGATCAACAAGATGGTTTCGTGGTCTAGTCGGTTATGGCATCTGCTTAACACGCAGAACGTCCCCAGTTCGATCCTGGGCGAAATCATTTTTTTAGCATCTGCAGCAAACTGCAATGTGATTTTTGAGAAAATAGCGTGATTCCTGCGCTGGAATGAAGTGCACAGATGGAGTTCTACAAATCTAATGGCGATCTGTAGTAATAGCCAATTAGAGTTTCCCGAATCCCTCCTCCGCGACGCGAAGAACAAAAAAAAAAGCGATGAGGTTACGTAAGCAGGAAGGTGAAGAAGTGTTGATGCAGCTAGGATCGTTCGTTTTAGCATGAGGATGAGAGATAGTGGATAGTGATCAGTTGTTAAAACTTAATCGTCCAAGTGTCTTCGCCTGGTAGCTCAGTCAACAGTGTAGAAGCTCGTTGCCCCTCCACCGTCCCTCACTTGGGATCCCCGCGTTTTCGGTGCCGCCACTTCGAAAGATTTTGCCACATACGCCGCCATTCACACAATCTCAGACTTGACCAGGCCAACTTCCAGCTAAATATGTTCAGAGTCCAACTAAGAACATCATACAGGGTAATATCTTCAGTGACAAGATGTATGCCCCTCAGTGGAACCGCCACGCGGCTTCTCCCAAGCACTTCGTTCTCTGATGGCCGGATCCTTTCCCAACGTTTCCAATCGACACAATCCCCCACAGCCCAGCTAAAAGTCGACAAGCCTCAGTTGATGATTGCATTCACGTGTAAGAAATGTGATACTCGCTCAAGTCACGTGATGTCCAAGCAAGCTTACACCTCCGGGACTGTTCTGATCACTTGTCCTGGATGCAAGAACAGACACTTGATTGCTGACCACTTGAAGATCTTCTCTGACGACAGAATAACGATTGAAGACATTTTGAAGTCCAAGGGCGAGGGTGTTTCTTCCAGCACTGATGATCTTGTCTTTGATGAAATCCCAGATAGCTTGAAGAAGCTCATTGGACATCATGCCAAGGATGCCCCTGATCAAGTCATTGAAGACGCTGAGGGCAAACCGAACGAGCAACGCGTCCTACCTGAGAGCAAGAGCTAGAGTATGTATATATGCTAATCGTAAGTCGTTACATGTTTTATAAAACACCACCATAATCACCCATTCCACGATGGCTTTCCCACCCTTTGGGCTTCTCTCTTCCAGTGATCTCGTAGAACTCATTGACACAAGAGTACTCTCTGAAAGTAACGTCGTGGGTCTGGTCACAGATACACCTGTTCTGGTCCCATATCTGGTCGTCAATCGGACAATTTGAGGAAGGATTGTGGAAGTACCCAATATCATCAAAGAAGTGCACATCGCTCTTGTCCATGAACAGCGAAACGGCAATGGAGTGGACAGGAGCATCACCCCATCTCTCGTAGAAGAATCCACCTGCTGAGTCCAAAAAGTTGAAGAAAGTCTCGTATGGCAAAGAACGAAGGAAGTTGAGGTCCACGACCTCAAAGTTTGTCCAAAAATGACACAAGTTGTAAGTCTTTCCCTGATCTGGGGAAATAAAAGAGAACAAGTTGTCTTGGGCAACAAACTGTGGGTAAGTCTCAATGAAGGATATCACATTCTTCCATAGTGTTTTGATTGTTGCTGGGAACTCGTGGAAACTGATCGTGAAACCATAGTGCTTGTCGTTTTGTCTCATGAACTTGAACACGTCGTAGTTGACATCACACAGCAGTTCAGTATCTGGTTCAACTCTCCAGGAGTAATCATACTTCTTCATCTCATCCAACTTATAGAAGTACCCAGAGAAGAAGCGACACATGAATCTGTAACTCTCCGAGGCTCCATACATCATCGCATCCCTCGACTCTCTTCTATTGAAAAGAGCTTTCGTCTGATCAATCCACTCCGGGTATGTCCACATCTCCTCGGGAATCAGGACAAAAGTCACTTCTCCAGATACAAGGTTTGTGATCAGTCTTTTGAACTCAGGCGAGAACTCCTCGTTGTTGGCAAAGATCCACGGATAGTGGAACTTCCTGTTGAATCGGTCCTCAAAGTTCTGCACCGTCTTCGCCATAGCTGCAAGCTCTTCGTTCCTCGTAAGCGTGAACAGCACACCGTTCTCCCTCTGATATTCCAAGTTTGGATCCAGATATTCCACCTTCGACACTTCGCTCGGTATGCTGGGCGTCATATCACCCTTGAGATCATGTTGCTCGCGGGCCAACTGTTCCTTCAACTCGAGAATCGTCTGGTAGTGCTCCTTCGAGAAGGACCTGTGCACCAGCAAGTAGATGAACACCACGAGCAGTGCAGTAAACCGAAGCAGACGTGTATACTTGGGCATCATACTCGGCTGGTATGGCTATAGTTGTTTCCGGAGGAGAAGAGAGGAGATCGGTGTTTAAATTTTCCCGCACAGCCCGCATCAGCCGTGTCCTCGAGCGCGTTGAGCGCGTTGGTGTTGACAGGTGTCAAGTTTTCATATGTTTTCGTCACAGATGAAAAGTTACAAGGTTAAAGGGTTCCAACTTCCATGGGTAATCACGTTTATGTCTATGTATATAACGTCCATACGCTCAACCCGTGTGCTTCTCCCAACCCTTTGGCTTCTCAAATCCACGAACGTCAAAGTATCTTCTCGTACAGGAGTAGTCCTTCCACGTGAAGTCATTGTCTGGGTTACAGAGACAGTTGTTCTTGATTCTGAGCTCATCGTTGATAGGACAGGAGTGGTATGGGTTGTGCCAGTATCCAATATCCTCAAAGTAGTGGATTCTGTCTTTTGGCAAGAAGAGCGATGCTGCGATGGAGTGGATTGGCGCATCACCCCATCTCTCGTAGAAGAAGCCACCAGCACGGTCAAGCCAGTCGAAGTACTTGCTGTAAGCTTCATCTCTCCAGAAGTCCATGTTTCCGATCTCAAAGTTGGACCAGAAGTGACAGAGGTTGTAAGTACCACCATTGTCGTTGGAGACAAATGCCATGAGGTTGTCTGGATGAACATACTGTGGGTTTGCATTGATGAAGTCCAAAGTTGTTTGCCACAAAGTCTCGATAGTGGAACGGAACTCGTGGATGGTGATCGTGAAGCCGTAGTCCTTCTTGTTCTCACGCATGAACTTGAACACGTCGTAGTTGATATCACAGTGGAACTTGACACCAGTGTCAACTCTCCAGTAGTACTTGTACTCCATCATGATTGGGTGCTTGTAGAAGAGTCCCGAGAAGAAACGGCACATGTGTCTGTAGGAGACACTGGCACCGTAGATGATGTTTTTCATCTTCTCTCGAGCATCAGCGGCCTTTTGTTGGTCAACGTATTCTGGATAGGACCACAATTCAGTTGGAAGCTTGCCGAATCTTGCTGTTCCTGACACGAGACGCGTCATGACTGTCTTGAACTGGTCCGTGAACTCTTCATCGTTGAGGAAGACAAAGTCGTAGTGGTAGTTGTGGTTGAAACGGTCTTCGAGAGAGCGCACAGCGTCAGCAAGGTCCCATAGTTCACTGTTTCGAGCAAGTGCCACAAACGTCGCGTTCTCACGTTGGTACCCGGGCGTATTGACTGCGTTGGTGTGTGTGTCTGGGGAGAGTGAAGCGGGTGTTGTTGCGGTCTGTTGTTGGGATCCCGAGGAATGGGCGAGCATCGTGATGGTCCCGAAGATGACCAGGGCGAACACCGCCGCTCTGACGAGTCTTTGGTTTAGACCGACCATATGTGTAGCAAAGTGATGTCCGTGTAGAAGAGCTAACTTGATGGACAGCAAGTATCGTGCGCAGAGAGTAAAGGATCGTTGTTGAAACGATGAAAGTTTTCGTGAGGACTTACGCGGCTGAGGCTCAGCACCACGCGAATTAATCAGGAAAGTTGCCGGATTCGATGTTTTCGCTCAGGTACGCGACGCGTTTGCATGAGACGCCCCAATTAAGCTCTGGCACGGCATCAGAGAAGGGTATTTCTCCCGAAAGAGCATAGCTGAGATATTTGGAGTACATGGTCCCAGGTAAGCTTTTGAACTGTGCGGAAAACGTTGTTTTTGAGGGTGTTGAAGACGACAAAGTTACACATTTCCCCCCGCTTGAGCCTTGCTCTGGTTCCAAAATTACCATTAGCGATCGCGGGGAGGTCGGCTCAGTGTTCAAGGATCATCGCATCATCGGGGGTTGAAAGTTCAGATTGACAGGTCAGAGAGAAGCCGGAGCAGACGTCGAATATCTGCCACCAGAGATAAACACCAGAGCTAAACTCTACCGTGGGACCCAAAGCTGGACAGTTGGGTGGGTGCTGTCAAAGATGGTGGGTGACCTTCGCGGGCGGGAGGGGATCGGCCTTGTTCACGATACGGATACGATGATAAGGAGGAAAGAACACGACAGAACCACCTGGAGACCAAACCAACCAATGCTGAGAGATCTAGAGTACTACTGGCGACCACTGACTGATCCACAGGAGGCCATCGTTCACAATCCCATGGTCCCATGACAGCAGATGACTCCTCACAGACCCTTTGCTCCTATCTCTCGCACGCTCTGGGCCTCTGGGAGCCCCTCCCCATTGGTCACCGGCTGTGGCTTGTCTCCTCTCGGCTCTCGCCCCCTTTCCGAATGGTTACCAGTGAATTTTCACTGGTGCGTTATTGTCATGAGCATCGTTTTCCACCACTCCTCTCGTCAAGACTATTCGATTCATGCAAGCAATCTTACACGCGTCGCCCCGCTCCAAGCTCATTGGTCAGCCGCAACCCCTCCCTTGTCCGTTGTCATGGTGCTATGTTTGTTTACTTCTCGTCTCTCCATAACGCTATAGTAACCATGCACCAGTTAAGGTTTCGTCTGCAGCCCAGCATGAATGGCTCTGAAAACTTCAGAGATTCCATACTTCCTATTTGGGAGGCACCAGTGCACCAGTACAGTCCCCACACTCCACACTCTGCCGTCGCCCTAGGCCGTCTGCCGTCTCCCCCACCCCAGTTATAAAACAAGGATGCCACCCAGATTGTGACCACTATCGTCTCTTTGGTCTCCTCTCCAACCGACAGCGCCAACGATGAATATGCTCGCACACATCCACTTCAGAGATCCAGTGTCTCGCAAGGGCAAGATCTCCGCCACGGGTCCTCCTACCGTTATTAAGATCAAGAACTTTGAGCCATTGCAGCTTGCTAAGAAGAAGCACTACCTCCCATACCCCCAGGCTCAGCCACAGACATTCAACACGGTCGACTACAAGGTTTCGAAGACGAACAAGAAGACGAGACTCTCCACAAGATCCGCCACCCAGCCTGCCGCCCCTGTCGTCGTCAAGTCCCAGGGAAGACCATTCAATGAGTCTCTGAACGCCAGATTCCTCTACTTCGACACGATTGACAGCATGATCTCTGAGTTGCTCAACAACAAGGCCGAGATGTTGACCTTAATCACCAATTTTGGTTCGTTCAAGAAGGATGGCTTCATGACGAGCAACAGCATGCAGTTGCGTGTGCGCATCCCAGAGGAGCCAGAGTACAAGCTTGAGCAGATCGAGTTCGACAAGGAGGACGAAGATGATGATGAAAATGATGAGTCTATGCCTCAGATTGTCCCAGAGTTGTGTGATGCCTTCGACACTGGTGATCTCTCCTTCGTCAAAATTATCAGAAACAACAAGGGCCAGCTCGTCAAGTTCGAGGTGCTTTCCGACTTGAAGGACGAGGACTTGACCGTCAACTACATCAAGAAGTTCATCACGTACCCCAGATACAAGGCAAAGATGAAGATCTACTTGATCAGGGGCAAGTTCGACAAGAACGTGTGGTTCTACAACGACATGAGAATGCTTATCTGGGACTTGGAGAACGTCTATCTTGGAGACAAGAAGGTGTTGATCAACAACAACATCCTTGAAGAGAGCAAGTGACTGCGATACAACCTTTGCTACATGGTTCCCCCACTTCTTTTTTATGCTGGTACACGATTTTACGACACGCTCTGCTGGACAGAGAACAAACGATCCCTTGGCACGATTCAGACGACTACTACTTACATCTTTTGACGAAACCTAATGACAGTTTTGCTAATCCCAGTTGTAATGCATTAATATTCCCATAAAACTATTAGTAGTCCACGCCTGACTCGCCCTGTTTGCTCTCATCATCCTTCTCACGAAGTTCTCTCTTTCGATACGTCTTCCTCACATCCTTGGGCTTCATCAACTCCTTCTTGTACTTCTCACACATCTCATCAATAGCCTCATCGCTCAGGGACTCATCCTCTTCAAGCTTGTCCCTGTATTCACTCACAAGGACCTCGACTTTCCTTTTGGCCTCATGATCCAGGAGCTCTTTGTCTTTGATTGCCGCGGTCAACGCGTCTCTCTTCTCATTGCTCTCCTTGTTCTGTTGGCGTCGCTTGTATGCCGATTCAACGCTCCGCGTGTAGTTCTTCTGAATGAATCCATTTGTGCCTGATCCTCTCGCCGTGGTGAGCCCAATACCGTTATACGACATGTCTTTACTGCTTCACTGGTGGGGTCCTTACCAGCATCAAGAGCCCCTCCTCGCCTCCATCAACCTCATGAGCTCAACTAATTCGCGCATCGAGCACGTTCGCGGAATTCGCGAAAATTCGCGGGTAGTTAAAATCGCTGGAAAAAGAAACGAGCTCAGCTTCGGGGCTGTGTGTGGGGAAGAGGCAGTGCAGCATCGCCTCCTTTGTCTCTCTTTTTGCATTGTTCTCAGCTGAGCTCCTTTCGCCGGGGATGAGTATATTAACAGCACAGAGGAACCTCGCTCCCCGTTCGACAGAAAGCCCCACAATTGGATTGAAAGAACGCAGACACCACCGATGTCCAACGGAGAGAAGTGCCCACGGTTGGAAGCTCCTCAGGCCTAGCACAGCCCAGAGAGCACAGCCCCGATATCTGTGGTGGTCGTGAAGGAGCGCGGGAAGTTCGTGATGAGGGCTCGTCACATGGCTAGAACTGTTTCTTGGAGTCTATTCTATCCACTTCCCCCTTTTTAACGCCTCTTTTACCGCTTGTTGGTGGAATTCTAGCATTCCAGGCTGTCGTTGGTGATGTGGTGATGGCGCTGCTCGTTGGCGGTGTCTTGGGGCGGTGCGCGAACACAGCCAAAATCGCCAAATTCGCGAAGGCGCTGCTGGTTTCAACTTTCGCGGACGGTGAAGTTTCGCGGGGCTTTAGCAAAAGCTGGCGAGTTGGTGGTAGAGAGTCAATAAATGTGCCTAAATCGTCCAAATTTTGTTAAAATGTGGTAGATTTAACCCCCTTACCTGAAAGATGTTCCTACGAGCATCAGATTGATCCAGGTACGGTGTCTCAGACCCCCACACTCGCCCAGCAATTGAGCTATTGTTTACGACGGGTCGTTGACGGCGGTGTCATGGCAAAGCCGGTGTTCGGTGCAGATTTGTGCATGGGCGGTGTCCCCAGATCACCAACATGGCGGGGGAGATGTGAGGAAATTACACTCGTGCTTTGCAGTTAAGGCTCCATAGAGGCTGTGACAATGCCTTGGGAGTTGAACAACTAGGTCTGTTACAGATGAGATCAATGGCCACCGGTGGGACTGCACTATGAGAGGATTTTGGAGGTGTTGTTTATGAGCTTGCGCGGCCATCAAGAGTCCCCAAAGAACTGTCTTGGAGACCACACTAATGACTTGAAGAATTCTTCAAAAAAGTTTGACAGGTGAAAATGCCCAAATGAATAAACTACTGTGTTTAATTTGGATACAGGCACCAGATCGGGCTCCAAATGGCCGACCAGTGACGAGGCATAGCTCACGGAAGACAAGGCCAGGCAATGACGCAGGGAAAGCGAGATATATATAGCCAAACGGCCACCAATCTGACCCACTGCAATTTGTCGTCATTCTTCCATATCTATTATGATCATTCACCAGCTCAATTGCCGGGGGCTGTGTTCTGGGAGCGTGTGATTGGGCAGTCGAGGCAAGCGTTTAGGCGGCGCAGTGGCCGAGATGCGGGGCGACGCATGGAAGACCGATTGACAAAGGCGCTGTTGCCAGGCACAGCTGCACCGAAGGCGCTGCGCAAAAGAAACTGAGCACCTCCCCCACAGTCCGGGAATCATATAAAGGCCACTGATCCCGCCCTGATCTGGAGAGTTGTGAAGGACATTGTTCCCAAAGACAAACGATACCCAAGAGCTATCCTCACACACCACAGGAACCAGTGGCCACACACAGCAGCATCACCACCACACAACTGCCATCCAAACAAACAACAACATCGAACGAGTTCGCGAACCCGCCCCCCAGCACCACACGAGGAATTTTTGTATGGCCAGCTCGACCTTCACACGCCGCCATGACGAAGAAGACGAGAATCAACAAGTCTCGCTCCAGAAACGGATGCCTCACATGTCGCCAGCGCCACATCAAGTGTGACGAGGGTGCTCCCGTCTGCAAGAACTGCCGTCGCTCCAACAGGACGTGCGTGCGTGGCTCCCGCTTCAACTTCCTCAAGTCGCTCACCGTCTCGCCGCAGACTCCAGACGCCACTGACTACAACGACGTGAGATTCATGGATCAGTCCCTGAGTATTCACAAGCTGTACAGATGCAACGACTTCCACGACTACTCCAGCTGGCTCCAGAATCACACGAAGGTGGAGCTCAAGCAAAGTGACGCCGACATCAGGGAGGGCGAGAGAGCCAGCGAGACTCCCACCAAGACGAGGACCAAGGCCAGCCTACGACAGGTCAGCAACAACAGCAATGATAACTCTGACAGTGAGGGAAGCAGAATGAGCTCGGGATCACCACCGCCTTTCAACATTGTTGACTTTGCCACCAAGGTGCTCAGTTTCTCACAGGCCACGGAACACCCGGAGATGGTGCTATTCGTCTACGATCACAGAGAACCACTTTACAGTCTCTTGGGTCACCGCAACGTGGCGATTGGTGTTGATGACAGAGTGACTATCTCGGAGTTTTCTAACCTGCTGGACAGATTGGAGACGCTTCTGATGGCCGACAGCCAAGGACAACAACAGTTTATCATGGAGTACAGCGCCTTGGTCAGCTCTTTGACACTTTGCATTAAGCTCGGTAAGCTTGACCTCTTCAACGACTCCTATGCCAGCTCTGAGGTGGTTCACGCCTTGAGTGCGATCCACAACATTGAGGATTGGTTCACGGATTCCAAGAGTTTGGATTTGTTTGAGAAGGTACACAGTTACTCCAACTTGATGACATCGTACGAACTGACTTTGATGGATTTGAACGATTCTTTGAAGTACGAGAAGCCAAATGCCTTTGTATTGGATGCTGGATTTACCTATTTCAGCCAGAAGGTGTTGAACCTGAACCTCTTTGACGATGTCAACTTCTTCATCATCAAGATCGCGACGATTCTCATGAGGCTCAACGACCTCCGCCACCACCCTCACAGCAACCAGCACGAACTCGTCCAGATCATCAAGGAGATCAAAGAGTTCGAGAACAATCAGTTTCTCTCAGCATTGTATCCACAGCTCCATGACGAGTCCTCCTTCTCCAGTGCCTCCTCCTCTGGCTCCATGGTTCCAACACATCTCCCAATGAGATTTCGCATCGACTATCCATCCATGAAGGTAAGACGTCTCCACATCTACTACACCTTCACGATATTCTACATTCTCAAGCACTTCGCGCTCTCCAACGAGCTCAGAAGCATGCTCTACGCTCCCACTCTGCTCAACATGTTCTGGAACCACAACGAGCCAGACGTGTTCCAGAGACTGCTGCATATACGCATGGGATGCGATTTCAGCAAGGACCCTTTCATGAGCTTCTTGACACGCTATTGAGGCGAGTCTTTACACGGACGAATGGCGCGGGCGCTGTCGTCTTTCATACACGTTGATTAATTGAATACAAATGTGTGTATTGTAGAGCGATAAACAAACTCAGCGCGGGATCGGAGCTAGTGGGATTCAAACAGCCTCGCAGTCGACCAGCAGGGTGACTTCGTCTAATCCTTATAAGATTCAGGCCGCATGCCGTGGTGCTAATATGAGGTTTTAGGAGTGGGAGGTCAAGTGATCTGGACTCAGATCTGAATGACTTCTGGGAACCGAAGGCTGGCACTGGCGGAATTAAGCTCAGTGAAGAGGCACGTCTGTAGATGAAGACAAGCAAACCTTTCTAAGAGATCACGATCTCGTGGTGCTGCTCGTCGAAGGTCAACCAGGACTGAGCGGCGTTGATGAGGATCAGATCGAGTTCTTCGTTGTTGATCTCATCTTCATCCACCTCCTCGACTGTGGACAGCGTAGTGGTGAACCGTGCCTCTCTAGCATCAAGGTGGCCGAGCATGGAGTCAAGATTGAGAGCAGCCTGAGCTTCTTCTGCAAGCTTCTTCTGTCTGATGATGCTGGCTGCCTGCTGTCTGCGGCGGTACAAGAGGCCGCTGTCGAACACACCGGCGCGCACTGGCTGAGGGTGGATCAGGTGAGGCGGGTTGTATGGGCGCTTTGGAGTCTTCTGTGGCTTGACGAAGAACTTAATGTCTTCGAGGATGTCTTTAAAGAAGGACATCGTGGTTTGAGAGCGTGTTTATGGTCTTTGAATAGAGAGTTGTGTGGTTTGTGTGTGATGGCCGGTAGTGAGTTGTAGAGGGAAGGAAAGTTTGGGGCGAGCAACGCCTTTATGTTCAACGTATGAGAGGGTTTCCCGATCCAATTCATGTCGACGAATCTTCGATCCGAATTAAAGCTCTCGTGAGAGGTGAGAGGATATTTTCTGTCCAGAAAAACCTCTCAAGTACCCTGTGGAACATTCTACCGGCTACGGACATAAGAAAGTTTAACGCCGGATCACGAGAAGATTAACAGGGCGGGATCGTGGATGCTCACAACCCACATCACAGCCAGTCTAGGCACCACATGGCATTCTTCAAATATATCTCATCAAATCAAATGTTACATTATTTTGTCATTATCCATTATACTCTCTCCGAAGTGTCAAGCACACACCAAGTCACCAGACCATACAGGCTCGAGGAGTTGCAGTGTGGGGACGCTCAGTCCTGCTCAGCATCAAGAAACTTCGGATCGTTCTGGAGTCTTGTTTTGAACTTATCCCACCAAGTATCGAAATACTTGATACTAACTTTTCCATTGTCATCCACGAATGATGTGAGGTAGTTGTATGCGTGCTTGACGATCTTGCCAGCCAGGAGGGCGGTGGCATTCGGGTTGCCCGGGGAGACAGCAGCGCTGTGTGCAACTTGTGTGAGCTGCTTTGGTTTGGTTTGTTGTTGCAGCTTCATGAACTCCAACTGTCTCTCTGCCTCTTCGATAGGCTCGATGGATATGCCGACTGTGATGTTGTTCATGGGGTCGGTTTGGTCGGTGTCCATATCGATGTCATCCATGATCTGCTCCTGGGAGTGTTGTGCGTTGTTGAGCTTGAATATTGCGCTTGGCTTGGCTGAGGAGACTGAGCCAAATAGTCGGAAGTCCTGGTTAGGTAGCTGGAAGTAGATCAGAGCAGCAAATGCTGGGTCGAGCTCCACATTTGGTAGGAGGAAGATGGCAACGTGTGATATCTTTGTGCCATTGACGATGTTGATGGCATATTTGTTGGTGTCCACTTGTTCTGCAGATTGGACTGGTCTCCCTGAACACACTGAGGCAAACATTGTAATGACTGGAGATGATACTGGATGCCTTAGCAAACAAGAGTGTACCGATGTGTGTCGATGGAAGATGGGGAAGTGCTGCCCTTAAAAGCTGTGCGCGAACCGCCCGGCTTTCGGCCACAGCCAAAATTTTCTTTCGTCTAGAAGCTTCGAGAGAACTCCCATCACCTTCTCTGGGATAACCACAACAACCAGTAGCAGCCAAGGATCAGAAACTGAACTCGAAAGTGTTCGAGTGCCCACCGTGAAGCATCTAGTGCACCCAACGGTGGGCGGTCAAAGAAGTTTCACCCGAGTACCTTCCCGTTGGTGTTTACATCTTCGGACAAGCCATGACGAGTGATTCGATACAGCTGCCCCAGAACAACTCAGGAGTTTTTACATATTTTCCATCTTCGCGTGCTGGTATTCATCAGAGTTCAGTGTGATAGATGAATATGGGAAAGATACTTCTAGACATTACGATCTATATAGCTCTGTGTATATTTTTTAGCGCTATGTCTGGGTCACCACCCATGTCGTTGCACAACCGCCTTTTATCAGAACAACTGTTTCGTCTCCAAAGTCATGAAGCTCATTGAAGTAGTTAAATGTGACTGAATCATCTTTTTTGATACCGCAGTTTCCGTGTTCTCCCCAACCCCAACAGACCACCCTGTTCTTGTCTTGGACGATGACTCCGTGCTCACTTCCAACATCAAACATTTTGTAGGAAGCACTGCTCTGGGGGATGACCTGGCCATGACTGTTGTTTCCAAGAGACACAATCGAGTCGCCTTCCTCTATGATATGGACCGAAGACCACATTGCCTTGAAGTCTTTGGTCTTCTGTGGGATCTTCTCCAAAACGCCATACCTGTCCTTGCCCAACAGGAAAATCTTCTCATCGTCTCCAGCAATTGTGAAATCACGACCTAGGTCAAATCTTGTAGCAGGTACGTTGAGCTGAATCTTCCTGGGTTCCCAAATCTTGCTCTCAGACGGCTCACCAAGCTTTCCACTCCTTCCGTTGCCCCATCCATATAGTTCTCCACTCTTCAAGGAGACAATGTTATGATCAAGACAAGATTTGATCTCAGTGACCGTGCTCGGTGGTTGCCATGAAATCCTCTGCAACGTGGAACTCTTAGTCTGCTTCCCTCCGAGCCCCAGTTCACCCTTTGGCCCAAAGCCAGCACTGAAGATGGTGTCGTCTTCAGCAACAAGAGTGGAGTACTCGTAGCCAGCACTGCAATCTTTCCACGGACCTCCTCGTACCTTTTCAAAATGTGTGATGCTCTCTCTGGATTCAAATCCACATTGACCAAAGCGATTATCACCAGATGAGTACAAGTCACCGTTCGTTAAGAGTATCAGTGTGTGATTGCCTCCACATGCAATCTTCTTGATGGGGATATCAGATCGCCACACAAGCTCCAAACGGTCCAAGTCGTCATCTGAGCCTGTTCCCAGTTGATAGCGACCATTAGAGCCACAAGAGTAGACGTTGTATGGCATCACAGTGGATCGGTGAAGGCTGTTGAAGACCAGCGGCTCTTGTTGTCATGGTGATCTTTTGGCAGGAATGAGTTGCGCAAACATCCAGATTTAGTAATTTTCGCTGCAAAAAGTTGCGCAAAAGCCCGATTCAGTAACGCTGAAAAAGAAAGAAAGTTCGCTACAAGTCGCGGTGCCAGAAAAAAGCGTGTACGCGTCTCTCCAACGCGTAGAAGCCCCAGTTGAAACAAGGCGCTACAACAACACATCGCTCATCACAGCTTCATATCCCCATACAGCACAGCTGCTTATAACCCCATTCTTTTGAAGGCTTTTGCTTTTTCTGAACATCCCACGAGCCCACAAGCGCCCACTCACAACACACCACACCGAACCTTCGCTTACCGCATCTCACACATCATGTCAAGCTGGGGCAAGACCCCGGAGAAGAAGCCAGAGCTGCAGGTTCTTGATTCGTCACCCAGTGCGGCCTCTCCACAGTACAACCACACCCGACTGTTCTCCAAGGCAAAGCCAGCGCCAGTTGGAGGCCTCCGCCAGAAGTTTGGCTTCAATGGCACTAACATTTTGGGAAGCAGCAGCGACACCGCATCGACTCTTGCTAGGAGAGACGTCGAGATCCTTGTCAAGCTGTTCCCGTCTGTTTCGGAAGCTATGGTGAAGGCTGTTTACAACACCAAAGCTGATCATGACTTGAAAAGGGCAAAGGCTCATTTGACGAAGCTTGTTGAGAAGAGGAAGCATGAAGAGATCAAGAAGGCGATGGCAAGCAGAAGTGCCAGTATTGAGCCTGTGAGAAAACCAAAAGACGATGAAGTTGTCGAAATCATCACGTCCTCTCCTGAGACTTCACCTCAGAAGTCATCCAAGGTTGTGCTGGATCACAGGAAGAAAATTGCCCAGAAGTATGGCCAGGCTTTCAAGGACAGGGAATCAAGGCCTGTTGATCTCGAGAAGACCCCTGAACCGGCGCCACCAACCAAGAAGCGGAAGCTTGTCCGTGGATCTAAGAACCCATCAGTTGCTGAAGCTACTCAGGAGGAGCTTATTGAGATCTCATCATCCAGCAAGCCTGAGAGCAAGGATCAAATCAACCTCTTGGATGACGAAGAAGAGGAAGAGGAGGAAGCAGAGATGTTGGATGATGCCAGTGACTCAGATGTGAACGAGGAAACGTTACAAGGCGAAACTATGGATGAGTACTGGAATGGAAAGGTTGTTGAGTTCATTAATACAGCGGAAGATCGAGACATTGCCGATGCCGCTCAGTGTCATCTTGACGTCGCCAGGGAGATCATCAAGACAAGGCCATTCAACTCCATTAACCACTTTGAGAGTTTCAACTTTACTCCAAAGACCACTGCAAGAAAGAGAAAGACGGATGGTGAGCTCTACAGTCAGAGAATCAACTCCGTTCTCCGTGGATACGGCGCTGTTGACAGTCTTGTTGCACAGTGTAACTCATACAGTGACGTTATCGCCAAGGAGATCAGTAATTGGGGCGTGAAGGTCCACGGGGTCAATGACGAACTGGAGATTGTCGATGTTGACGTTGATGATGAAGAGGATGACGAACTGTTCTCTTCCAAGAAACGCTCAAAGAAAGGATACTTCAAGGAGAAGCCAAAGTTGTTGTCTGACGAAGTTGAGTTGAAGAACTATCAGCAAGTTGGTCTAAACTGGTTAAATTTGCTTTACCACAACAAGCTCAGTTGTATCCTTGCTGATGAGATGGGCTTGGGAAAGACATGCCAGGTCATTGCGTTCCTTGCACATTTGAAGGAGACCAAGAAGCCAGACACGCCACATCTTGTTGTTGTTCCAGCCTCGACTTTGGAGAATTGGATGCGTGAGTTCAATAAGTTTGCTCCATCAATGGTTGTTGAGCCTTACTATGGATCACAGGCCGAGAGAGAAGATATCAGAGAAGTGTTGTCAGAGAAGTGGCACACCATTGACGTGGTTGTTACCACATACAACTTGGCTGCTGGCAGCAAGGACGACATGAAGTTCTTGAAGGCTGGAGACTTTAACTGCATTGTCTACGACGAAGGTCATATGCTCAAAAACAGCACCTCTGACCGATTCCAGAAGCTCATGAGATTGAGAGCACGCTTCAGACTCTTGTTGACTGGTACACCACTTCAAAACAACTTGAGGGAGTTGATGTCTTTGTTGGAGTTCATTCTTCCATCTGTGTTTGTCTCTAAGAAGGAGGACTTGAAGTATGTCTTCCACCAGAAGGCAACCACCAAGGACCATGACTACAACCCATTGTTGTCTCAGCGTGCCATATCCAATGCAAAGAAGATGATGGCTCCATTCATCTTGAGAAGAAGAAAAGACCAAGTCCTGCAGCACTTACCACCAAAGCACCACAGAGTCGAGTACTGCCACTTACATGATGACCAGCTTGAGGTGTACAAGAGAGAGGTTCAGCGCGGTATCAAACTCAGAGAGTCCAAGACGTCGAAGATGGCCAACATCTTGATGGCATTGAGAAAGGCAGCCATCCACCCATTGCTCTTCAGACATCGTTATGACGACGACACTATCAAGATCATGTCTCAGGAGATTATGAAGGAGCCGGTGTATCACGACGCCAACCAGCAGTTCATCTACGAAGACATGGAAGTGATGACCGACTTTGAACTCCACCACTTGTGCCGCAAGTTCCCAAGCATCTCCTCGTTCCAGCTTGACGAGTCTTACTTCATGAAGTCAGGCAAGGTGGCTGCTCTCGAAAGACTTCTTCCAGACATTATCGCCAAGGACGGCAAAGTGCTCATCTTCTCCATGTTCACCCAGGTCCTTGACATCCTCGAGAACGTTCTCTCCCAGTGGGACATCAAGTTCATGAGACTCGATGGCTCCACTGCCGTTGACATGCGTCAGGACCTCATTGACAAGTTCTACGAGGAGGACACGATCCCAGTGTTTTTGCTCTCAACGCGTGCTGGTGGATTCGGTATCAACTTGGTGTGTGCCAACAACGTTATCATCTTTGATCAGAGTTTCAACCCACACGACGACAAGCAGGCCGAGGACCGTGCGCACAGAGTGGGCCAGGAGAGACCGGTCACAGTACACCGGTTGATCATGAAGAACACAATCGAGGAGAGCATGTATCTGCTTGCGCAGAACAAGTTGGAGTTGGATATGAGTATGAGTGGTGAACAGATCGAGAACAAGGCTGTCAATATGGTTGAGCACCTCGTCTTTGATAACCCACAGCCAATCACAGGGTCACCGGAGCCAACGGAGGTCAAGGATGAGCCTGGCAAGCCTTTTGTCAAGAAGGAAGCCGTCAAGACTGAAGAGAAGACAGAGGTGAAACCAGTGGTGAACAGAAAGCCTAAGTTGGACTACGACTACAGGGACGACTCTGAGTCTGTGAGCCTCGTTGATCTTGACAGTGACTTTGTTGAGGTGAAGTCAGAGCTCGTAGATGATGTCGACGGGGGAAAGAGCCATGACCCAATTGTTATAGAGTAATACATTAATCTGCGATGCATTTTGAATGAACTGAAGTGTATTGAACTCAAATAGTAACTATCTTGTCATAAAGTGTTGTCATAAAGCGTGTGGTAAGAGGGAAGACTGCATGAATCCGGCTCACTTGTTCCACTCCTCGAGCTCCTCCTCATCCTCAACTGGCTTCTCAGCCAGAGGGGTGATTCTGTAACAATGTCTGGTACAACCTGAGTCCCAGTCGAATGTAGCAGTGTGCAACACTCTTCTGTTATCCCACACGACAACAGTGCCTGGCTCGTAGCGTGCTCTGATCTGCATGTCGAAGGAGTTGTTGATGTGGTCCGTCAACATGTTCAACACGGCGTCGGACTCCTCCTTCTTGAGCCCCACGATGTCCTTCATGAAGAAGCGAGACACAAAGAGCGACTTGCGCTTGAGGACAGGGTGCACTCTCACAAGCGGGTGCTGGACAGTGGATGGTGCACGTCTCTCGATGCCTCCCTCGGCCTTGGACTGAGCTGCCTGGTCCACAGAGGAGTGTGTGGCCTTGAGACCCTTCAACATGTTCTGGAAAGTTGGAGAGAGACGATCGTAAGCCTCGAAACAGTCAGAGAAGATGGTGTCTCCACCAGTCTCAGGTCCATCAAGCATGGCGAAGAAGGTGTATCCTGGGGTGTACTCCTCAAAGGTTATGTCCGAGTGCCACTGGTCCTTGAGGGAGGTTCTCTGAGCGAACACCTTCTGGTACTCCTTTGGGTCGTTACGGCGGTACGTGATGTGGAACTGTGGATACTTGGCTGGGGCACCGGAAGAGGCATGTGTGTGAAGAGGCCCAAAGTGCTCACCGAAGCGCTTGTTGAACTCGAGGCCTTTGTCCTTGAGATCCTGGTTTCTGAAGACGACAACACCACGCTGGGCAACGTACAGAGCGAGGTCGTTCTTTGCCTGAGCATCAAGCTGGGAGAGCTGGATACCACGAACCTCGGATCCAAGCTTAGGGGAGAGCTTGTCGATGGAGTAGTCTCCGCCTTCTGGGAAGAGGTTTTTGAGCTGTGGGGAGGCGTCCAGTGCTGGGTCTCTGTAGCTCTTGTTGAAGTCGTGAGGGTACTCTGAGAACTTCTCCTTAGGATCCCATGTTGGAAGCCACTCAGGGTACTTTGCTGTGGCGTACTCGTGGTCTCCTACTCTGAGAACGCCAGTTTCTGGGTCGATCACATCCTCGCCCTTGCGGAAGTGGATGTCCAAGTTGGAGAACTGGAGGCCTGCTGTGGCGAGAATACCCTTTGCCTCCTCGACTGGGGCGGATTGGACGGCTGTGACTGTGCTGACTGCCATTCTGTGGATACTGGCGCTTCAAGAGGCCAAGTGAGGCCGCCAAACAGCAGCGTCTTGCCTCTTTATACCCATGCCCATGCCAACTGTGCGCTGACGGGGCTCTTTGCCTGATTCTGTCACAGCCAGTCACATGAGATAAGCACAAGGCCGCCACCACCACCGCCACTGGCACTGTTAAGTGCCCAGACCGCACACTCTTTCCGCAGTGGTGAAGTTACGCACACTCTTGCCACTGCGGGGCGCCACTGTTATCGGCTTCCCCGGACCTCGCCACTTGACACAACGCTGTCGTGCTTTTTCGCCACTTTGAGCCGGGCTGATAAGGCGTGCTGGCTGTGATGGCGGAGTACTGCAGATCCTCACTGGAACCCTAGTGACAGGATACAAGTCTCGTGCCTGGGTGCCTGTATATCGACTCATTCTCTCACCTTCCATGACTCGGGCGAAGGTTTGGCGCATAGACCGTTGCCCGCGAGATAGCGTGTCTTGACTGTTTCCGGAGGGCAACGCAGCCCAAGATCTCCAATCTACATCGTGTGCACAGCACAGCCGCTAAAAACATCCAAACAAAGACTTTTATTCCTCTACAGTTCGTCCGCCATCGCCTTTCTCATCGCCATGGGGTTGCCGAACACTGTGTGCCTGGCCTCAAGCAGCCTCTTGTGCAACGCCTCGCCTTGCTCGTCCCTCTTGTTGAGCTTCCGCGTGTTCACCTCCTCTGAGAGCCACTTCATGAAGTCCATGTTGGCCCTTAGCGACTTATCCTCCTTCTTAAGGCTCACAAGCTTTTCGAAGAGCGTCTCCAATGTGTGGTCGTCAGTGGCGGCGCTGCTGGCGAGTGTGTTCTGGATAGCATCGAACATCTTCTTGTTGAGATCTTGACCGTCTGTCGTTGCAGAGTAGCTGTTCAAGTCATCAAGGATCTCCAATGTTCTCACTTGTGAATCAGGCTTGAGATTTGGTAATGTTTCAATGAGACTGGCTCTTCCTCCAGAGCCCACAAACTTCATGGTGTTGTGTTCATTCTGGATCAAACTCGAGATGACACCCAGAAGTCTCTTCTGCAACACAGCATCCGTCTCTGTGGGCAAGTCTGTAAGTAATGTAGGTAACACCTGGGCCACATCCACATTCTCCAGAGCACTTGGGTTGTGTCTTAAGGATTGAGCAATGACTCTGAGTGCCATCTCTCTCGCCTTGTTGTCAAACTGATGCGAAAACCCAATGGTGAACAACTGGTTAATGACGCTTGGTTCTGAGATAGCCACACCATCCTTCAAGTTATGTGAGTGCTCAGTAAGTGCATCCAGACTGGATAAAAGCTCCTTATTGTCCTTAAAGTCGGCACCAGTAATGAACTGCAGCGCATCATCAAGCTCCATGTGGGTCTCGGATCCTTGTACGGCCATCTTCAATCTTTCAATCTCCTCGTCGTCAGCGGAGTCGTCCTCTGCAAAATCGTAGCTGACAACCTTCTTATCTTCAACCTCCTGGATATCCTGGACAACAACCTCGTTGGCGGTGACTTCTCCTCTCCCAGGGTCCTCTGGATCTCCCAGCTTTGCAGACTTCACACCCGTCTGCCAGTCGAGTCTAATATCGAGCCCCTGTGGAATGACCTGGCCTTCTCTGATGACCTGCCACTCGTCACTCGGGACAAACTCGTAAGGATAGCAGTCGCTTGGGTCCTGTGGCGAACAGATGAGCTCAGTGGAGGTATCCTTGTGTGGGATCACAGCGGCGGCAACAGCAACGAGGGCGGCGGCAAGAGTGGCGAGAACAAGCAGTCTTTGGCGGGTGAGTTTGGAGAGATTGAACATTCGATGATCTGAGGATTTGACGAATGTCCCTGGTGGTGGATATGGTTAACTTTTCTGGTCTAATGCTCCTTTTAAAGTGGCAACAACGAGACAGAAACAACGATGCGCTGTCGACTTCTCCCGCTCCGCCACCGCCCGCGAAATGTGTCAACTTGGCGTGAGCCCATATCTCTTTCTTCTAGAAGCTTCCACCTTCTACCGTATTGTGGGAAAGGTAATCAGAGTATAACCATGTATTTGAGATTTGAGATCTGAGTAAATTGCAATTTGCAACAATGGACCTATAGAAGTAGATCAGTTTCAATCAAGTATAAGATCTCCAGGCCAGCTGGATTCAAGATTCAAGCAAGAGCTCCCATTGGGTCATAGATAGGCAACACAGTGTAGTCCCCCTTCTTCCAGATAGAGGTGAGCTTCTTTGGTGCCAATCTCGAATCCGTGACAACCTGGAACACGTACTCGTCGAACCAATCCTTCGAAGCAACAAAATATCCCTTGTTACCGACATCTTCACCCCACGAGTTCTCAACCCTGTATCTCTCAACGACACCATCAACAATGTGCACGGCCGTGATCACCATAGCGTGTGTCATGGCGGACGATCCAACCTGGAGGCGCTCGGCCTTGGTCAAGTTGAGCTTGGTGTTGAAGGCCAGGTCGTAATCAAAGGCGTTGGTGTCCATGACACCGGAGCCACGCTCAGAGAACTTGCCCACGTCAGAGCCGAAGAAGACAGGGTAGCCTGCCTTGAGGGCAGTGACAACCGCCTCGGATAACACCTCTGAAGGAACGTTCACATAGTCAATTGGCTTGCCACCGACAACGTTGTTGAGTCTGTCAACAGTGTAGAGCTTGTAGTACTCGTTTCTTGGATCGTTGATCAAGGAGTACGTGGTGTGGATTCCCAAATCGACAAGCTCGGAGAAGGCTCTTGGCGTGAGGGTCTTCGAGTGGGCAGTTCCACTCTTATCCTTGTAGTCCCAAGTGAAAGTCTCATCAGGCTTTGGAGGAGGGCCAAGCGTGAGGGCAAGGATGTTATAGATCTCCTGCATCTGAGCCTCCTTAACCTTGATCACCTGCTCCTTTGAGGTCTTGTTCTCCACCAGCTTTCTTAGGACAAGCGAGAACTCCTTGAGCTTGTTCACGAGGACATAGTTCATTGGAGATGAGTTTGTGGCATGGTAGCTGTCCTGGTAGATAGTCTTTGGAACCAAACCATACTTGGCCACCAAGTTGACAATCATATCCCACTGGCCTCCATCACTGAGTCCATTTCCCATGATGCTCTGCACAACGCGGGAGCTCAACTCCATATCAGCGGTCTCAATGATGTTGGTGAGAAGCATGTTTGCCTTCTCCAACTTGTCATAGAAGAACAAGTAGTTCTGTGAAAGCTCAAACTTCTCCAAGTTGAATGCCTTCATGTATGCGATTCTGAAGCAGGAGGTGGATGCAAACATCCAGCAACGACCACTGGATCTCTGGTTGGTAACAGGGGATCCCTCCAGTGGAATCTGAACGTTCCACACCTCAACGGTGTCCTTGGTGAAGGTGCTAGTGTTCTTGATCACATCCGTGATGGCGTTGTGTGTCAAGGCATTAATGGTGAGCAAGTTCTTGCGGTCAGAGAGGAGGTCCTGCTCCCATTCCTTCACGGTGTTGAGAACAACTGGCTCAGCTTCGTATTTGGAGACATCATCGGAGACGGAAACCAATCCCATCTTCTCACAGAGAACCTCTGTGGCGCTCTCCTCTTCAGAGTAGTCGAATCTCTGGATTGCGGTGTTCGATCTGAGCTGTGGCTTAGAGGCGTTGTTTCCCATTGTACTGTTTCGTAGCTCCTGTAGTTGCTGCCTTCAGTAGGAGGGAAGTACGATTGGAGCCTTGAGTGAGTGCAATTGGAAAATGATCCAGGTGGGAACCTTCAGGGTTATAAAGGTCTCCCCCTTCCAAAGTCCTTATCAGCGGGTGGCAAGCTCTACCCCGCCAGCCGGCCTTAATATTACGTAATTTCCGTATGCACACACAAGCGAGACGTACATTTCTTTGACCCTAGGGGCTCTCTCCTGACACAATAATCTGAGCTGATCCAGTGGCATTTCCCTTGAAGCAAGTTATGACGATGGCTAACCTGTAGTGAGATGATTGCTGGGCAGCGGGATTCAGAATGTACCTCCTAGAGAGTTTAATTTGCCCCGCTCTCGGCCGAGAAAGTCATCAGGCGTACACACATCCTTTCTACACTTGATAATTTAGGCGGGTGATCGTATTATAATTGATTTCCCTACTTAGAGTCCCTTGCCTTCTTGAACTCCGTGGATCTCTTGGTGTGACGTGGCTTCTTGACTCTGTTCTTGCCGTTCTTGATTCCAGCGACACGGTCACCCTTCTTGGCTCTTGTACCCTCCTCAACAATCTTACCAGCTGTGGCTCTATCAGCCTTTCCAAGAACACGCTTGGCTCTTCCAAGCTTGGTCTTCTGCGAGTCTGACAGTGTCTTGACGTTCTTGCCATTCAGTGGTGTGGACTTCGGTGTCATCTTCTTTGATCTTGTGATTCTGAGCTTTCTCTTCTTCTCACCCAGCTTCTTCTCATTGAGCATGAGAGCCTTGGTCACTGAGAGGAAGTCCTTGAACTGAACGTATCCGAATCCCTTACCGACATTAGTCTTTGAGTCACGAACAATTCTCACGTACTCAATCTCACCACACTCGCCAAAGATCTTCCAAAGCTCCTCTTCCGTCTCTTCAAAGTCCAAGTTTCCGACAAAGATAGATCTCTTGTTGTCAACCTTTGCTGGATGGGACACAGAATCAACTCTCAAGTGGTTATCCTGGAATACCTGGCCGTTGTATTTGAGAGCCTTCAGTGCTGACTCCTTCTCCTTGTAAACAACGTAGGCGTTGACGACGTCTCTTGATGGATGAAGCTTCTGCTTAACGAAAGCGGCCTTTCTCGGAAGGGGCTCACTGAATGCAATGGATCTGAATCTGATACTGGCAATGGCTCCATGTACACTGAAGAACTTCTTGAACTCCTTGTAGGTCTTCTTTTCTGTTATCACGTTCATAGTGAGGTTTCCAACAAACACAGTGTTCTCAGCCTTCTTGATCTCTTCCTCTTTGAGGTCAACCTTCTTGGCAGCAGAGGCCTCTTTTGGTTTCGTCTCCTCTTCATCAGAATCATCATCTGAAGACTCATTATCAGACTCCTCCTTCTTCTCTTCTGATTCATCCTCTTTGGAATCTCCAAGGAGCTTCTCCATGTACTTATCTTCAAGGTCATCGTCCTCATCACGTTTGGACTTTTTCTGCTTCTTCTTTGGTTGTTCTTCCTCTTCGTCTTCCTCTCCTGACTCAGAATCATTGGATTCATCATTTGAATCATTTGAGCTGCCACTCTCCTCCTCATTACTCTCTCCATCCTCAACTTGAGCCCTCTCAATAGGCTTTGGCTCCTTCACCTCAATGACGGTTCTCTGTGTGACAGTTCTCTTGACTGGGCCAGCATTTTTCTGTGCAAAAAGCTTGACAAGGGAGTCATCCTTCTTAGCGGACTTGAAGAGGTCGTTGATGCCCATTTTCTGCTATGCGGTGGTGTTGAGAGTGGAGGGCATCGCAGAGAGAAGAGAGCTCCTCATAGGAAAATTTATTACGCTGCATGATGTCCCGATTCGGCGGGCAGCCATAGTCAAGAGGGTTACCCTACGGTGCGCCTGAGAGTTTCGCGCGCTGTTTGTAAATTTGAGCTCTGGGGCTGGCTTCACCACAGAGCGCAGGCCACAACAGACACCACAAGTCGCCCACGAGCTGAGGTCTCTACCCGTCCGAGACACGCGAGACCACGACAGAGTCTCCCTATCCACAAATCCTACGCAGAGGTCCCACGCCGCCGCCACACGCCGCCGCCACACACCGCCGCCACACACCGCCACCAATAGCACCGGTAGGGCCCCCAGATCAAGCACCGCTCCCCTTGCAATGACAGGTGTTGAGACCACCGTGAATCGGAGTACGTATTCTTCCTTGAAAACACACCCAGAGAACAGTTATTAACCATTGCACTCCAGAACCAAGCATATTGTCCGAGACAGGGAAGACGTCGCCGCTCACAGACCTGTCCTCTCCCTCACCGCCTTACATCAAGCCTGACAGCGGGTACGAGAGTGATACGCCCTCGGATGGCGCCACGGTAGGGAAGACAGCTCTCTCACACAGGAGCCAGCAACAGGACAACACAGAGTCCACCTTTGACCAGCATGAGAAGGCGAGCTCACTCCTCCAGCTCTACGACACATCAGACCTGAGTGAGCTTGACTCCGAGGCTGAGACAGAGAAGATGATGAGTCCAAACGCCACGCCGAAGCGCTCCAAGCTCGCTGCCATTTCCAAGGTCAAACAGGAACGTACTGTGGATGAAGTCATCAGACAGAGGCTCGATGGAATTGACAACGATGCGGATGAGGCCAATGGCGACGATGCCGCCGATGACAACACGCTCATCAAGGAGGATGTGATTGATGAGTTACAGAGCGATAAGGATGCAGACCTCGTTGTCGACACCAATGGAGATGGAATGGGCAAGGTTGTTGAAGACATGAGAAAGAGTGAAGATGCAGAGTCCTCGGTGTTCTCAGAAGTCGAGACATCAACAACGGTGCCAAGCAGCAACGGAAACGGCAGGGAGAAGAACAACAACAAGAGAAGGCGCCAGGACGACTCGCAAGACTCGGTCAAGAGACCCAAGACGGAATCAGCTGAAGAGGAGCAGGAGGAAGGCGACAACGCTGGCGAGCAGGACTCCCAAGTTGCACCAGCCGCTACCACCGAGCACGAGGCTGAGAACGAAGGAGAGGACGAGGAAGATGAAGACGAGGATGAAGAGGAGGAGCTCACAGAGGAGCAAAAACTCGAAAAGCAACGTGAAGCTGAAGAAGAAGCTGAGAAGCAAAGGCTACGGAAGGAGGCGATCGAGTACCTGACTGAGATTGAGATTGATTTTGCCAAGCTTCGTGACAGACTGTACGAAGACAAGATGGCTCGCTTCAAGTCAGAGCTTGAAATGTGCTTGAATGGTACACATCCTGAGCTGCAAACGGTATACGGCAAGATTGATGCACACAGAACGGAGAAGATCAACTTGTCAAACTTGAACGCCAAGTACAAGCGTGATTGCATCAACCGCCAGATACGGGCCCAGAGAACAGCTGTCCATCAGCAGTTCTTCAAGAAAACTTCAGACTTCAGAACCACATACATCCGTGAGATTATGCATAACTGGGATGAAATCAACAAGGAGAGACGTGAGCTCGGAATGGAGCTGTTCCCAAACTATTCCTACAAGGTTCCAGAGTATGTTGACGAAGCTCTGATGCAGAGAGCGCAAGTCAATCAAGAGGTCAGCAATCTTGTCGGCCTCCAGATGTACTATGGCTTCCCAACGGCTCCAAGGTTGAGCTTTGAACTGGACAACAAGATTGTCGAGGATGATATCAAGGAGATGAATGCGCCCCTCACGTTCCCTTCACCAACACCAGAGGAGCAAGTATGACGGCCAAACTCAAGAGGCCACACATCTACACAACATCACCGACTTCTCCACAATTTGCATACTCTTTGAGTCCTTGACACATCTTCGCAACGATTTCCTCATGATGCTTAACGTTATTCTTCGACTCATTGTTTTACTAGAACCATCTTAATGAAATGAACACCCTTTTACAGACCGCTACGATTTGTACAGCTTTTAGTTCATTAACGTTTTTGTGAATTTTTCAACCTCCTACTAAATACAATCAAACCGAAACATAGTTGAAAGAAACAGCTTATCTCAATGGGATGAATCTGTTGGTAGCGGCACCAGCTCTTCCGTGTCTGACTGGGGTGTAGGTGATAGAGAACTCACCGAGGTAGTGACCAACCATCTCTGGCTTGATCTCAACGGTGTTGAAAACCTTACCGTTGTAGACACCGACGACGGAGCCGATCATCTCTGGGACGATAACCATGTTTCTCAAGTGGGTCTTGACAACAGCTGGCTTCTCGTTCTCTGGAGTGGCCAACTTGGCGGCTCTGAGCTTCTTGATCAAACCGTGTGGCTTCTGGTTAAGACCTCTCTGGAATCTTCTTCTAACTCTGGCGTGAGCGAGCTTGGCAAAGTCCTCAGTCTGCATCTCGAGGAGGTCCTTGAGGTCGACACCTCTGTAAGAGAAGGTCTTGAAGATTCTGTTCTTCTTGGAAGTGGCAGCAGCTGAGTGAAAGTTAGTAAACGGTTCCTTGGATTTCAAAAAATGACATGGACGTGAGTAGAGAAGCATAGCGAAGTGAATCCTGTTAAATAGATGAATGTGTCGAAGGTGACGTTGGATCCTCGTGGGTAACAGAGATCACATTGACTTGATGACCTTGAATGTGAATTGAGGCAGTCGTTCTGGAGTGTTTGGAAACTTTCGATTTATGGGAAAAGATAGGCTTGGATAAGTGATGAGTATCAAGTCGATAGATGGCCTTCAAATAATAGTTTGTGGGTGTGCGTGCCTTAACGTTGGTCGTCTCTTGCTTTCGATGAACATTGAAACTTTGATGATGGCACTATCTGTCGTGGTGGTGCTCTCTCTGCGGGAAACTCATTGCTCTCTTCCGTACGGATCCTGTCATTTGTCAAAGGTATGGACGTACCGTCAGACATGTTGATCTTAGTTCTGTTGGTGGTGTCTTGTTACCTTGACCTCCTGCTTGGTTGACTGTTGAAGTAAATTTTCAGGCCTAGCGCGCCGCGACCGAGCGAGCCCTCCCACCTCCAAAAACGGACGAGTGGTCGCGAAACATCCCCACACCATGGCTTATTTGTGACTGCTTTCCGCGAATCTCCCACCACAGACGCCGCGAAACTCGAAGAGACGTCGGTCGCGAATTGAAAAACATCCCAACACCAGCTTTTTAGGGCCAGAGCGCCAGTCTGTGCGCGCGCTGTGTATGGCAGTGAAAATTGTTGGAGGTTGTAGGCACAACGACTCTAAAGTGTTTAAAGAGGTCACGCAAACACATCAAAAAGTGAGTGGTATACACGGAGAGAGCACTGGAGAATGACTATGGAGAACTGCTGAACCTCACATGCCCCTGAAGCTTCCCCATGGACGCTCAACCATCGAACGAACGACCGATCAATCAAACGTTGAAGTAACTTGAGGACGAACAACATCCACAACAAGACACCACCAGAACGTTATTCTGAGCTCAAATGGGTCCTTTCAACATATTTTTATCGAATGTCCATCTAAATGTCCAAGTTTCAGCGGTCCAGCCTGTCCCCAATGATCAGTTCAAGAAAGCTACGCCCATCCACTTTGATGCACTCCATACCCACCAACATGTTGACGCTCAGAAGCCATCATTTGCCCAGATCTACAAATCATATTGCACTTCGGATACAAAAAGATGGCATCACTCAGATCTTTCCTAACCCATGTCCCACTTAAAGTCATTCTCGAGTCTTTTGCTCTCCCCACAATGAATTCGTCAACGAACACGTTACTAACAACGATACAGTGTCCAAGTACCTTGCTGCTTACTTGCTTTTGAACGCTGCCGGTTCTACCCCATCTGCTGACTCCATCAAGTCCGTCCTTGAGTCTGTTGGTATCGAGGTTGAGGAGTCCCAGGTCTCTACTCTTTTGGAGGCTCTTGAGGGCAAGTCCGTTGAGGAGTTGATCGCTGAGGGTCAGGAGAAGCTTGCTTCCGTCCCAACTGGTGGTGCTGGTGCTGCTTCTGCCGGTGGTGCTTCCGCTGGTGCTGCTGAGGAGGCCGCTGAGGAGGAGGTCGAGGAGGCTGCTGAGGAGTCCGATGACGACATGGGATTCGGTTTGTTCGACTAAGAAGTTACGCTTGCCGTTGCTTGTTGAAAATTCACTCTAATGTACCTTATATGATAAGTTAAATTCTTTCTCAGTAGAGACTGCCCCTCAACATCTTTGAACTGTGTGGGATCTGCAATCGTGGACAGCTCGATGCGTGGTATGAGATCCCTGTTATAGTCACGCCTGCAAGTGTACTGATAAATTAAGGAATATACTACACACAGTTCTAAACACAAAAGCAAAACGACGTAACATTCATAAAAATTAAACCTCCGCAAGGAGGAACCATTAATAGAGGGGTCGACAGGCGCCCTGAGCAAATCAAAAACACAGATTGGATCTATGACAAGTTCTATGTACACTCATGCCCCACTAGTCTCATACTCATCAGCAGCTCAACCAAACAGCTTACCACCCTTCACAAAATCATTGGAATGTGTAACATCCTTTACCTCTTCAGTGAAGTATGCAACCTCGTAATCGGCGGTCTCCTCATACCAGCCAGCCTTCGACAAGAAGTTCTTCTCAGGCATTCCCTTAACTGGGGAGATGAGGACCAACAAGCAATACACGGAGAAACTGGCAATGTATCCAGCAAAGAAAGACAAGTTGTAGACGTAAGTAGCTCCAATTGGTACAGTGGCACCACATGCACCAGCGAAACCAACAACGTTTGGTGCAATACCACAGATGTAGGCAACGTATGCTCTCCAGTTGATGCCCAAGGCGTTGTAGGAGTAGTTCAAGCCAGAGTTGTTGGAATAGAGATGGAAGACGTTGATGTAGCCTCTTCTGACAACAAGGTAGTCTGCTGCGATAACACCAGCAATGGCTGAGAGGAACACGGAGTAGGCAGAGAGGTATGTGGTGAAGTTTGCCGATGTGGTCATGAATCTCCAAGGACAGAGTGCGAAGGCGACAGCAGCACAGACGAAGCCGCCACGTCTGATGTTGATATACTTTGGAAGCAAAGCAGAGCCATCAGTTCCTGCAGAGATCGAGTTGGCGGAGATGTTGGTTCCAATCTGCGCAAGACAGAAGGCAGCAGAGATGAAGAAGACTCCAGCACGGTCTCCTGAGGTGTATGACTCAACATAGCGAGTGAGAAGGTCAAGTGGGGACCAGTAGATCTCGCCATACATCGACTTTGAAGCAGACGAAGCCAGAATACCGATCAGCGAAGTAAGTGCGAAGCAGACGGGAATGGCAATGACCTGAGAGAGTCCAGATGCGCCTGGTGTCTTAGCCAATCTTGAGAAATCAGGAGCATTCAGAACAAACGTGGAGAAGTTGGCCAGCGCATTCATAGTCGAGGTGATGAAGGCCCAAGCATGTGCACTTCCCGTGACTTGTGTTGGCTCTCTCACAACAGGACCGATACCACCAGCACGAACAATAGTCCAGACAAGGAAAGCAATACCTGCAGCAGAGCACAAGTATGCCTTGGCAGTAAAGAGGTGTCTGATGGTCTGTGGTCTGCAATAGATGAATGGAAGGGAGATGAGGCAGAAGAGGAAGTAGCACATGAACTGGAAGGTGGTCGTACCAGAGCTTGGAATGGCGTTGTGGATTCTGGTATCCAAGTCGGCTCCAAAGATAGCCTTCAACATGAGCTGGACACACTCAGAGCCCAAGTAGGCCTGGACACTGTACCACACGATAGCCATGACAACTCTGTTCAGGACTGGCCAGATAGAGCCAAATGTACCAAAGGAGGCTCTGCATCCAACTGGGAAGGAGATGTGGTAGTGAGATCCAATTCTCTGGGAGATGAAGACGAAGAATGAGAGGAACCCGTAACCCAACCAGACAGAGATCCAGGTTTCCCACCACGAGAGACCAGCGGTGACACCAGTTGAGGCAATTTGCCAAGTATTGATGTTGAAGGACTCGGAGATCCAGAGGAAGACAAAGTTGTACCAGCACCATGGTCTGTCCTCCTCGTCAAACACAGGCTGGAGATCCTTGTTGATCAGAAAGGACTGGGCGATGGTGAGGCCGTCCTGTTGGAGGGAAAGGCCATCGAGGAACTTGCGCGCCTTCGAGGTCTTGTGCAGCTCGGCTGGGGCCTCATCGGTGGAGTCCTCCGATGACAACTTTGTGACTACTTCTCTCTTGTCCATGGCTGTGCTCACTTTGACGGAGGGAGAGTGGGAAAGCAGCCTGGAGGACCAGTGGGGATAAGAGCAGGATGGGGCATTGATATACTTTGCACAAGAACGGGAACTTGGCAAAGATAGATCACCAGACAAGAAAAATTTAGCTGATAGCGCCGTTCATCCCAATCTGGTCCTCCGCTCCGGGGATAGGGCTGAAACCACCAGGAAGGCCAGCTCGCTGGGAACACTTCCACTTTAGGAATAGTTAGGTGCTACTTCCCACTGTGTAACTCTATGTCAAAAATCACCCAGATCCAGGAAGACCCCGGCCGTCGCAGACCAGTTCTTGTTGCCTTGACAGTCTAATTCCGACAGCCGGAGTTATCTCGGAGAGTGGGGGCGCAACTCCGGATGCGTCTCCAGACTCCAAGTACTTCTAGCATGATGCTTCTACGAGTACTAAACGACGGGATCAGTTTCTCTAACAAAGGTCGTAGACATTAAATTGTAATCACAAAACATAAGTACACAAAAGGAAGATAAACCACAGCGAGCTTGACTTATCCAGAAGCCAGCCAGCCAGCACTAGCACCGCCTAGCTGAAGAGCTTAGTCTGGTGGCGCTCAAACTCGTTTGGATGATTCTCATTGATCTCCGACATGAAGTCCACGTCGTTGTCGTTGACGAAGGTCTCGTACCATCCTTTCTCTGAAAGGAAGTTCTTGACAGGAAGACCCTTCACCGGGAAGAAGTAAGTCAAGAGACCATATGTCGTGAAGGCGGAGATGTAGCCGGTGAAGAAGGACAAGTTGTACACGTATGTGGCACCGATCGGGACGTCGTTACCACAAGCACCTGCGAAGCCAACAACGTTTGGAAGAATACCACAGATGTAGGCCACGTAAGCTCTCCAGTTGATTCCGACCCTGTTGTAGGTGTAGTTGAGCTTCTGGTCGGCGGAGAACATGTGCCAGATGTTGAGGTAACCTCTTCTCACCAATACGTAGTCGGACTGGATGACACCAGCAACAGAGGAGAGGAAGACAGAGTAGGCGGACAAGTATGTGGTAAAGTTGGCCGAAGTACTGAAGAAGTTCCATGGACAAACACAGAAGGCGATAGCGGCACAGACGAACCCACCACGTCTGATGTTGACGTACTGTGGCAAAAGAGCAGAACCGTCAGTACCAGCTGATAAGGAGTTGGCAGAGATGTTAGTACCAACCTGAGCAAGCGCAAAAGCAGCTGCGATGAAGAAGACACCTGCACGGTCGCCAGAAGTGTAGGACTCAACGTAACGTGTAAGCAAGTCCAATGGGGACCAGTAAGTCTCACCGTACATGATTGTTGAAGCAGAGGAGGCCAAGATACCGATCAAAGAGGTCAAGGCAAATGTGGTTGGAATAGCAATCAACTGTGGCAGGGAAGCAGAAGCAGGTCTCTTGGCCAATCTGGCAAAGTCGGGAGCGTTGATCATCAAAGTCACAAAGTTGGCGATACAGTTCATCACAGAGTTGACAAATGCCCAAGCGTGGTCAGATCCAGTGAGGGAAGTCTTTTGGTGAACCACTGGACCAATATCGCCAGCACGCACAAGAGTCCAGACCAAGAATGCAATACCACCAGCAGAGCAAACGTAAGCCTTGACAGTGAACAAGTGACGGAGGGTCTGTGGCTTGGTGTAGATGAATGGCAAAGAGAAGAGACAGAACAAGAAGAAAGAGAGGAAGGCAAATGATGTAGTACCAGAGCTCTCCAGCTTGTTTGGAATTCTCGTGTCCAAGTCAGCTCCAAAGATGGCCTTCAACATGAGAGCAACACACTCACCACCAATCCAAGCCTGGACAGAGTACCAGATGATAGCCATGACGACTCTGTTGATGACTGGCCAGATGGATCCAAAGACACCCCATGAAGCACGACAAGCAACTGGGAAGGTCAAATGGTAGTAAGAACCGATTCTGGATGTGATGAACAAGAACCAAGCAGCAATAGAGTATCCAATCCACACCGAGAGCCAGGTCTCCCACCAAGACAATCCGGCCTGGACACCAGTAGCTGCAATCTGCCAAGTATTGACGTTGAAGGAATCAGCAATCCAAAAGGCAACGTAGTTCCACCAAACCCAAGGTCTCTGGGCCTCGTTCAAGATAGGCTGCAAGTCCTTGTTCACGAGGAACTGCTCCGAGAGCGTGAGGTGTGTGTCCTTGTGCAGTGAGAGCTTGTACAGAAGGTTGTGCAACCATACTGGCTTCTTGGACTTCTCAACATACTCGCCCTTCTCCTCATATGACTGCTCCTCGAACTCGTATGGCTCCCTCTTGTCCTTGTCGCTGGAGGTTTGGCTCTGCATATTGTTGTGCTTCAAGTCACCAACCTCGTTGAGCTCGTACGACATCGTTGCGGGATATGATGCTCTTCTCCACAGTCCCATTGTGTACATCGAAGAGGTGGAGCACGTCTTGCTCTTATACTCATCGGCGGTGATGGTCTGTTTGCACTGATCAATGACGCAGCACGGCGTCGATAAGGGCGCGCCGAAAGGGTCTTCTGGGCTCGATTACAGCGCTTCTGGAAGCAAATTGTAGCACCAAGTTAACGTTTTGAGACAATGTGATACGATAACTGATATCGGCGAACGTGTACCAGTTTACTGCTTTTTTCCCCGTCGTTGTGGGGGCCAGAGGCGGTGATCAGTCTCGGGACATCCCGTCTGTTGGCTCAACCATGCTTTGGTTGCCTGGGAGGAGCAATGCTACCTTCAGCGGTCATCAGAACGCGCAAATGTCGAGAAAAGAGCACGTTTCGATGCCCAGAAGCAAGCATGATGATAGCAAGACTTCTCCAGCCAAAGAAAATCCCGCTTTCCCCAGAAAAAACCGCCCTGAGGGGTCCTTTTGCGCCCACCATCGCTCGGAGAACTCCGGCCTGCTGTTGACAGGTGTCTCACCAGGGGCGCGATTTTGGCGCTCCCAACTGGGCTATTCCCGATAAGAAAAACTCGGAGATAGCGTTCGTAATGCCGGATTCGGTAATTGCGCACGGAGTTACGGAAGCTTTTCGCGGTTTTGAAAAGTTTTTGGCGCAAATTCGCGTAGTTTGGCGCAAAATGGCGAAACTCTCCCCTCACCGTGAACACCGGCGCACAAATCAGTGTCTAACACTTCGAGTTCAGCGAGCGTGAGATAGTGCACGCTGATTGGACTGGGCTTTCATGAGCTGATGATGATATTTCTAATGCTATACTCTTGACTCGAGCAAAAATCCGCTTTCCAGTCGGCCTGATACGTCCAGTGGAGAACAAGCTCCGACAAATCTCGCCGAGTCGTGGATCTGATCTCTTGTGTTGCGCTGCATCTCCAACGATGGACTCTGCCGCGCGATTGTCCTCCCAGCTGGTAATCTCATTGCGATCTACGACGTGTGCATCCCTTTGTTGTTGTTTGTGTTTTGTATACGACATACGACCAATAGATGGCCCAATTCTCTATACCCTAACCTGTACGCTCGCCCCAGGCCTGCTGAGGTGCCCTTCCCATGACCAGTTGGTTCACTCCGTTCTGAGAGCATCGTACTTGAGGACAGCACCAAGCATGGTCAAGAATCCCTCGTGGCACTGCTCTGGAGAGGAGTACTCCTCTGGGTTGTGAGAGACACCATCCTTTGAAGGAATGAAGATCATGGAAGTAGGAACGTGCATGGCTGTGGAGCAAGAGTCGTGACCAGCACCACTCACGATCTCACGAGTCTGCTCTGCACCAAACAACTCAGTAGCACTCTCACGCACACACTGCACGCAGGTTTCGTTGAAGTGTGTAGCTGGCTGTGTGTGGATGTGCTCAAACTCGACCGAGAGCTTGTCACCAGTCTCCTCGCAGATCTTCTGGAAGGAAGACTTGGCCTCAGCAATCTGTGCGGCCATCTGCTCATCGTTGGTGCTTCTGAAGTCCATACCGAATGAGACTTCGCCCGGGATGACGTTCATGACGCCTGGAGAGAGGTCGAGAGTTCCTGTGGATGTCATACTCTTGAACTCCTTGGAGATCTCGTTGAGACGGACAATCATCTTAGCAACGGCCAACAATGTGTCAGAACGCATGTCCATTGGGGTTGTACCCGTGTGCTGAGCCTTACCCTTGACGTGAACCTTCCACCAACTGTATCCCTGGACGCCGGTGACAATGCCAATCTTCTTTCCCTCGCGCTCTAGAGCTGGACCCTGCTCGATGTGGATCTCAAAGTGTGCTGCAATAGGGTAGTTCAAGTACGAAGATGGCATCTCTCCCTTGTATCCAATTCTCTCCAGCTCCTCACCGACAAGCTTTGGAACATCATCCGTGATGGACTTCATCTTGTGGATCTCTTCAGAGGTGTATGTGCCTGCCCAGACAGAAGAGCCCATGAGTGCCATTGGGAAACGAGCACCCTCCTCGTTCATCCAGTTGATGAGCACGATCGGATAGCGTGGGACGTAGTTGTTCTCCTTCAAAGTTCTGAGGACTTCCAACCCGGTCAGCACACCAAGGATACCATCATATCTTCCACCTGTTGGCTGTGTGTCCAAGTGGGAGCCAATGGCGGTTGGCTTAGCGTCCTTCTCCTTGCCTGGGTACAGAGCAAACATGTTACCCATAGAGTCCACGGTGAGAGAACAGCCCAGTGACTTGACCTCAGCGGCGAACCAGTCCTTCACCTTCTTGTCCTCGTCACTGAGGGCGAGACGACAGACTCCCGTCTCTGTTGGGTCATCGCCCCATGGGAACTTTGCTCCCCACACAGCCGTCTCGTGGATCGTGTTGATGAGACGTCCTGGCTGGATCGTGAGAGCGTGTGCCGGGTGCTGTGGCGTCAAATGGAGTGTGGCAGAAGCTGTTGTTGTCTGTGTGGAGGACATGGTGTGTGGCTAACTCTGTGAACAAGCCTAGAGAGCTCAAAGAGCCAGCAAAGGGGGAATCAGCCAAGTCTTAAGTAGTTACCCCCCCAGAGCAGAGGCCGTTATCGCGCTTTCCGTTTTGGGATATCGCGGCGACGGAAATTTGAAAAAGGAACCAACTTCGTCTTGCGCTATCGGCTCCTACAAGAACAAAGGCGGAGTACTGTTTTCGGAATACGCTCTTTGTTGGAGCTTTACTGCTCTGTTTGCTCCTTCAGCCTTGGAAGCACAGAAGACTGCACACTGGTCACAGATCTCCAACGATGGAACAGACTTACCACAACTACCAGCACATCCTGGACCTCACGGGTGCCTCCTCCGAGCTCAAGCAGAAGCGCGCCAGGCGCAAGTTCAAGAAGTCGCTGGACGGATGCATGGTGTGTAAGCAGAAGAGAAAGAAGTGCGATGAGGGAAAGCCCAGTTGTATGGGCTGTCTCCGCAGAGGTGTGCCGTGTGTCTACCCAAGCCATGTCCTCCAAAACATTGCTGAGACCGACGAGACCCGCCCCAAGGACCCTGAAGAAGATGGAACTACACAGGACCTTCCGCGTGAGGATCAGCCGAAGAAGAACAATGCAACACCACCGATCCCAAAGCCAGCAGCAGGGAGGGTACCAAAGCCGGTGATCCAGGAGATCTCCAATGCGTCGAGCCCTCCTTGTCCAAGCATCATCAACGTAAAGCAACAACTCATCAGCGCAGAGTTCCTCCCAGATGTCACTATCTCCAACGTCTCCGCCACGAACTCAAAACAACATCTGATGCCCGAAGATGTTTTCGACATGAACATCACCGACGACCCGTTACTGTACGAGTTCCTTCACATCCAGAGTATTCTCGAAGAAGAGGAGAAGGGCGTTGTCTCACGGAGATCATCAACAAGCATCAGTGCCACCACATCCTCCACTGGCAATATATACGAGGACTTTGAGCACACGATCCCAGGCGTGGAACTCACACGCGAAGAGGCACGCTGCTACGATGCCTTTGTGAGCACGTTCCTCTGCTCCATCACGCCTGCCCATTGTGACCCACTACTCTCCCCGATCGCACTTCTCTTGCCGTACGCTGTCTCCAGTGCCACTGTCAGGGAGATCTTCCTTGCGTGCGGAGCAACACAATTGGCATACACTGATGATGAATTCGTCTCGAAGTCGCACCAGAGATACGTCAAGGCGGTGTCATTACTGGTGCACGACATCAAGAACTCAAATGACGGTTGTGAGGATGCGCTCTTCATCGGTGTGCAACTTCTTCAGACACTATGTCTCCGTGACAAATCATTAGGGCTCAATGCTACGAAGGGTGCTGGCCATCTCGCTGCAGCTTATGAGATCCTCAAGAAGAGATTCCTCCAATTGGCCACGCATGGACAGATGGGTCTTCGTCTTTCCCCACTTGACAGAATCCTCACAGAACACTTCATCTTCAACTTCCCCATCACACTGATCCTCTGTCGTCATGACAAGCTCTCCAAAGTTCCTTCTCCATTCCAGTTTTTTGAGCAGTTTGGAGGAATGCTGACACGTCCCTTCTCCTCACTCAACGCCGATGAAGAGGATGAGTGGACACTACATCCGATCTTGGGGGTTGGGCTGAAATCGCATGAGATATGTCTCAAGGCAACGTGGCTGTTGAGAACCAAGACTCTTCCCCTGGATCCAGAAGATGCCCTGAGGGCCTTGGAGCTGAAAGAACAGCTGAATGCGGAGTTGGCGAGATTGTCAGGACTCATGAGTGATGAGTTGAGTAACGTTCAACGCCAGAGTATCGCATACGCCAGGGCAAAGCTACACAGCTGTGCGATCATCCTGAGAAAGCTGTGCATTCCAGAAGTCACTATCCAGGATGGTGAGATCCAGGAAAATCTGGGCTATGCGATCCAGGAGATGCAGTACTCGAGACAACTGGACAAGGAGCACTTGGTTTCTATGTGGGCGATGTTCGTTGCAGGCAGCACATCGATCAACGAGAAGCAGAGAAAGTTCATTCAGGATGGGTTCGAGATGGTTAGTACCAAAATCCGCTCGAGCTTGGCGCTCAAGGTCTTACGGTACTTGAACATTGTTTGGGATGAGCAAGAGCCCGTTGGGTTGGAGTTTTTGTTTGATACAACGGTCATGGACATCGTTTGTACTTGAAAATTGGACTTGTTTGGGGATATATGGATGGATTCAATAGGCGACTTTTATCTACAGCTCATGATTGAAGAGTAGGAAGTTAAATAACGTATGATTAGAACGTAGAACCCATGACCCGAACCGAACATGATGACAAAACAAATAGAAACAAAACAAACAGAACACAAAGTCTCATAGGATAACACATCTTGGCTTTCTCGTGAATCTCTTCTTCTTTTTTGGGGCAGCAACATCGCTCATATCATACTCCGAGTTCTTGTAGTAGTCACTCACAACATCACTTCTCTCAAACTTCGGGCTTGACTTCTTGACAACTTTCTTCTTGAACGGATTCTTCGTTGCTGGAGCATCATCATAGAACTCCTTGAGTGCAGTGGTGATAGCGATATTGAATATCTGGCTCACGTTTTCTGTAGTTTTGGCTGAACATCTGATGTGCTGTTGTGCGCCAACTTCTCTTGCGAGCTGATCAGCCTCAGCAAAGCTCACGACATCTGACTCCGAGGCGCCAGCCAACAGGTCGGTCTTCGTTCCCACAATGATGATAGGCACACCAGGACAGAAGTGCTTGACTTCAGGCACCCACTTGTCTCTGACATTCTGCAAACTGATCAAGTTGTTCACGGCATAACACACCAGCAACACATTCACGTCTGGGTAAGACAGCGGACGGAGTCTGTCGTACTCTTCCTGTCCAGCCGTATCCCACAACGCGAGCTCGATCCTCTTGCCTTGCGAGCCGGTGACATTTGTGATGTAGTTCTCGAAGATGGTAGGCACGTATGCTGTTGGGAACTCGCCCTGGGAGTAGGATATCAGCAAACACGTCTTTCCACAGCCACCGTCTCCCACAACGACGAGCTTGACGTGGTAGTCGGCCGTCTTGCGGACTGAGTCCAGCTCATAGGTGTCGACCTCGTGGATCGGGAGACCCTTGAGCTCTGAAGGCTCTGGTGAGGGTGGCAGTTGTGACTGGCGCTTCTTCGCAACGTCGTATGGGTTCTCGAGCGATGTTTTGAGCACCTTGAAGCTCCCATCAGATGACGATGGCGGGTCGTCCATTGTGAGTCTGGAAGAGTTGTAGTACGGCTTCGATAGTGTGCTCATCTTGGATTCGAAGGGTAGGTGCTGGCTCCAGGCGACGATGGATGGGGAATCGGGATCCGTTGTAATTTCAAGTGGATCTTTTGTCCTGGACGAAGAGGAGGAAGCCCTGTTTACGTTTCGAAGAGATGGCGCGCCAAATCTGAAAATTCCGGTGCACGACTGTATGCTTGTTGCCATGGCGACGCGCCCCCGGTTTGCTCAGATCGAGGTGACTGTTTCTGGTGGTGCAAAAATAGAGCAGCTGGAGTGTGGTGTTGCTGTTTGACATTTGTGGGGTCTGGGCTGTGAAGTATCTGAGCTCTGTGGTTTGCGTGCTGGCATCTTATAGGAGATGGTCCGCAAGAGCCACGACTGCCGTGCTCTCCAACATATTCAAACCCCAGAACTCAGGACTTCACCCTAGCATTATGCCCAACACTCTGTCAGAACTACAGTCCCAATATCCGGTATCCATTGGCATTGAGATCACTGACCTCTGATCTCAACTCCACCGTCGAATGCTTTACGGTCTTCGAGTCACAAACACAGAGGTTGCTCCTTGAAGCGATGGCCGCCGAAGCACAAACCGGCTCTAAACCATCACAGAACTCCAAACGTTGTTTACGCCATTCTGCCTCTCTTCAGGCCGGTATATCAGCACACCAAACCCCGAGAGACTTTGATTATGGACTATGAAGATGAGGAAAGACAGCACATCATCAAGAGCATCTACTCGAAGTGTGGAGAGCGCGGCCCGGTTTCTCCGGCGGATGTCCGACGGTGATAAGCCAGGACCATTGTTGATGTCAGAGTTATCGCCCCCCGTGTTCTGTATAAAAGCAGCGCACTTCGCCACTTCACCAGCACCCACTGCGCCAATTCATCACGGAATTCCCACAAAACATCAAGCAGGAGATTGGAGATATGACAGACACACTCTCCACTGCCAAACGACTGCTCCAGATCCCCTCTGTCCGTGAGAGAACAGCACCAATCTTCGAGCTTGCGCTGGCGGACAACCTCGACTACTTCGACGTGGACCTCTCGAAGCTTCCGTCCGTGGTTTCCTTTGTCACTGATGTGATCAAGCGGGACTTTGGCGGGAAGTACAATACGATCCCGCCGCATGGCCGCTGGGGCCACCTGAACGCTGGCGGGGTGCCACGTGTCGAGTCCCTGGTTGAGCAATGGAGAGGCAAGGGCATTGATGAGGTTGAGATTGGGAAGAAGCTGATTGATCTGTTTGTGTTCAGTGTACTCATTGATGCTGGTGCTGGAAACCAATGGGAGTATTCTGAGAAGGAGACTGGGGCTATCTTCAACAGATCGGAAGGATTGGCTATCGTGTCTATTGATATGTTTAAGGATGGAGAGCTGAGTGAGGATGACTCGGATCCTCATATGGTGAATGCTTCCAAGCTCCAGCAGTTCACTAAGGAGAACCTCATTGATGCATTCCAAATCACTCAATTGAATCCATTGGCTGGTATGGATGGAAGACTCCAATTGATTCAGAACCTCGGGGAGGCTCTCGGTTCCAATGAAAAGTTCTTTGGTAAAGATGGAAGACCTGGAAACATGATTGACTACTTGAATTCCCAAGCAGAGAACGGGGTGATTGATCTGACGCTAATCTGGGATACGCTAATGGAGGGTTTCACCTCAATTTGGCCAAAGGGTCGTACAACCATCGAAGGTGTGTCTCTGGGAGATGCCTGGCCATTGTCAACCACGGAAAAGCTCGGTGCCACTGAGCTGATCGACAAGATTGTCCCCTTCCACAAACTGACACAATGGCTCTGCTACTCATTGCTTGTTCCACTCAAGAACTACGGATACAAGTTTACTGTGACCAACGAGGATCTTCAGACCGGCTTGCCAGAGTACAGAAACGGTGGGCTCTTCTATGACCTTGGTGTGATTCAGCTCAAGCCAGTGGAGCTCGCCAGGGGTCTTGGTCTGTCCAAGGAGATTGGCTCGAGCGATCCGGACATTCCAAGCTTCACGCCAGAAGATGGTGTCATTGTCGAATGGAGGGCAATCACAATCGGGTTCCTGGATCACTTACTCCCACTCATCAACAAGGAGATCGGATATGAGCTCAGCCTGCCACAGTTGATCGAGGCTGGAAGCTGGAAGAGTGGAAGAGAGATCGCTGCCAAGTTGAGACCGGATACAAAGGGACCTCCTATCGATCTGTATAGTGATGGCACTGTCTTCTAGTTGTATTGCTTGATGCTTCAATCAATGGCTCTGTGGATTCTTTACTTGTAGGGTTGAGACATACAACCGTGTGGGGTAGAAGCTTGATCCGGTGTCTGGAGAACGTCCGCCCCGTGAGCACTTGATGACTAGACGAGATATTTTGTGGGGAATACTTCGCCGTGAGGTATGTGGATGATACCAGGCATCACCAACTGCGATAGTCGTGCACCACTCTTTGGATATAAAAGCATCAGGCTCCAGGATGGAACCTCACCGCCAGACCTTCCTTTCTGCTCCGGTGTCTTTGTTTGGTGATCGTCAAGGTTGGAGATCGTTTTGTCGGCTTGTCCCACAGGAAATTGTATGGGTCGTGTGACGCGTTGCCAAACAAGGATGAGCTGGAAATTTGGCGTAAAAGAAAAAAGCTGTGCCCTGAGCGCAGGGATGGGAGGTCGTGTGTCCGCTAAAAAGGGTGTGGAAAGCTTGATCTAGAAGCTCTAATCCATGTATTGTCCGTGGCCTTTGGAGTATTGATACGGCCGATAGGGAAGACGTTGATAGCCGGGAATCCACGGCCTTTGGAGCTTTGGAGATTTGGGGTCGCGGCTTTTGTCCTTGCACCGGCGTTGGGCCTCGACGCGTCGTCTGTTTTGGTACACAAACGGGCCGTGGAGAACGGGACAAAGCGGGGATGGACGGGTGTATGGCCTAAACGGGGAATACAGACACGCCTCTCTGGCCAGTCAGAGCGCAGAAACCGGTCCTTCTCCGCCAACCTGCCTGGCTCGAGAGAAGTTGATAATTGGCGGAGGCGCGAACTTCCAAGGGCAAAAAAGAAAAGAGACGCGCCAAAGCCGAGGATTTGGTCGCGGGGGCTTTGTTGGAGGACAAGAGACAGGCGCTGAAAACAGCGGGAAAGGCGGGGTTTTGGGCAATTGATGAATAGAGATATCGATGAATTCAGTGGTGCAAACAGATAACAGAACAAAGAACTCACCCGCACGCAAATGGCCACTCTCCAACCGCCAACGATGCCCCTCGATCTCGCAAAATATGCCTGTGGCGCACTGCAAAGACACGCGGACCGCGCTCGAACTTTTGCCGGTGCTCATGTCGGGACATTTGGACAAGAAACTGGATTCACGATTCATCCACAGCCAAAAAATTACCTTCAAAGACCTGTACCCCGTTGCCCTCACACGACCTCCTTCTCTCTTCGACCAGCTCCTTGACTTGCTCCTGGAACACGGCATCCTCGAGATCCACACCCTTCTTTCGCCTGTCCTTGCTTGCTTCTTCCCACCACTCTTGCTCCGTCTTTGAACAGCCTCTCCAGCGCTCCAGGAAGTCAACTTCGAGGCACAAGACACAACACAACACAACACAGCTAGAATGAAGGCCACTACACTGTTGGCCTCTGCTCTCATAGCAGCCACACAGGTCTCGGCGTCCAAGAGAATCTTCCACGAGGGCGATCCACTCAGAGTCTCCGTCAAGCCTCTGACGCCTGGTGGAGGTTCTTACGACGACAAGCTCTATCTCTACCCGATCGACTACTACCACCCAACACTGGACCACTGTTCCCCAGTCGAGCAGTACGGTGAGCAGAACAGTGATACTCTCATCGAGGATCCGTTCTTCGGCAACAACTTCAAGAATGCCCCATTCAACACCTCCTTCCTCAACAAAGATGCGAGATGCTCACTGCTCTGTGACAAGAACTATAACGAGGCCAACGTGACGCTCATCAACGACCTCATCAAGAAGAACTACAAGCTCAACTTCTACATCGAAGACATCCCAGTTGGTCACGAGCAGTACGACTTTGAGACCAAGAAGTTCTACGTCGATCTCGGCGTGCCCTTGGGATACTTGGACGTTGACAAGATTCCACACTTGTTCAACCATTTCCAGTTCGCCATCTACTACAAGTCCAGTGGCCACGAGTACGAGATTCTCTACGCAACAGTGTCTACACAGTCTCTCACCAGAATCACACAGGTTCCACTCGGATGCCAGCTGTCCCCACCACTCCTCCTCCGTTACAGTGACTACGCCTACAACGGAAACAGAATCTCCTACGACGTGATGTGGAAGGAGGTCCACGGTGCCAGTGACATCACCAACACTTGGGACCTGTACCACAACGACATCATCAAGCCATTCGTCTCGCGTGCCATTGTTGTGATGTTCTTGACCCTCACCGTGATCATTGGATCATACACCCAGTTCACCCTCAAGAAGGCCCTCACAACAGAGAAGGTCAACGTTATCCAAAAGGCCAAGCTCAAAACCATCAGTGACTCTGACGACCTGAACGAGGAGCTTGCCGCTGATGACTTGATTGATGACTTTGAGTTCTCTTGGCCATCTTTGGCTCATGATGTCTTCAGAAGACCTGGATTCTCCACAATCCTCTACTTCGTCGTGGCTCTTGGTGCTCAGTGTACACTCACTGCTCTCTCCGTTGTGCTCCACTTTTTCACTGGTCTCGTCAACATCCATGGCATCAAGAACGAGTTGGAGTACTCCATCCTCTCTGCATTCTTCTTCACTGTCCCAATCTACTCCGCCTTGCACTGCTACTTGTTCAAGTTCTTCGGATACGGTGACATGTCGATGAAGAAGCTCTTCCTCACCATCTTCCTCAACGGCTTTGCCGTCCCATTGGCCCTGTACCCATTCGTGCAATACTACAACTCCATCCACGCCTCTGTTGAGTCCCCGCTGCACATCTCCATGACGAACTTCCACACAGCCTGCATCGCCTATACCGTCCTTGCCATCTTCTCTTTCCTCGTGGCCTTCAAGTTCCTCAAGCCAGAGCCTCGTCCAACCTCTGAGATCATGAAGCAGATCCCAGACCTTCCAGTGACATTCAAGACTGTTCCAAACATGATCATCACAGGTCTCTTCCCATTCGGCGCCATCCTCGTCCCATTGTCCTCGATCTACATCTCGCTGTGGTACAACCACTTCTTTGCCGGATCGACACTCACCATCTCCGTCGTGCTCCTCGTTGCGCTCCTGTCCTCCATCTCAGTGCTCAACATGTACTTTGGGCTCTGTGTGGGCAACTGGAAGTGGACGTGGTTCTCCTTCCTCAGTGGCTCCTCCGTCGGTGTCTACACTTTCCTCTACTCGTTCTACCTCACCAAGTGGAACTTTGGCGATGGTGCATCCTTCCATCTCTTTGTGCTCCAGAACTTGGCCATCTCAACCTTCTTGGGTCTCGTTGGTGGAAGCGTTGCCTTCGTCTCTTGCTTCGTGTTTGTGACCAAGTTGTACCAGGGTTTGTGAGCTCTGCTTTTGGACATATTTTGAACTAATAAACTAATTAACTGGATCAAATGAATAGTAGAGCAAGGTCTCGAAGAAGTTGATTGTGATGCAGAGGATGATAACGAGCTCCTCAGCTCCAGCTCGGATCCGGCTAAACGCACCGTGATATCCCGCTGAAACGGATTTGGCTGCACAGAAGCCTGAAATGCTTTTTACAGGCTCCCTTGTTCTGTTTGGTGTTGGATGATAAGTCAGTTCTGGTATTCATGATGAGATTGTAGTTCTCCCCGAGCCGTTCATGCCCAATTGTGACCGTCTAGGCCTTTGTTGGAGAGTTTGGTCGTTCTCCCGGACCAAGGAGGAGGTCTGGGGACATCTCCACGCTCTTCCGCTTTCGGACAGATCGCGCCCTTTTTCGCCACTTGACGCTCGCGAAGTTTCGCCAGTGTCCTAATCCGGTAATTCTTCACATTTGCCGGTCGGTTTGTCGGGACATTTCGCGGCATTTCGCAGCCTTTCGCGCCTCATCACACATCGTGTCCCTGCACAAAGTCGCAGAAAACTGCGGGGGCAGCGAGACAAAATCCGGACGCGTTGGCGGACAAAAAGTAAAATTTCAAGCCCAAAGCGACAAACGCTCGCTCGACCTCCTTCCCGATTGTAAAGAGCTTTTTTTGACATCCACTTCACTGTTCCCTGTTCTTCTCACACCTCCAGGACTCTCTACCAAGCGAGCTTCAT
>PPNT02000044.1:0-108965 GCA_003708285.2 Petasospora xylosilytica | reverse complement strand
TCTCAAAAACTTTTCATGTTCAGCATCGACCTTCCGCTTATCTTCCTCTGGTTTGAAACTCTTACCTCACTCTCTCATTCTGTTCTTGAATAGTTTGGTCAATTCTTTGTTCAACTGTTTCTCAACTGCTTATCTCTCAGACCCATATTTTTAGGAAATGCGGTGGCAATGAGTGATTATGTAGAATTGTTTTGTAAAATCTCCAGAAAATGATGACGTGTAGGAATCCTAAGAAGATGACTTCTCATGGTAGCATCGAAGTGTGATTTAAATGTACGAATTTGACGCTTTTAAGCACACCACAGTATTCGCCTGCTTTCAAAGATTCTATTTCATCTACTTCAACTTCTATGTGAGCGCGCTGAAGTACTGCTATCTCCATTTGAAAACAGAGCTATGGTGTTGGGATGAAGAGGTGTCAGGATGTTGTCCGCGAGTTGTTTGAAAGGCCACTTATAACCGGCATTTTGGGGAAAACAGCGTGTTATCAGTATGTGTATTAAAGTAGTTATACCCTATAAGTAACCCAGATCAATAACATGCCTTTTCTTGTTGCTTGACGTTGCTCAAAATAGTGCAATCAGCTTCTACTTCTCCACTCGCATACCCTTGACTGGGCCGACACAGCAGGCCAGGTCGACAAGCTCTGCGGCAGACCTCTTCGTGAACTCTCACGTTTCGAGATGGTTCCAGAATACAAGAGAGCTCGTATAAGCTACGACCTTTGTTCCCTCTGTGGTGGATCTGGAGATAAACGCGCCACATCAGATGCCACAGAACAGGCCCTCACGCTCTTGCGTCCGTGTTGTCAAGGTCTACCTACCTGGCCATCTGTATTTGGTCCTTTCTGTCGTATCGGCAAATAAAGTAGCCCTTTGTCATGAGTTCGTAGATGGGCCTGAGATCTGGAAATGAGATCTCGAGAACTGCGTTTTGAGGCTCTGTAGGATGGGCTAAGAGACGGTGGTGTCATGGTCAACGAAGGACCGTATACGAGGTCTGAATCGAAGCGCTGAAGATAAATTCAACAAAGCAAAAGATCTAGATCTTGGTTCTGATTCACAAAAGTGGCATTCTGGTATCTCTTTTTCTACCTAGTGCCATGAATAGAGTTTAGTCATGGCGTAGCACCTTGTGGAGGCGAGCGAGCTCGGTAATGTTCGTAAATGCACCGAACAACCTTCTAGAGCTTTCGAAAGAGAACATCGTTGATTGAGATTTGATGCTTTAGCCTTTCGTGCTTCTTGAAGTGTAGGTCAAGTGCGTGTAGGCAGGACAGGCTCACACTGAACGTCCAGTGGGACGATACATGAGGAGCTCTGCACAACCCGACGTCAGAACAACACAGAAAGCTCTTCAGTTACCCCTAGATAACTTGAAGAGAGATCCACCACTCTGTCAAAAACGACGTCAAACAAACCAACCGAAACGTCTCAAGCTCAGGTTCTGCAACTTCTGAGACAATGCCGCATCCGAAGCTACCCATCAACTATACTCCCCAGATTTCAAGTCTTTGACACCTACACGCAACAATAAGGTTTTAAAGAGTGCATATCTAGATATATGTGCTAGAACTTGGCTCTTCTTTGGATATAGATTCGTAACCTCTCGATAAGAATTGACCTCATCTTCTTCCGCCTATGTCCGCGACCGGGCATTGGTGCTAGCGGACCCTCCCCGTAGTTCTGGTCCACATATCCCTCACACCGTGCACAGAATCATGAAAGATTGACACAATGCTCCTCTGCTCTCAAATTGTCCGTAGAACTTGTAAAATTCGGGTGATCGAGCGAAGCCAGTTCTGGTAGTGAGGGAGAGCAGTTCGGAGATTACGGGGACGAACCCCGAGATGAGCGAGCCAGCGAGCCAGCTTGACGGGAGCTTCCGAATCCGAACTGAGCCTGCCAGCCTGCCTCTCTAGACCCGCCTCTTCGTACTCACCACTTCCCAAACATCTTTTCAATGACATCGCTTTGACGTTCTGTCTCTTTTCCACATTCTCTTGTTGCTGCATTGATTCTACCCGGCCTCTTCTTTTGTATCTGACTTCGGATGCATTTGGACACTTTGCTCTTGGCCCTTGTTTTGCTTCTGGTGAAGCCGTGTTTGGTATGGACTGTCTTCAGTCCAAGCTGTACTGTTTAACTATCGGTTATTAATTTATAAGGATTTTGATTTAGTACTTCTTCTGTAGCTAGGCTTCCGCGACTCAGGTGCGAGTAGTCCAATGTCCAGCTTGAACATGCTGGAGCTACGTCATTAGTATAACAATTTATCAAAGTGGTCATCAAGATTATCGTTCGTCATAAGCACATGAATGAGTCGTAGTCACCATTCCAATTCGTCAGCCCATCTTAGCTTCTTCTCAGGCTTTGTGGTGCCCGCATCAGTAGACGAGGCAGTCTCTCCTTCACAGTACTTCTTGTACTCTTCTCGTGAGTAAAACCCAACAGCAACGGCATCATCCACCGGGTCTGGCAGCTTGTATGGGTGTCCGCTGAGGAGAGCAGATCTGGGATTCTTGCAGGCCCGTGCCTTTCTCTCGTATGTCTTCACAGGTATCGTCACCAGCTCATTCGGAGTCTGTGGAATAGGTATACCCTCTCCATTGAGAGAGTTCATCTCGGTTGCGTACTTGGTGGCGTCCTGGAGTTCACCAGAAGTGGAATCGACAATGTAGTTGAGTGATTTCGTGTCAATCTTGATGATGGGTCTCAACGGAACGTTCAACTTCTTGGGGGAGCATACTCTCTTCGTGTCTGGTTCCTGTTCCAATCTCTTGGAGCGGCGGATGGCGACTGAAATTACTGGAAGTGGAATCCGACTTTTGACGCTCTGGAACTGGATCATCTTCCTGCTGATTGGGGACAGTTGAGGCGGCTCATCAAAGCTCTTGGCACTCCTTGTTCTCTTGGAGATGGATCCTTCTTCTTCTTCATCATCGGCATCAACATCGCTAATACGACGCTTCTCCGGTGTGCTCAGTGCCCTCTCCTCCTCAATAACTTCGTCACTCTTCACCTTGTTAGGGAACAGTGGGAACTCGTCAAGTGACACCTCTTGTTCTTCTTTTTCTTCCGGCCGTACGAGCACTTCATTCTCTTTCTCCTGCAGCTCCTTCTTGGGTGACGTGTTCAACTTTAGCGAGTCCAAGATATTCGTGTCGGAGGAGCAGAGGGGCGGGCCTTGTTCTGTTGTGGAATCTTCTGAGTCTGACTCGGTGTTCCCATCGAGTGGGGCCTCCGCGGCGAACCCGGTCTCATCCCGTGACACTGAGCTGTCCGAGACATCGACCTCCGGCTCGACAGTCCTTGGAGTGACTCGTCCGTCGATGATCTGGGCCAGCCGATTCCCGAGTGGCGCTTTGGGTGGAGAGCCGTCTCGCGTGGCGATGATGTCAACGGTGGCGGGTGTTGTTGCCTGGAGAAGCAGAGCGCCGGTGTCCATGTTTGTGCACAGCAAAGAGCTTCGTGTGTCAGCGTCTGTGATCTGAGTATGTGCTAATGGGAGCCTGTGCTGGTCCGTCCCTCCGCGTTGTTGCTGGGGCTTCTTCCACGGCGGCATTCTTCGTGTTGAGGATTCGAACGTAAACAAATTTTCGGGTTTCCGGGACAACAGACCCGTGCTGAGAATTACGCGGCGATAAGATCTTCAAGCGCGAAAGCGGACCCAGAATTACGCAGGGCTCTGGAGGTTCGCGCCTATACCCGGCAAACAGTTCACTACAGCAGACTTACCAAGACTAGTTAAAGAGAATGAGAAGCATATATTTAATTTCAGAAACATGTGGAGTGTGGAGACTAGCGACTAGTGAGCGGATGGACCGGGATGACATTTGACACAGGAATCCAAGACCAAACGACACATCCCTTTTGTCACCATATCTGCACCAGTTTTCACAAATCCTTGCTTCTGCAACTGTTTCATAAACTGATCTGGTGTGCGATAACTTCGCTTGACTTCCTGATTGTGATGTCTTAGCACATGAAACGCCGACAGGTACATCAAGTTCTCAGCCTTGGTGAAGCACATTCTCAGTGGCACACCTTCTGGGACTGTCTTGTCAACAAACAAAATAATGTGACCGGAGTTCATCACACAACGGCAGCGGAATCTGGAAGTCGAACAAGCGTTTGCAAGCACAGCTTTTTCTGGGGATGTGAGCTGAGGCAAGCACCACGGGATCACCTCGGTGAAACTCCAAGCCTTTGATCCAGCAATTTCTTGTGTGATAATGATCAGACGGATGTTCTCCTGTGATATCTGTGGAGTTTTGTGGCCCTCCTCACGGTTATACATATCCAATGCCCTTTCATAAGTGGACTTAGCCTCAACAGCAGCGGCGTCATCAGACCGCAGAACTCCGTCAAACGTGTCCAATTGAAGCTCCCGAAGCTCTCGTAGAAGTTCCAAAGGCCTGCGATCTCCTTGGGGTTGTTTATTCATGACAGTGTTGATTCTGGCCACTGTTTTCAGATTCGGTGCTTTTTGTAACTTTTCAGCGATGCGTTCTTGGAGATACTCGGGCAAGAGGTGGAGTACAGGTATTGGTCTTGGAAGCTCTTCCATGGGATGTGTAATTGGGCTTTCAAGTAGGGACTGAGGGCTGGAAACGGATGACTCGGATAGCTGGGACGATTCAGTGTGGCTTGGAGGAGTCTCTGTATCTCTCAAGTTTGTGGAGCCTCTCCTGACCTTTTTCTTCGGAGAGACAAGCTCTGAGGCAGCCTCAATGACGGCTCTTCTCTTTGGCGAAGCAAGCTGTGCGGAGGCTTCAACAACGGCTACTCTTTGAAGCTCCACCACTTTGTGTTCAATAGAACATGTGTCGTCTTCTGGTTGAGCTTTCTCGTCTGGTTCAACACTAGTCTCTGTTTCTTGCAGGTCATCTTCGTCAAGTTCTTGTGGCTTCTTGGGTGTGGGTGTAGTGTGCCTGTTATGTTTAGCAAGATGGTCATCAGTGACCACGAGTCCTGTATCATCGGCAGGTAAGTCTGCGTCAGGTCCAACGAGGGAAGAGACTGGAATGCGTGTGGATACTGCGTTACCCATTAGGTGTATTTGGGTGGACGAAACTTGTGAGATCACAGCTAATGAAGATGAGTTATTCTTCCACTTTCAGCAACAGCCCAGTGTCACACGGAGCGGCTCAAATTGAATTCTCAAAGCACAAAGAGCCACAGGGAAGAGTACCCCCAGAACTGAGAACACCGCGAGCTAAGAGCTTCCTGAATTGTGTTGATGTTGAGTCTTGACGGTACATTTTCGCGTATCCATGACAACTGAGTAACCTGTGCTGAAATTTACGCGGAGATAAGGTTTTAGCGCTGTGACCAGACTCAAAATTACGCAGAGGGCCTATGACCAGGAAAACATCCTCCTTCAATTCTACGAGTAGTCTGTTTCCGAAAAAGATCTGTAGTATTATAAAATGCAATGCAGAGTCAGTGAGGACAAACACCCATGAGGACTGCCTTCACCAGGAGCAGACCGTGATATCAAAGGTATCAGAGCTTTTGACCTCTTGTGGATTCCAACAAGTTTTTTGTAATTTACACGGTGAATGAAAGCAACAAAGTCATAACAAAAGAGAGAAGAACGTCATAGAAGTGGGATGGTGTGGGGGTAATTATGCAGAAGTGTGATGGTGGAGCGAAGTAGCTTAGTCCTTTGACTTCTTAGACTTCTTGTCCTTCTTGTCTTTTTTCTCCTTTTTCTCCTTCTTCTCCTTCTTGGACTTCTTCTCCTCCTCCTCGTCATCGTCATCTCTCTTTCTCTTCTTGTCCTTCTTGTCCTTCTTATCCTTCTTGTCCTTCTTGTCCTTCTTGGACTTCTTCTCCTTCTTCTCCTCCTCATCCTCATCGTCGGAGTCAGCCTTCATGGAAACATCAGCAGCGTCGGCATCAGCGTTGTAGGCTGGAGCCTCGGTAATCTCAACCTTCTTGTGCTCACGAACAACCTTGGCAGTAGTTCTCATGTCTCTACCCTCAAGAGCAGAGAGACGAGCCTCAACCTTACCTCTCACATCAAGACCAACCTCACCAGAGTCGTCTCTATCCTCAGCGAGGGCGTCGTATCTGAGAGCAACAGCAGCCTTAGCAGCAAGGACACGGGCGATCTTACCCTTGTTCTTTCCTGAAGCCTGACCAACGAGGGAGGCGTGGTACAAAAGACCGTACTTTGGTGTGTCGTGCTTGGTCTTGAGGGCTCTGAAGAGGGCCTTCTCAGCACCAAGAATCTGGATGGTGGAAGCTGGAGCCTTGGCGAGAGAGATCAAAGAACCAGAGTGGGCAATGAGTCTGGCACCAATGAGCTCACCAACAAGAGCAGTGAGGTTTGGAGCAATGGCTCTCATACGGGAAGAAAGGTATTGGGACAACTTCTCACGGTACTGGGAGAACTCGACGATCTGCTCAGCAAGAGCCTTGATGTTCATGAGATCAAGCTCAGTGATCTCGGTACCCATAGAAACCTCAGCAGCGGTCTTGACACGCTCCTCGGCATCCTCTGGCAAAATCTCGGAAAGATCAGTCTCGGCACAGTTGGATCTAACACCCATGGCGAGGATGATTCTGGCGTAGGCAACAGAGTCTGTGATGATCTTGGCGAGTTCTGGGAAGTGCCATCCGTACCACTCCTTACAACGCATAGCGTATGTGTTGAGCTCCTTGTCCAAGTCGTCCAAAAGGGCAATGGCCTGGATGATCATGGTGTCAACCTTGTCGGCGGAGAATTTGAGTTTGTGACGGCCAATGGAGTGAGCAAGACCAAGGGACATCTTGGAGAGGTCGTTGTCGGAAAGACCTGGGAGGAGCTCTGGCAAGTGCTCACGGACAGCTCTGTAGAGGTCCAATGTGACAGCGTCAGAGACAACGCTCATGTTGAGGCCCAACTTGTTGATGGCATTGGCGAGCTTCGTCTCAGAAACAACGAGTGTAGCCTTCTTGTCGGCCTTGACACCCTCCAAAAGGGACTTGAGCTGGTCGGAGACCTTACCCTCGATGACGGAGTTGACCTCCTCAAGGGCATTGGCAGCAGATGAGAACTTGGAGAAGGCAGAGACCTTGAACTGTGCGAGCACCTTCTCAGAGGAGTTGAGGTCTGTGACAAGAGTAGAAGACTTGTAGATCTTCTTGTCAGAGGCCTTGAGCAAGGCGTAACCTGCAGCGGTTTCCGTGAGGACGTAGGCCATTTCTGCGGTGTGTGAAGGGTGGCTTGTGCTACTTAAAGGTCTTCTATAGGGCTACTTGAAGCTCATCTCTTCGTGAAAATTTTCTGACAGCCCGCGAACCCAGGCCAAAAAAAAGGAAGAATTTTCGCAATTCCCTAATCGGAAGTTTTCGCCAAAACCTCTCACTAAAGCGCGCGTAATCGTGTCACATGTTCGCGCCAGTTTGCGCCAGAGTCCGAATCTGGTAATTTTGTTTCGCAACTTGATCGAATCAGGAATTTTCGCGATTATGTTGCCCCCCTTCGTGCGCTCCGCCACTAGGAATTTCCCGTGAGAAACAAACAACGTCATCAGCACCAGCAACCACGCTATTCCACCCGGATCTTCGTTATAAAGAGGCTTCTCTGACCCTTTCATACCCCCTCGCCACCCCCAGCAAGACTCATCACCAACAGCCATGTCCACGTCAGCTTTGCCGCCGGCTGCACGCACCAGAAAGCGTCTCAAACAAGAACACGAAACAACCACATCACATCTTGATGCCGCCTCCACAGAGTCTTCGAGCTCGTCGTCAGCTGGCTCAGACAGTGACAACACATTCACAGAACCCTCCTCTGCAGAATCCAACGACTTTGTGGGCCTTCTGGAGAAGAAACCAGGATCGCCCGCTCTCGGGAACGACTTCCTAACCGCTCACCACATCTTTGGAGACTACGTCCGCAAGCATGAGATCCCACGTAAGGTGTTCCACAGTTCGATCGGATTTGTCACATTGTACTTGTACTCGAAAGGTGTCCAGAAAGAAGTGTTCCCAGTCCCATTCACAGTTGCATTCCTCGTGATCTTCGCATTAGACCTTCTGAGATTCAGATCAAAGCGATTCAACTATCTCTATTGCCAATGCGTGGGATTCCTCATGCGTGAGAAAGAAGTTCAAGGATTCAACGGTGTATTATGGTATCTCTTGGGTCTTGACTTTGCATTCACATTCTTCCCAAAGGACATTGCTCTTCTTTCAGTGCTCTTGCTCTCTTGGTCTGATACAGCCGCCTCCACTTGTGGCCGCCAATGGGGCTATTTGACACCGAAGATTGCTAGAAACAAGTCACTTGCAGGCTCTTTGGCTGCCTTCACTGTTGGCGTGATCTCAAGTTATCTCCTGTATGGATACTTCATTCCAGAGTACTCCCAGTTCAACGCTCCGGGATCGATATACTGGACACCAGAGACGAGCAGACTCAACCTCCACTTTTTGTCACTCCTTTGTGGATTTGTTGCAGCAGTCTCCGAAGGTATTGACTTGTTCAACTGGGATGACAACTTCACAATTCCTGTGCTTTCGAGTATGTTTGCCTACGGTGTTGTCACTTTGTTCCATCTCTGAGAATCAAAGGGTCCAACCCCGCATAACCAGCCACAGCACCCATTCGTCACGACATCTCGCACAACAACAAGACCACAATAATTATAGATTCTGTATGATTGTATACGCTACTTAATTTTGGAAATAATACCACTTTTGCATATGTGACTGTTAAGCTGTGGGATGTGTGATGTGTAGAAGCACTACACCTTCTTGAACTCTTCAAACACCCTTGGCAATAGCTACAAGATATAGCAATGACTAGTTTTACATGAATCTCTCCATTAACAATATACATATGATTTTAAGCCTTAACCAAACATGTCAAATTAAAACCACACACCCCTCAACAAAAAAGAAATTTAGTAGAAAGTGGTTGGTCTCTTTGGAGCGTAGATGGCCTTGGTCTTCTGGACACGGTGTGGCAATGGGAACTTCAAGTCCTTGGTCAAGAACTGCTTGACGTACTGTCTCTTGACATCGTCAGTCTTCTCAAGCTCAACAACCTTGAGGATGTGGATAGATCTAAATCTGGCTCTGTGACGAGCAGCCAAGTCCTGGTACATGGTCTCAACGGCACCGACACGGGTGACGTCTCTGAACTCCTTGTACAAGTTGTGAGTACCGGATCTGGAGTCGTATCTGATCCAGATACCGAAGTTCTTGACCTTTGTTGGGTGAGCCTCGGAGATCACGTTGACAGAGACGATCTCACCAGAAGCTCTCTTGACCTTGTGCAACTTCTGGAGGAAGTACCAGTAACGGGACTTAGCAACAACAACGTTTGGAGCAAAGATTCTCATACGGTACAACTTTGGCTCCGGAACGGACTCAGTTGGGAGACGACGACCGATAACCTGGTATTCGTTAAGACGAGACACTAGAAAAATCTTGTTAGTAACAGTTCATGGGCGAAAGGTTCAGACTGGGAACGAAGCTCATGTGAGAACTCAACGAGAAGATGCTGTATGTTATCTTTCAGAGGTGTATTTGAGCGATATGTGGTCAGTCTTGAGCATTGGTGTACTCTCTTGCTTGGTGGCTTCTTTGCTTTGAGAAGTTGTCATGGGTCTTGTTGTGATTTCTTGTAGCCTTCAAAACTCCTGAAACTTGATGCAAATGATGAACTTGACGTGTGTATCATTGTGGTATGCTTTGAAACTCATCGATAGGCTTCAGTGGTGATCAGTTAACGGTGGTTGATGCTGTTCGTGTTCATCTTCAATTCAGCCGGCTTGGGCTCCAGGATGTGGGCCAATGGCGCCTCTTGGTGACAGTGGTATCTCCGTACTCGTGAGTTCATTCATGTGTCCGTCCAGTATGCCTCCTTTACTCACTTTTCGGTGGATTGATCCTGCGATGGAAGACTTCCTAAGCTTCGTGAGTGTGCTGTGAAACCAGTTTTTCACTTGTTGAAAATTGTTTGGGCGCCGCGACAGCCAAACCCGCGACCAGCACCGCCAAAGCGCGGGCCACCTGGGCGGTGGTGTTGGGGTGTTTTCTCGAATCATTATGTAATCGCCCGCGACTTTCGCGCTTTTTGCCTGGTTGGTGCCACATTTTAGGACGATTCGCGAATTCAGGTCGTCACATTAAAAGCCCTAAGGAAATGCACGTGATCAAGATGAGCCCTAATCCTGACACATTCGTGGAGATGGAGCTTGGACAAAGTACCTTGGAGCGGCCAGTCTTCAGGAATCAGCGCTCACACGCAAAGGACAGCTACAATGACCACATCAATAAGAAGTACAGGCCTGAAAAATCATAGGATTCAACGAGGTTAAGCAAAGCACTAACCATCTCATACAAAAGGAATCAAATACCGTAACGATAGCCAAGATGACAAGACAATTGAACCGCTAGGCATTGGAGAACCCCAAGATGAGCATGGAGAAAGAAACAAGGCACCAGCAATAAACCTCAATAGATAACGGAAATGATCATAAAACAAGAACGGTCAAAACATGTGGGTATGTGTAGGTGGGGAAACCAGTGACAGCGAGGGAATGGTACGATGGTGGTGGATGGTGGGTTGGGGGAATAAACAATCAGAGAGCTGACTCTTCCTGTGCTGGTGCAGCAGTGCTCTCAGCAGCAACATCAGCAGCAGCGGCATCTGGGGAGGCAGGAGATCTGAGTCCAACAGTCTTCATGGTGACGTCGAAAGCCTCGGTGGTCAAGTCAATGGTAGTCTTGTAAGAGGAGACAAATGGAGCGGTGAAGGAGTTGTGATCCTTTGGAAGGTTCTCAGTGAAAACGGTGTAAGCATGGTTGACATAGTCGAATGGAGACATCATAACGTTCTTCTTCATCTGAAGGACAACTGGAATGGAACGCTTGGTCAAGTCGTAGGTCAAGTACATGTTCTTCTCAATCTCACTGGAGAACTCCCCCTGCATTGGCTCAGACTCTGGCAAGTACTTCTGGCCCATTGACTCCATGTAGGTGTTGACTGGTCTCATAACTGGATCCAAAGAGCTTCTGAGCAATGGCTTACCCTTGGTGTCAATGAAGTGAGTGTTGTAGTAGGAGCGGAAGTCAGTCACCATCTTTCTAGAAGGAGCAACAACCTTGTCCTGAACAACCTCCTGGGTCCACTGGGTTGACTTGTTAAGGGCATCACCAGCGGCAACGAATGGAGCCTCAACAGTGTTAGCGACATCCTCAAAGCCAACGGTCTGAAGGCATGGAGCAACCTTGTCAGCCAGGTTCAAGGTGTAGACACCAGCGTTGTCAACAGCATCAACGACTGGCTTCATGAATGTGGCCTGCTTCTGGACAAACTCAGCAACTGGCTTGGTGGTGGACTCGAGCTGGGAAACACCTGGGATCTTCTCAACAAACTCGACAGTCTCCTTAACCATAGGGTAAGACATCAAGTGAGTGGTGGTGTTGCAGGCAGCAGGAACACTGGCATCTGGTGCGGTAGGCTCAGTAGCAACAGGTGTAGGCTCTTCGACTGGGGCGACAGGCTCGGCGACAACAGGAGCGGTCTCAGCAACAGGCGTAGTGGTCTCTTTCTTGTGGCTGAAAATGGACATGGCTAGCAGTTCTTTTGGTAATGTTCTTCTTGTAGTCAGTGCTGAAAGGTGGTGGGAGGGAGAAGAATGTGCATGGCATGACTTCTGATCTGCAAGAGCCCAGTGAGACCTTTATATGGCGGATGACTTTGTGGCATTGTTTGTTTACTTTGACACAAAGAGGGTCAACAAGGGACCAACGGGCGCGTAAACTCCGGTACAAGAGCACGTGGACCGTCTTATGAGATGTTACAAGACAGTGTCTGGATTTCGGCTTCTTGATACACCATACTGGATCTTTTGTAGGCACAATCGATGGATGTTGCCCCCCTGGAGATGTGTTGATGATCACCGCTTGTCTTGTCATTCGCGCCGATAAAGTGCTCACGCGTAATTCTGAGCACGGTCCCTCGCTTATAAGCGGCTCTCACGCGTATTTCTCAGCACGGTAATTGGCGGGGAGAACGGTACAAGGCTGTGTTGCTCCAACTTCATGATTCGCCACCCTTTTATCAGCTTTTACAACGCGTTCCAACTTCCTTGAAATAACCATACAGAACCCAGACAACACGCTAATGAGACTCTCACTATTCTCTTTGGCCCTCGCAGTGCCTGGAGCTCTCGCAGCCGTTGACCAGCGATGCATCGGCTTCGAATCACCAGCAGCAGGCTACGACACCTCGCTACGTGTCCTTTCGTATGACATGGACACCTCGGTGCTCATCTACCACATCAAGGACATTGAGCACACGAACATTCCACTCGTCGTTGATGACGAGACTCTCATGCAGGAGCTCGGCGGATTCTCAGTGTGTACACAGAAGAAGGCAGCCCAGGGATACTGTGAGAATGTTGGCCGGTTCACGCTTGACCTCGATGGCGAGAATGTCGACCCAATTGACAACTTGGTCATCTCCGCTGGTAAGGAGTACATCTACGAGATCCCAAGACCAGGTGTGTATTGTGCTGTGACGTACCAGGAGGGAGGCCCGGACCTCACAGGTGTCAAGATTGTGGAGGTGCATTGGTATGGAACGTCCTCTTTGGAGCAATGGGAGTCGCTCAAGATCATATTTGCCATTTCCATCTTGATCTCGATTTCACAAGGCGTGTTACAGTACATGTTCAGGGATAACGCTCGTAAGGGATACATTGGAACGCTTTTGGATGACATGAGAGCATTGTTCTCCTTGAAGGCCTTCATCTTGATGTTCAAGTCATTGTGTTACATGTACCTTTCTGCAACTGATGACTGGACATTCACAGTGTTTGATCCGTTCTTCTTCTTGGACTCGATGTTCAACATCATCGTTGCTATCATCTTTTACAAGTTGAGTATTGGTGTCTTCGGCCTCAAGAAGGACCAGTTCACATCTCTTAATCTTGACTTCAAGACCAAGCTCATGTTCCGTCTCTACTGTGCATCATCTTTGCTCCTCTCCTTTGGACCATTCCTTTCTACCTCAACAGTTTTTGCTCCAGTGTTCGTTGTGAGCTTCCTCATTGTCTCCACCATCTGGATCCCATTGTTCTTCATCATGTGGAGAAACGCCAAGGCCACAGAGCGCGAGATGGTGGACCCTGTCTTTGCTCGCAACTATTCATTGACGAGAAAGGCTGTTGTCTTCATTCCAGTGATGCTATGGCTGACCTCAATTGCTGGTCAGATCTTGGTTCAAGTCAAGAGCATGGGCACTGTCCAAGTTGGCTCTGGAGCACCAAGCTTTGTCTCCAACTTCACCTCTGCCATTGAGGCTGAGATGTCGCAGAACTTCTGGTTCGTCTTGCTCAAGCACCTGCCTGACTTCTCAATTCTCTTGGTGCAGTGGGCCATCATTGCCATTTGGAAACCAAAGATGCTTGAGAGAACGGAGGATATCCACTCGAACGAGCTCTCGGACAGACCACACGCTGCATTGAAGTTGGAGGATGACCCAGAGGAGCAGGTATTGGACTCCAGCAAGTAAATGCTGCCATTTATACCACGAATGAGCTATAATGAACTCGCATATGATGAATGAAAACACAAAGAATTGTAGATTTCCGTAATTAGCGGCTGTGATTCGCTGCATGGATCTCTTATCTTCGCGGCTGATGCGCATATGCGAGACCCTCGAGGTGGGCCCTGAGGAGAAGCGGATCCTGGTTCGACGAGGCTTTCGTGGGGAAGGAGTTAGTGAGCATGAAGTATCATAGCACTGCTATTCTTCCTACTTAGTACATTTTGTTACCAGTAGAAGCCTGGAGATCCCCACGTGCTTTGATCCCGGAACCCCGCACTGTGGTCCGACTTCTCGGAAAACGCATCTCTCACCAAGGCCAGCTTTTTTTATCTCGCGGGGGCTCTGTTCTTTATCGACAGCGCATAAAAGAAGGACACTTCAGGATTCCCACCTTCCTCTGTCTTCCCATCCAAACCAGCTTTCCTTTACCCAGAGATGTCAGTTCTCGAGGCAGAAGCCGGCAGTCCGGTAATAACACTGTCCCTGTACAAGAGGATCGTTCTCGTCCTACTGCCCCTTCTCTTCAGCATCGCCCCTTTGATCATCTCCGCACTGCTCTACTCCAAACATACCTCCTACCCCTTCTTTACCTTCAACCTCCAATTCATCAACGCCACGGAGGTCTGGACGGACACCACAGCAAGCAGCGACGTTCCAAGATATCTCTCCGTCTACAACACCTATCTCCTTCCCTATTACGATGTGAACCTCTGGGGATACTGCGGTGTCGCCCAGGGCAGCTACGTCGTAAGTTCGGACACCAGGTTCCCAAGCTGTGAATCCGTTGATACACCCGAGAATGACCCCTTCAGCCTCGACCACCTCATTCTTATGGAGAGCCCATGTCTCGACTACAACGACTCGAGCATCTGTACATCCTACTACAACCTCCCACACAGCGATGATGAGGACGGCGTGTGGGTCGACAACATGAAGAGTCTCCTCACTGCCATCCTCGCAATGCAGGCCGTTGCGCTTGTGTTCTGGCTCGCCAGCGTGCTTCTTGTGAAGATTGTAACCTTCCGACCGACGGGGCTCCCGCTGTTGGGGCTTGCTGCTCTCTCTGAGATCACGGTGTTTGCCCTATCCGCTGCATTCCTCGCAATGGCTCACTCCAGAGTGAACAAGATCTCGAAGGGTTATGCTGATACGTATGACACGTATGGCATTGAAATTCAGAAGAAGAGCGAGCCAATTGCGATGATGGGTGTTTCGATCCTCTTTGGAGTGCTCTCGTTCCTCACTGGGCTTTGCGTGGTGTGGTATGCTTACAAGCAGCCTGGGGTCCCAGAGCCTCAGCCGTCTATTCCTCTCCAGGATATGCCACAGTACCACGCTTCGGATCCTGAGCTGCCCAACTATCAGGCCAATGACGGTGAGAACCCTCCAAGGTATGTGCGCTACACTTGGACTCATGCGGAGAGGGAGCAGGTGAATGGGTGGTAACCCCTAGCGTTTCTCTGTCTTTCTGAAGCTTCTAACAGTAACTTGAGCTCTCTATTTAATGTGATTTCAATGTGACCTGAACCAGTAGAGCCCGCTAATCGCAAACAATTGGAGCATTGGTGCTTCGGCTTTAGTCGGCCCGTACAACCTGACGCTGGCTGTGTGGGTCACAACATTTAGCGCGCCACTTCAAAAAAGAGAAGAACTTACAACTCTTTAGACCCCCCAAACAACAACAAGAAACAATCCAAACAGCCTGAGGATGAGACTATCAACACTCTTATCTCCTCTTCTTCTCACAGCGCCGGCACTGGGTGCGCTCTACCAACACTGTGCCGCCTTTGAAGACCCAACAACAGACGCCTCCACCTCTCTCCAGGTGGAAATCGGCAAGTACGCAACCTCAGTGTTTGTTTACCACCAGCTGGACACATACAGACTCAGTGTCCCATACACTATCAGCCAGAGCTCACTGGATGACCACCCGGAGAAGTTCTCACTGTGCACTGAATCCCTAATCACCGCGGGGATTTGTGATGAGACAGAATTGGGGATGTTTCTCTTGCTGGTCACCAAGCAGGAACACGACCGTCTCATCAACGAGTATGTGACTGAGCCAAAGACTTTGACGTATGATGTGCCGAAGGCGGGCATCTACTGTGCCATTCTCCATCAAGAGGGTGTCATTAGGGAGACTAAGGTTGTCGAACAACACACTTATGGCCACATGTCGTTGTCGCTGCATGAGCAGATGAACATGTTGGCATTCATGACTATTCTCTTGGTTCTCTGGAGATTCTGTCTCGTGCTCATGTTCCGCAATGCGCCATTCAAGGGCCATGGCTCCATTCTCGATGACTTCAAGCTCATGATTGACCTCAAGCTCTGTGTGGCTGCTGTGAAGGGATTTTGCTTCGCGGTGTTATTGATCTCTGGAGCAACGGAGTTTGCTGTGTTTGACCCAGTCTTCTTCCTGGGATACATCGAAATCGTGCTTGCTTTCACAGTTGTCTGTAAGATGACTTCTGGTGTCTTTGGCGTCAGTCGGGCCAAGCTCGCACAGACACAGATCGCATACTCGCTCAAGGTTTGTCTTGTGGGTTGTCTCATCACTGCCGTCTTCAATGGTCTGCGTCCTTCAGCCACCTCAGATGTTCCAGAGGTATTGGCACTCTACTGGATCTCAAGAGTTGGTTTCTACTGCTTCATGGGGGTCCTCATCTTGATATTGATCTGTGACGAGATCTGGATAACACACAAGAAAATTGTCGACCCTGAATTCCAGGAGTTGGTCCGTCGTTCCGTCATTGCTGCTAACCTCGCCATCCCGGCCATCTTCCTCGTTTGCTACCTCGGCTTGTTCATTGTCCAGGTTTCTGTGTCCGGCTCTACCTTCTTGGACGAGGGAAGAAGTGGTGTTCGCGCTGCAGAGGTGCTCATGACGCAGAGACCAACCTTCATTCTCATCAAGCACCTCCCAGACTTCTACGTGCTTGCAACACAATGGATAGTCGTGACGATGTGGAGGCCATACCTTGTTCAGCATAATGAGCCAATAATGCTGGCCGACCCTGTTGAAGAGGAGATTGCAGAGGCCACAGAGGCCAGCAGCTCTGACTTCAACTTGGACGAGGAGAGCGCTCCAGCATACGAAGAACATCCTGCTCACGAGTCTGAAACCACCTCTGAGAAGCCATTGCTGCCGCCCGTATAATCTTGGTAAATCCTGGCTGCTATTCATATATATTATGCCCCATTAAACGACATCTATAGGCTGATTGGATGGTAGAGAAGTGAACAATGTGCGCTTGGCAGGGCCTGCTGTGCCGAGCCTCTTTGTCCTTGGCGGATATAAGCGCTAGGCCAAAACATCAGTTAAACTGGGCAGCTGACAGCAGGGCCAAAGCAGTGGCAAATATCTCTTAACTAAGTATACAAATCAGCCAATTAACAAGCACCAAAGCCATCAGCCAAAGCCACCAGCCAGTTACCAGAAACAGAGCCAATCAGCGCCCGTCACGTCATTGCGCACAGCCTCAGAAGAGCGCCGCCTTTTTCCGAGAGCGAGATATAAAAAGGAGACGAAGCCTTCCACCCAAAACACCCCTGTTCGCTGACTTCTCAAGTGCTTTAAACCCCCACAAAACACCACTTTCCAACCCCGCAATGAAGCCAGTGGCACTACTTCCGCTCGCTGCTGTGGCATTGGCCTCAAACGCCGTCAAACAGCAGTGTTTCGCCTTTGAGGAGCCGCAGAAGAGCTCAGATTCATACCTCACCATCGCCACCCACAGGGACACCTCCGTGATCGTGTATCGCATCAGGGACCTTCCACACACGGACATTCCATACGTGTTTGACGCCTCTACTGTGTCCTTCGAGGGCTCCGGCTTTGGCGTGTGCACTGAGCCCCGTTTTGCTGAGGACTCGTGTGGCGGAAAGTCCGTGGGCGAGTTCGTGTTTGACGTCTCACAACCCACCGACGCCGAGATCAGCGACCGTTTCGCTCACGAGGGAGAGGAGACAAGATACAACGTCGTCCACAGCGGTATTTACTGTGTTGGACTGGCTCAGCAGGGCGTCGAGGCTGTGGAGGGCGTCAAGATCTCAGAACACCACTCGTTCGGAGACATCTCATTGGCCCAGCACGAGGCTAAGAACGTTGAGATCTGGCAGTATATGTTCTGGGCCATTGCTGCTTGTGTGTTCGTCAAGCTCTTCAAGAAGGATTTGATGAAGTCCGGCACCATGGCTGACGACATTGGTGCGCTCATCTCTGCTGGATGCTTGCTCACCTCTCTCAAGAGTGTTGGGGAGGTTGTCTCACACTTCTCCGACCACAGTGGAGTGTATATGGCACTCATCTCGCAGGCTTATGTTCTCTACACCATCAAGCGTTTCCACAAGCTCTCGTGTGGTGCGTTTGGACACAACAAGGAGGCCCCAAGGGACGCCAAGTTCGACCGCATGTTCAAGGTCTATGCCATCACCTCGGTGCTTCTCCCACTCTGCACGCTGTCACCCCAGCTCCTTGCTGTCACTGGAATTACGGCACTCGTTTCTGGAATCATGTGGATCCCACTGTACATTATGATGTGGAGAAAGGCCAGGGCTACGGAGAAGGAGATGATGGACCCAACCACTGTGCGCAACTTCCGTCTCTCGAGAAGACTCGTGGTGTGGATCCCAATGTTCCTCTGGATTACCTCCTTAATTGGCACGATGATTCTTCAGTCCAAGTCCGCCGTTGCTGCTCCTGCCCCAGTCACCTCCGACCCATCGCAGTTCATGGAGGCGTTCATGACGAACTTCATCGGATCCATGGAGGTCCTCGTGCAGCAGAACTTTGTCATCGTGGCGCTCAGACACCTGCCAGAGTTTGCTGCTGTGCTCACCTGTCTTGCGCTCATCGCTGTGTGGAAGGACAGCTTGTATGCCGAAATGGCTGTTGTCAGAATGGAGGAGTCTGACGAGGAGGCTTCTTCCCCATTGAGCGTCAAGTTGGATGAGAAGATCTAAGCCTGAGACCCAGCTACAACGCCTTTTTATGAAACTTTTTATGACTATTGCGATTGCCCTGGTATAGGCACCTTTATATGACAACTAGTACACAAGACATATTTCGAAAGTACATCGTATTCATACGCGCCGGCCGGATTTATATATCATCATCATCACAGCGTTACACAACACCACTCACTTGTGGAACACAACCTTCTCAGCAGACACCTTTCCCTCCTTCAACAACTCCCAAGCCTCATTGGCGCTCTCCAAGCCTGGAGCCAACACTCTGAGCTTGGCGTGCACGAGGGTCTTCATGATCTGTGGAAGCTTCTCCTCCCAGAACTTCAAGTAGCGAGCGAACGTCTCTTGATCGATCTCGAAGTGTGAGCCGAACAAGTCACATGGCTCGTTGGCGGCCAAGTATGCCAATGTCGGTGGGGCGAGGATAACCTCGCCGGATCTGGAGTCAGCCTTGAAGTCCTTAGCGGTCTTGAAGAGCAAGTTGTCCAATGTGACCTTTGGTGAGTCAGCAGTGGCGTCGTAGAGTGCCTGCCATGTCTCAGTCTCCGAGACGGTGTCAAGAGCATATCTGATCTCTCCCTTAGTGGCACTCTTGATCTGCTCAATGGCATCAGAGTCGTTGTAGTCGACAACAACGTCAGCACCGAGGGACTTCAAGTACTCGTGGTTCTTCTTGGATGCGGTGGTGACAACCTTCAAGCCAAAGCCCTTCTTGGCGATCTGGATGGCAAGCAAACCAGTTGCAGTGGCTCCTCCCCAGACGAGCATGTACTTGCCCTCATCCTTTGGGTCGATGGCCATGTTGCCGGCGAAGGAGAGAACGACGGTGGACAGTCCCAAATTCACAGAGGCGGCACCTTCGTACGAGTCGACAACGCCGGATCTGTAAACGCCAGTAGGAAGGTTCTCCTTGAGCTCAGTCTCGTACTTGATGGTGGTGGATGGGTCGGCGATGATGTACTCGGCGAAGCAACCTCTGGTCTTGTTGTAGTTGCCGTGGGCAAAAGTAGACACGACATCGCCAACCTTGAATCCCTTGACATCCTTGCCCACCTTCTCGACGACACCAGCAGCATCAGAGCCCGTGATGTCACCAGCAACACCCTGCTTGTAGATGATGTGCTTCCAGTCCGTTGGGTTAGCGGCGTAGGCCACTGTCTTCACGATGAGCTGGTCGTCTCTTGGCTCAGGGTATGGCACTTCGGCAACGACACCGAGCGTTGGTGGGGTCACAGTCTCTGGGATCACGAGGGCCTTGTTGGATGGCATTGGTGGTTGTTCAATTGGGTTCAATTGGGTGTGTGGGAGTAAAGGGAGGCGGCACTGGGAAGAGAAGAAACCGCGGGGGATCGGGCTCATTTATGGTCCTCGAGCCAAGTTTGCCGGCTTATAAATCCAGCGGTTGGGGCACGTGACCGCCCAGAGAGTTGCTTAGAAATAGGGCTTCTATGAGATTCTATCTGGTGTGTTAGGAGTCAATTGATGCATTAGGTGGCCTTTAATGGGAATGTGTGGCTTAATACCCCACATAACTCCAAGCTGGACCTTGTCTGCTTGTCTGCCCTCCGCTCCTTGAAGAGGATCTGGGGATTTACAGCGGAAAACCTCCTCTACTGTGAAATATTTCGCCAAAAAGACACCAAAAAGGAGCATTTGAAGCTCCAGAGTTTGTCATCATGTTCTATAGAGCTGCTCACATTACTCAGCTTTTTCCCTTGCCAATGACGCCATTTCTATAGCCTAGAGGGTGAGAAATGATGAACCGGCGGGGGCGGACCGTGGTGCCGGCTTCCGAGACTGTACGGCCTTAGCTCCTTTTATCTCCGAGCACACAGTTCCATCAACAGAGTTTAGCTGCCCATTGAGCATTGGTTCTGAGGCTCTTTGAGTGTTTGAGATTTGGATAACTACTTGTTTTCGGAAGCTTCAATCAAGTACTTCTGCTGGGTATTCTACCGGTGACACCCAGCTGTTTTAGTAAGCAGATGCAGCATACGAAACGAGCCGAACTCCCTCGAAATTGATCGAAAAAACCACCAACGAACCCCAGTACACGACATTCCAGCCTTTCAAACAGAACCCATTGACTACTTGTGAGACCCCAATTACCCCCACAGATCACTAAACGAATTTGAGCAATGTCCCAGAACGCCCTCCTGATCGTGGATTCCCCAACGACGACCAAGCTCGGCGCCGTCTCCACAATCCCAATCCCAGAGCCTTCACCAGACCAGATCATCATCAAGACGAAGGCCATTGCCGTGAACCCGGCCGACTGGAAGCACATCATCTACGGCAACCCGGTTCCAGGACTCATCATGGGCTCCGACTGCTCAGGAACAGTCTACAAGGTGGGCTCCAACGTGAAGAACTACAAGGTCGGCGACGCAGTTTCAACCTTCACTAGAGGCAACTACGACACTCTGAGAGGAGCCTTTGCCGAGTATGTCATTGCAGACCCACGCACGAGTCTCAAGTGGGAGACGGAGCTCAAGGAGAACATCCCCGTGGGCGAGTACAGATCTGGCGTTGTGGATTCGTACGAGGGTGCCGCCTCGATCAACCTCAGTTTGGCCACTGTTGTGCTGTCATTTGCTGGAAACCTCGCCATTGACAAGGCAGAGGCCGGGAAGTATATCCTCATCTGGGGAGGTGCCACCTCGACTGGTGTCCTTGCGATCCAGGTGGCCAAGTTGGGATACGGACTCAAAGTTATCACCACTGCGTCGAAGAAACACCACGAGTACTTGAAGTCCATTGGTGCCGATGTCGTGGTTGACTACAATGATGCTGACTGCACCCAACAGATCAAGGACGCAACCAAGGGACAGATCAGATACGCGTTTGATACCGTCGGAGAGCTGAGCACATGGCAGCAGACCTATGATGCCACTGCAGACTCGCCAAAGGTGTCGCTTGACAACCTCCTCTTCAAGCCAGTGGACAAGCTGAAGCTCGATGACAGAAAGGGAGAGGCCATTGTGGTTCCAAACACATTCACGTCGCTCACTATGGGGGAAGTCGTGCAGCACAACGGAGGCCCATTGCAGGCTGCGCCGGAGACGTTGGAGCGCTACGAGAAGTTCTGGTATGGAGAGATCCCTACACTTATCAAGACTTTGAAACATATCAAGCTGAGAGTGTTGAAACCGGGCTTGGAGAGCGCAAATGAAGGTTGCTTGTTGTTGAACCAGGGCAAGATCTCGTGTGAGAAGGTTGTCATGCACATCTGAGATGTCTACACCTCTGTTGAACTGTTCCCCGCTGGATTACGAGGAGCTCCATTTAGAAATCAACAGCTGTTAACTTTCTGAAATGAACGTCCACTTTGTGAGCGGTGAAATTGAATAAGAATGAAGCAGCACATGTACTGAGGACTCGTCATGATCTCCTACTCACCTGTGACCAAAGCCACGCGGCCTAGCACTTACGACGTTCTCGGCCCATTTCAGCGAATTGATGCTACGCCATTGTCTTTGAAATGCAATAAATATGTCATTAAATCCGTCCCTGTAGGTTGTATTCCAACCCATCTTTTTTCTTTCTTTCTCTAAACCCCACTCTTTCTATACGAACCCTTGCAAAACCAAACAAACCAAAAACTCAATGCATGAACAACAACAACTCCCTCCCTTACTTCTTCACCATTCCCCATCTGTCATATGCATACAAACCCGCCATGGTGAGCAAGAGCCCGAGGCCCTGGTTTGCATTGACGCTCTCCCTCTCCCAGACGAGCGCCATGGCGATGACCACGATACGCTTGAGGATGTTTGCGATGGAGTAGTTGACTGGCGTCACGAGCCCGATGAGGTGGAACGCAAGCATGGCCTGGCAGAAGTGTGAGAGGCCGTGGAGGATGAAGAGGCAGAGGATGTTGAAGTCGATGTCGAGGAGCGTCAGTCTCTCGTTCGACAGCTCGGAGACGAGATACACTGGGAGTGTGAGCGTGAAGCCTATGAGAGAGCAGTAGAAAAGAATCGTGGTCTTGTCGAGCTTCTCCTCGTCGTCTGAGTTCCCGCGGGCTGCTGTCGTGAAGGAGGCCTTGGCTCGCGTTGGAAGCCCCTCAGGCTTCACGGTGAGGATCTTCTTGGCAAAGATGTTCTGCGAGACAAAGATCAACATGGAGATGAATGCAAAGATGAGACCCTTGTTGAAGTTTAGCGAGTCAGCAGCGGACTTGGTGTTGGAGAAGCACGTGAGGATGACTCCCAGCATAAGTGGGAGCAACGTGAGGTATGTCACTGTTGGGTACTTGACGTTGAAGGCGACTCTGTATGCGAGCACAGTGGAGAGTGGGGAGAGTGCCTTAACGGAATGCACCAAACTCACTGGAATCACTGAGGTGGCCTGGTGTGATGTGATGTGGCCCACGAACTGGAACATTCCCATCGGACCCACCTGCTGGAGGATCTTGCGTGTTGGCTGGAGCAGGTTCCAGGTCGTGCGGCCGTCGTGGAACTGCTCTCTGGATGGAATAGCGCCGGTGGGGAACAAGTCAATGAGGTGGCGGTTGTTGTTGATGATGGCGATGGTGGCCAGGCAAAACAGCGCACTGATGAGGAAGGCAATCTCGGTGAGCGTTGTTGGGTGAGGGAACTCCTTGAGGATGACCTTTGTGATGTTGGACGACACCGCCGAGAAGCCGTACCACACGAGGCAGAAAGCGAGGATCTTGATGTCCACAGGCGGGAGGAAGCGCTGCAGACGGGCCTTGAAGGTGTTGCGGCCTGCAACGGTGAAGTACTGCTCATACTCGTCTCGCGTGAGGTTGGCGGACGACTTGGACGGCTTGAGCGGGGGCTGCGTGAGGGCGTTGCGGAAGGACGACCAGTTGCCCTGAGCCTCCAGCTTGCTCAGCTCGTACTGTGCCGTGTTGTGGTTCTGCGGCGTGTTGATCTGGACCGTGATCATGGTGTTGTTGTTGGCGGTGGCTGGCACGTGTCGACGCGTGGAAAAGTCGTGAGAAGACGAGCTTTTCAGCGATGTGGAGGTGAGCTGGGGAAGAGTTCCGAGGAGATGGTGAGCACGTGATCCAGGTACCGGTTGTAGGGGCCAAACGAGTGTCGGAGGGTGTTGCCGCTGCGGTTTGTTGACGTTGGAGTTGGGCGGGTTGGTTTGTTTATAAAGAAAAAAGTCGAGAAATTTCTTTTTTTAAATTCCGGTACGGGGCACACTCAGGGGCTTCTTCCAAACACGCCTGTGCTGGCAGCTGATGCCCGCAATGAAATTTAGAGAAAACGGGGTAGCAGAGAAGAATAGGCGAGGAATCCAAATATGTGCTTATAAAGAAGTCAATTGGACCCATTCACCCTCCTTTTTTTGCCCAAACTGTTCTGTCTCCAGCATTCCCTTCGGCTGGTCTGGCCTCTCCGTCGGCGACGATCTTTCGCTCGTGTCGCATCGGGAAGCGCCAGCCGCAGCCCAAAAATTGTTATCCAGCACCTTCTTTTGCCCTGTTGTTTGAGCAATTCTCCCCCAGAAAGAGGCATCTTTGCGGGCCTTATCCTGCAAGAATGACGGCTCGTGCCCCCGGCTGCTTTGTGCCACTTTCTCCGTCACCCCTGGCTGCCTGTAGGTAATTTGCTGAATGTGTCTGGCCAACCCTTGACCCCTGGCAACCAGATCTACGCGTGTTGGACCACGCGTGTTTGCTTGTTCTTCCGAATTCGCACAGTGGCCCACCTTGAACTGTACGCTTTGGGAATAATATGTCTTCAATCTTGCGCGTTGCTAGATATTATGGCACGCTCCTGCTGGATTAATTGACACCCATCCCACCCACGAGGTGGCTACCGTCTATCAGCATCAATGGATCTTCACCTTTTGCACCACGAGCATCGGCCGTTGCCTGTTGTAGCCCAAGTTGCATGGGCCCGCACGTCATCGATCGGATAAAACAAGCTTATCTCCATGCACCGGCTTTCCAACCCATGCACCTTGCTCCCGGGCCACCTCAAAACCCACCCACCGCAAACCGCAAACCATTACATACCTTGAACGTTTCCACGGACTGCAAGCTCGTTGTGTCACCAGTGCCCTTGCTTCACGACACTTCGACACGTAGATAGCAGGCTTTCGTGGGCTTTGGGCGCGTTATCTACACCAACAGCGGCTATACGCACTGCCTGGGCGAGAGTGTTGCCCTTGGTCGAAATCCCAGGATCAGCGACGTTGTAGATGTCTTCTGTGAGATGATAGGTCGTTTGGATCGGGAAATCTGATCCAGCGGGCATCAGCGTGTGTCAGCTGGCAACGTTCATGGAGGAGAACGGAAGCCTCGTTGTGGATCAGGGTGTCAGCCACTTCGTCAGCCTTCTACGGGGTGATGAGGAGTGATCTGAGGTAAAAAGAAGACCACTACACAGCTAGTTATGTTATAGCTATGTAGCTTGTTGGTTTGTAGTAGAACAAGGCACGCCTCCGACAGTTCTGCTTTTATCAGACCGTCGTGGGAAAAGCCTGATCGGTGTGATACTCTAGTGGAGGAACAATCCTTTGAGCTGTCGTTGTTCCTTCCAGCAGTAGCCACATGGGGGAGACAGGAAACCACCTCACTGTTGTACAACACTTTGGTAGGCTTTCATCTGACGGTCCAAGAATCAGCAACTTAAGCGCTCAGCATCCCATCGTTCCAACTAGCAACAGTACTGAGTGATCAGGCTCTCTTTCGTTAGCTTTCTTGAGTATCCAAGAGACATCAGACTGACTTGTTGACCGCCTTGTGATATGATATATCGAGCTCAATTGGCATCAATGAAACCCTGGCAGCGACTTAAGCCTTTAGACAACTAGCTCATTCATCAACCTTTGTACTTTGTATCTCTAGTTCGATCTAGTGAGACATGGACATTGGATAAGGTACTTCGGACCTCAAACGAGGACCCTAGACCCTAGATCCCAGATCTTGATCTTTGACTGGTCAGTCATCTTGTAACAGTGATGGCGCTGGTGATGTCTTCGACAATTTCGATTGGTGGTAAATAGGTGCACAGAGCTGTTGGGCAGGGGCCGGTCGTAAATCACGTGATTATACCCTCGGATTTAATACGGTAGGGGCAGCATTTTTGCAAGATAGAGTTTACAATCGGGTGGGCGGCCCCTATTCCAGGCTGAAACTGAGTTCTGATTGGCCAGATACAGTGCTGCTATCCATTTCTCTTCATAACCACTAACTCCAAGAACGCCGGAGAGCCAATCAGAGCAGCGGAGGATGTCAGCGACGGAGAGCTCAACCGGAGAGAGGCCTCCCCAACAATTTGCGCGGCGGTTCGGGACACATCCACGTCTCTGGGCCTTGTGTGGGTTCTGGGCTCTGATTGGCCGGTGGGTGGCTTGTTTGGGGTGTTTGGGGTATACAAGAGAAACTGTTATCTCGGCTATTTGAAAGGTCTTCTTTTAGCGGCACTTATGAGGGGGTTGCCCTTCTTTGGCCGGTGTTAGCGCTGGATCAGGAAGACTCCTTCTCTCCTTCTCTCCCCAATTCTCGCTTGTAGAAATCTTTCGATCCAAAAAAAGTTCCTCTCCGTTACACCACACTCCCAGGCAGCCCCAGTACACAGCTCACGCCTCTGTCCCTCCACTCTGGCAGCCATGTCCTCCACCGTCACCGGCAGCACCAACCAGGCCTCCGCCTCAGGAGCAGCCTCCTCCTCCACAACAACAACCAGAACAGGCAACGTGGCCCAGCTCCGCACGTCCAAGAACCTCACCGCCATCGACACCTTTGGCAACATCTTCGAGGCTCCAGACTACACCATGAAGGAGATTCTCGCCGCTATCCCACAGCACTGCTACGAGAGAAGACTCACCACCTCCTTCTTCTACGTCTTCCGTGACATTGCCCTCCTGGTGGGCACGGGCTACATCGCCAACACCTACATCCCACAGCTCGACAACCAGTTACTCAGAGGTGTCTGCTGGGCCGCCTACACCATCGTCCAGGGTCTCTTTGGCACTGGTATCTGGGTTCTTGCCCATGAGTGCGGCCACCAGGCCTTCTCCGACTACGGCTGGGTCAACGACCTTGTGGGCTGGATCCTCCACTCCTACCTCCTTGTCCCATACTTCTCCTGGAAGTACTCTCACGGAAAGCACCACAAGGCCACTGGTCACCTCACCAGAGACACCGTGTTTGTTCCACCAACTAAGGAGGAGTACAAGAAGCGCAAGTTTGTTGAGAAGATTGATGATTTGACTGAAGACGCCCCAATCGCCACCCTCTTCCAGCTTATCATCCAGCAGCTCGGTGGATGGTGGGCATACATCATCGTTAACACCTCTGGTCAGCCATACGAGGACATTCCAAAGTGGAAGCACAACCACTTTGTCCCAACATCCCCAGTGTTCGACAAGAAGGACTACTGGTTCATCGTTCTCTCTGACATTGGTATCATTACACAGTTCATGATCTTGTACAAGTGGTACCAGACCTACGGCGCCTTCCACTTCTTCATGAACTACTTCATCCCATACATGTTTGTCAACCACTGGCTCGTGTTCATCACCTTCCTCCAGCACACCGCCCCAGACATGCCACACTACGATGCCTCGGAGTGGAACTTTGCTCGTGGTGCCGCTGCCACTGTTGACCGTGAGTTGCCATTCGTCGGCCCATACATCTTCCACGACATCATTGAGACCCACGTCCTCCACCACTACGTCTCCAGAATCCCATTCTACAACGCCCGTGAGGCCTCCGATGCTATCAAGAAGGTTATGGGAAAGCACTACAAGCACACATCCGAGAACATGTTCGTCTCCTTGTGGAACGCTGCCAGATCCTGCCAGTTCGTCGACGGTGACAACGGTATTAGAATGTACAGAAACAAGAACAACATTGGTGTCAAGGTCAGAGACTAAGTTGCTGACTTGCTGGCTTCGGATCTTTCTGTGATACATCTTGGCTTATATTTCACTTCGTGTACACTACACTTACATAACTTATATATAACTTATATTCAGGGTTCTAGAAACATAATTACTGGCAGTAGATGTCGAAGCCATCCACCTGATCCGTGTTGACGAAGTACTCAACGAGCTTCAAGTTCTCCGTGCTCTTCTTCTCCACTTCCTCATTGAGCAGTCCCGCAAACTCCAACGCAGTAGCTGGAGGGATGGTCTTTCTTCCATCCTTGAGCACGTACTTAGTCACAGCAGAAGCACACACCTTATCCTTTCCCGTGACGAACTGGGAGAGGATGAAGATCCACTTCTGGTCCCACGCGACAATTCTCGAGCGGATGGTGTATGCCTGGAACGGCTTGATCTCCTTCTTGAAAGAGCAGAACACATTAGCAACAGGGACGAAGGCGAACTGCTTGCTCTCGGTTGGTCTCTCGACGAAGAAGCGCTGCAGCACTGTGGTCATGAGCTCGGAACGCGCAATGTCAAGCTCCTCGAAGTAAGTTGAATTGGACTTGTGCAGGTAGAAGTCACATTCGAATGGCGAGTTGTACGTCTTGTACTCGGACACGTCGAAGGCAGTCTTGGCCTTGCCGTAGCTGAATACGCGTGGGAGAAGACGAGCAAGGAAGAGGTTCTTGCCAAACACCCAGTAGATTCTGAAGTAGTACGCCAGAGGAAGCGACTTGTAGGATGAGAGCAGGTATGCGTAGAAGGCATACTTGAACAGCGTGGAGAGAACACCCATTACTGCTTGAATTGTGTGTAGAGAAGAGGTCAATTGGCGATGGAGGTTGGTCTCAAAGCGAACCAGGGATGATTTTGAAGTTGCAGGAGCTTCAACAACTTCAACCGCGGCTGCCGGGAAGTTGAAAGTTATTATGTTGAGGAATTAGCTAGTGTTTCCTATTTAGGAAGTCTAGAACGGCTTAAAAAGAATCGATCGCTTCCGAGAGGGATATAGCGGAGCTTCAGCAGTCAAACCAAGGAAATATTGGCATCAAATTGAAGCTAAAAGTCTCAAGATTAGTGTTATGGCTTCAGAAATCCCAAATAACCAACTCCTACTACCAATAACCGCTGCCGAGCTTATGATGGCTGTGCGAGAAAAAGAAACGGCTCCGCGCATAAAGTGACACATTTTTTTTCCTCCGACTCCGATGAGATCAGCGACTCATCTCGATTCTCGTCTTTTCCTGAGTCATTTCTTTTGTTGTCTGAAGTATAAAGAAGCTGCGTTTTCCCACCCGGAAGCATTTTTTCTCCTTTTTCACCTCCCCAGACACCGTCTCATACAAACTCCACTACACATCACACTCACAATGTTGGTCGACATCGTCACTGCTCTCACTGGCACTCCAATTCTCAACGAGACTAAGCCAGTTCTGACACCATCAACCTCCTCCACCACCCTCGCCTCTGGCACCCAGACTCCAGTCAACAAGCCTGCCAACCCGGGATACAAGTTCAACTGGGACCTCAGCTTCTGGAACGAGGTTGTGGAGATCAACTTCCTCAAGCCCAAGAAGTGAAGCATGTTGGCTCACTCTCTTTCTTCTCGCCATCTCAGACTGAAACCGATGCTCATCGAACAAAAACTGCACATACTATTATAGACCTCTCTGGGATTGGCCCGTTTACCATCTAATTATTTAAATGTTACGACCTTGATGCTTTGCTACCACTCACAGATGTAGACATCTGGCCTCCTCTTCAAGGGCCTCAAAACACGCGCACACGACTACACCACATCTATAACCACATGCTTGTCTCTATAGTCATCAATTTCATTAAAAAGGGTATAAATAAGTAATCACAACCTCTCGTTGAACGTCACATTTCTCTTTGATCTCCTCGTTGTGCGCTGGACAACCAGAGCAAAGACACCAGTGAGCGCAGTCATCACACTCCCATAGATGCACAACACAATGGCCTTCTCCTTCAAGGTAACATCATCTGTCGCACCTGTATCAGTGTCTGGTTCAGCTCCATCCATGATTCCTGTAGCCTGTGCTGCAGAGCTAGTAGTAGTATCACCGCCACCCATCATGGAGGACACCATCGTAGTCTCCTTCGGCACCGTAGTAGAACTCATCATCATATCATCCGTACTCTTCACCACGTACGACTTCTCCAACACCTTCACCTCTCCAGTCATATCCAAGACATCGTCATTCCCCGCAGCGTTCCCACTCGCCTTGTATCCGCCCGCCTCACAGATCTCATAGTTCCCCATTGGCAGCACCTGTTCTCTCAACACCTCATCCGGCGCCTCGACAAAGACGACACCGAGACCCTGGACTGCATGCCACTCCGTGTGACAGTGGAAGAACCACACGCCCGGGTTGTCCGCCTTGAACCTTAGTACGACGAACCCACGCCCTGGGACGTTGATCGTGTCTCTGACCAGTGGCGTCTCTGGAAACGAAGGCGCGTCCAATGGGTCGTAGTGCTTGTTGGAACCACGTGCAACGACTTGGAAGTTGTGCCCGTGGAGGTGGAATGGGTGCTTCATGTGGTCATTGGAGTTGACGACGAGCTCGACCGTGGCGTTGGCCTCGAGCAGGATGGCGTTCGTTGCAGCGCCGTAGATCTCTGGATTGAGGGCTGTGGATGCATTGGTGGAGAAGACGGTGTTGATCGTGGGGACAAGGGGTGAGAGGTGTGGCCGGCCATTCATAGTGTAGTATCGTGTTTTGTCTGGGCCATAGTAGTCTGAGTCGTAGAGGAATGTGAGTTGCTGTGTTGGGTCTGAAAGGATCGGAGTCTTGGTCTTGGGAACCAGTGTGAAGTCATCGATGTAGTTCAGCTTTGAGGTCTTGATCTTGGTCACTTTTTTCTTATCCATTGGGAGTGATTCGTCGTAAACAAGCCATTGGATGGTGTATCTCTTGTGCATCATGATGTTGGTGATCTGGACCAGCGGGAAGTTTTTGTCTGCGGTCTCCTTAGCTGTAAAGAGAACCGAGTATCTCTGGCCTGTAGATATCATCAATGAGTCGACTTCAACCGGTTCAACCTGAACTCCATCAACCTCAACAATGGTGAGTGTGTGGTCCTCGATGTAGAAATACTGCGTCGCGCTCATTCCGGCGTTGACGAGTCTGAGCCTGTATGTCTTGCCCGGCTCCACGTTAATGTTCTGAGAGCCAGTCTCATTAAACAGCGAGGAGTCAATACGTGGTTCTGACCCGAACGATCCTGGAGTGAACATCTTGTCCACGAGTTCCTGAGCCGGTGTATGGTACCAGTCAGATAACACGACCCCGATATCCTCGTCATAGGCCAGATCGCTCTCTTTGTCCTCGATGATGAACATACCTCTTAGACCATCTCCATACTGAGCCACACTATGTGAGTGATACCAGTACGTCCCACTCTGGCCCTCCACGGTGAAGTTGTAAGTGAATGTCTCTCCAACTGGGATCGGACACTGCGACACCATCACCGCTCCGTCCATGAATGGCGTTCCTCGCTGGAAGATCCCGTGGAAGTGCAGAGAAGTCTCCTCATCCGTCAGGTTGTTCGTCAAGTGTATCACCACGCGGTCATCCTTGTGTAATCTCACCTGCGGGGCGGGCCATTCGTCGTTGATAACCACCACGCGTCGTGAAGCCTCTCCATCCGGGTTGAGCTCCTTGTGTGAGACTGTCCAGAAGAGCTCGTGGGTTCCAGCCGAGGAGAGGCCCAGTAGCCCTAGGAAGAGCACCAGGAACAGCATTTTGGTGTGTTTGATGAGTCTTTGGCGGAGTTGAAAGGCGTGAGAAACCGGCCTTTAATTATTTGCTCGTCTTGGAGTTGAAGACACAAGGACCTCGGGCTTTGGATTATCCGCCGCCAATCGAAATCGACTTTTTGGCTGCGGTGAATTTTTGGCGGAGAAAGCAAGAGATGCTCTTGAATCTTCCGGCAAATGAAGTTATCACCACAAACAAACCCCCGAATCCCCTTCCAATGAGCGAAGAATCAATATCTCTGGAGGAAACCAACAAGATCCGAATTTCTCTGGGACTCAAGCCGATTCCAGTGGCGGAAACACAGGTTGAGAAGCCCGCCGCAGAGACCTCATCACTCTCACTCAGCGAAACAAACAAACTCAGAGTATCCCTGGGCCTCAAGCCCATCGTTGAAGAAGTCAGGCCGCAGGACAATACTACAGAGGAGTATCATTCTCAGCAACGAGCTTCGGAGAAGGAGGAGCAACTACGACACAAGCTCGAGCTGGCCAAGTCGAGGGCGGACAAGAGAAGGAAAGTGAACGTCATCAAGGGTCTCGCCGACGATGAAGATGAGGATACTACGGACTGGCTATCGAAGATCTCAGCTAAGAAGGGTTCTGTAACTAAGAAGAAGCCTAAAAAACCAAAAGTTGCCCTTGCCGAGGATGAAGAGGATGACCTTGCTGGAGTCCGCGTCGCACATGATGCCAGCGCTCTTGGTGCTCTTGCCCCCGGTGCGATCTTGACGTTGAAGGACAAGTCTATTCTTGATGACGAGGATGAGCTGGAGTCTGAGGTGCTTGTTCAGAAGAAGCGCACGGAGAAGGAGATAGCGGATAAGTTGAGGACAAACAGGTACGACTTGTCGGGACAGGAGAAGACCAAGATGGAGATGAGGGAGGAGACGATGGGCGAGCAGAGTGAGGGATTTGTGCTCACTGGAAGAGATATCAAACTTGATGGTATGAACACGAGTGAAGACGTTGAGATGGAGGACGTGGTGGGGACGCAGAGTAACAAGAAGAAGAAGGTTGTCCTCAGCCTTGATGATCTATCTGAGGATGAGGGAGAGATCAGAAGCGATTACGCTGCAGCCAAGTCTATCAAGATGAAGAAACTCAAGAAGAAGCAGGGAAAGTCTCAATCCCGCAAGAGAGAGCTTGATGAGGACGAGAAGATTGTCTTGAGACCCGTGGAGTTGGAGAACGCCGATGATGCGTTTGAAGATGACGAAGAGCTCCGGTCTCGTCTGGCTTTGAAGAGATTGAGAACTCAAAAGAAGAACAAGAGAACTGCAGAGGATATTGCTAGGGAGATTGCTGAAGAGAAAGAGAACGAGATGGAAGTCGAGTCTGCTCAGGGTGTTGTCATTGATGAGAACACTGAGTTCTTGAGTGCAATCAGGGCACAAGAGGAGGAGAAGAAGAAGGATGAAGAAGCTGCAACTGTTCCAGAGAACACAGCTGATGCACCAGGTGTCGAATCTCCAAGGGACACCGAAGTTGTTGATGCAGTTGAAGAAGATGATGATACCAATGAGCCCGAGCTGAACTTCTCCGGTGGTCTTGCATCCACCCTGAGCTTCCTTCAATCCAAGAACGTTGTGCACGCCAAATCAGCGGAAGAACTTGCTGCTGAAAGACGTACTAAGGAGCTCAAAAGAGAAGCGGACCTCCAGAAGATCAAACTGGAGCTTGAACGTTCCAAAAGAGAGGAGGAGATCAAGAGAGAACCAAAGTACCAAAAGATGTCGGAGAAAGATCGTGCCGCATACCTCTCGTCTGAACTGGACAAGCTCAAACAGGTGCAGAACGCTAAGGAGATGGCAGAGAGACTCAAGGACTATAACCCTTCGATCGAGCTCAAGTACACTGATGATCTGGGCCGTGAGTTGAACACCAAGGAGGCATTCAAGCATCTCTCGCACCAGTTCCACGGCAATGGTAACTCTAAGAGCAAGAAGCTCAAACTACAGAAGAAGCTCGAGGATGAGAGAAAGAGCATGGCCAGAGAGAGCTTGTTGGGTGCCGGTAGTGTCGATCCCGGTGATGACGCGGGAGCAAAGGCTGGTGTTAGAATCCAGTGATGAGATGTTTCAGTAATGATAATGACCTTAGATGATTAAGACCATACAATGCTACGCGGTGTAGATGCCTGAAACTGATTCCTGATCTTATGATGGTGAGGCTGCTCAATCTTATAGGAGGCTGGAGCTCGTATATTTCAGGCACCCCTGACTGTCCCCTTGCAGTACGTGTTCTCGACCGAAGTAAACTCTGTGGAGTCGAGTTATATTATAATGCAGCTTGAGCTTGAGAAGGACATTTAACATGGATACAACGTTTGCCAACCATCAATTGCAAATTGGGCTCTCTTCATTAATGGATCCCTTGAAAGTTGGCGAACTCCTCCGCTTCTGATCAACAAGATGGCTTGTTCCGGTTCGGCATTTTCAAGGAGTCCGAGCCGATGACGAGAAGAGCGGAGGTTGCTTCCCACCAGAAGAGGAGCATTGGGATGCCATATCAAGGGACAATTCCTTTGCAATTGGACTCAGTGTATTGCCACCACTTACATGATTGTTTTGGTATTGATTAAACCCCAATTGATCCTATAACGGTCCCAAAGCGGAGTAAACAGATCCTCCCGATGACCGACACCTCCCCGCAGTTGAAGGGCTTGGCCAGCTCGTTCCACACCTTGTTAGGCTTGTTGACAAGACTATAAGGGCAGCCAGTGCCCCGCTCCCTTCTTTTTCTCCCTTCACATACCCTCTTTCATACCAGATAACCCCCACTTGAAATCCCCAACACAATGGTCACATTTGCAGACATCGCCAAGGAGAAGAAGTGCACCAATGAGGAGGGCTTTGCCGTCTTTGACTCGCTCGAGGCCGTCACGCCAGACTTCCTGATTGGTTACAGATGGAAGGGATGGGAGTTTGCCAACGGCCACCCACTCAATGGTCAGCTCGGTGCTGTGGGCTGGTACGGCAAGGAGTTCTACGACGAGAACAACGGCCAGCCATTGCTCTTGTACCTTGATGAGAAGCTCGACGAGGAGCAACTGTGGCCGATCTTCCCTCCAGCTCTCTTCCAGCTCGCCACTACTGGGGAGGCTCCAAGTAAGGAGAAGCATGAGGCCAAGGAGTCAGCATGCAGACTCAAGAGCGTGTTGTTCAGAGGCGTCGTGAGTGCCTCCATGTACTACGACAACGTCCCAATCAACGACACCTTCAGAAAAGTGGATGACAACACCGTCATGGGATACATGGACAACAAGCTCGCTCCTACACCATACTTCTTTGTGTTGGAGAGAACAAAGAAGCTGTGATGGCTACTAGTGGCCGTGATTAGTTGGTCTGAGAATATGTTGAATTCACGGGGTCTGGCACCTGTCGCTTTGATTGAACTGCCTGATCGATCGATCCGCAGCTAGCGACTAGAGTCGTCGGCCTACAGTTAATTGATATCAATTAATTACGCACTAGTAATTTGTAAGTATAAATGAACATGAGCTCAATATTATCAATCGATATTCATGAATGCCCCTCTTCTTCCGATCAAGAGTATAGTACCATTCATGCATGATGAGGCTGGCGCGTGATATAATAAGTGGAGACGTCGATCAAGATCAGATAGATTAAAGCCCCGGGTAGCTGATGACCCTGAATATGACTCTACTAGGTGTAGACCCGTAGTAGTCATGGTACTACTGAACATAGTACTACTGACTACAGTTTATGCGATGTATCTTGTATGTGACGTTTTGATCATGTCTAGTTGAAAGGTCTCGGTAGAAGTCGGGACTCTCTGAGCTTCACCAGACACAGAGCTCAGGAATTCCGAATCAGAGAAGTCGAGACTCTCTCTCTCAGGCACAAAGATCAGGAACTCCGAATCAGGAATTCCGAATAAGCTCCGGGCAGATGACCATAGTGTGGCCCGTACCAGCCGTGGTGTATGGGTGTTTTTGACCATATCTTCAAAAGTCTCGGCAGAAGTCGGGACTTTCTCCCAGGCACAGATCACGAGCAGATGTGTGGGGAAGTTCTTCCGAGATGCTACGCTGTTTGTGCGCCAAGCTCCATGTACTTCATCACCAACTTCTTCTTCATCCATAGTGAAGCCCTCTGCTGTAGAAACCTGAGCTCGTCCGAAACCGGCCCAGCCCGCCCGGCGTTTTGTCCGAAAGAGGAAACAGCGCGGCTCAACACGAAGAAAGTCCATGAAAAACAGCTTTTGCCCACCGCTGTGACCTCCCGTTGGAGCTCCATCCCGAGTTCGCCCCGAGTTGGAACTCCCCGCCAGTGGACGCGTTCATATACACCCCTTCCCGCTCCTACTGGCACTTTCTTGGTGCTCCAAGCTCCTCACTCTTCAGACACATCTCTTGGGCTCTTAAACTTGGCCTTCCCCCCAGATCCAAGCCACACTTCGACACACGCTCCGACTCTCCGACATTGCTCACAATGGGCAAAGAAGAACACACACAACGCGAGACGGAGCACTCGGACTCGCACTCCACACACGAAGATGAGGTCTCCCTCAACTTCGACATCGACGAGGACGGCCTTCTCACCTTTAAGCCCGAATCCCCGTTAAAGCCAGGAAACTGGAAGGAGAGTAAGAAGATCATGCACACCATCATGTATGGGCTTGTCACATACTGCTGTCAACTCGGGTCCACCTCGCTATCGTCACAGAGATTCATCACCCTCATGAATGAGGAGTTCGGCATCTCCAGAGAAGTGTCACTGCTCTCCAACTCTCTCTACATCCTCGGAATCGCCTTCGGTCCCATGTGCTTTGGCCCGATCTCAGAAGTCTATGGCCGTAAGATCGGAGTGCTGATTCCTTTCTTCATCGCAGGAATCTTCACCTTCGCAACAGCCACAGCGTACAACGTTGCCAGCGTTCTCGTCTTCAGATTCCTCACGGGCTTCTTCTCAGGTGCACCAATCGTCTCAGCGGGTGGTGTTCTCGCAGACATGTTCCCAGACCCAAGTATCAGAGGCAAGTATCTCGCATTCTACGCGCTCTTCGTGTCCATCGGTCCGTCCTGTGGCCCAACTCTCTCCTCCTTACTCATGCACGCCAGACCAGACTCAGACGTCGGTGCCTGGCGTATCCCTCTCTACTTCGCTGGACTCCTCATCGTGGTGCTCTTCTTTGCATGCGAAGTCTCGGTGGAGGAGACATACCAACCGGTGATACTTGCCCGCAGAGCCAGACTCATGCGTCTCGAGACACGCGACTTCCATATCCATGCTCCTCACGACATGTGGAAGCTGGAGTTCAGGGACGTGGTGAGACTCCATCTCGTCAGACCATTCGCTATGCTCTTCACGCCTATTGTCTTTGTCATTGTCATCTTCGCATCATACGTCTTTGGTGTGTTCTACCTCATCATCGACACAGTGCCGGCTTCGTTCACCATGACGAGAGGGTGGACAGGCACAGTCGCCACGCTGCCCAACATGGCCTTCTTCTTTGGCACATGGGCCGGTATCTTCATGAACATTGCCTTTGCTGGGCGCTACTCGCGTAAGATCAAGGAGAACAATGGCCAGGTGATCCCAGAAGAGCGTTTCCCGCTACTCATGTGGTTCGGCTGGACAATGCCTGTGGGTATTTTCATCTTCGCCTGGACTTCCAGGGCCTCGGTCCATTGGTTTTGTCCACTCATTGGAATCTTCCTCATGGGATGTGGCTTCCTCATCAGTTTCCAAGGATGTATTAACTACCTCGTGGACACATACACCAGATACGCTGCCTCTGCCATCGCAGCCAACACCTTCTTGAGATCTATCTTTGCCTGTTCCTTCCCACTTTTCTCTGAGCAGCTCTTTGAGAACTTGGGTGTGGACTGGGGTGCATCTCTCATTGGATTCTTGGCTTTGCTCATGCTGCCTATCCCCTTCGTGTTCTACAAGTACGGTGCCCAGATCCGTGCTAAGAGGCCGTACAAGGGAATCTGATGGGCCTCTACGTTTTTCTATTTATCTTTGCATCTTTTGGCATTTCGGTTTGATTAACATTGGGATATTTCACTCTATAGAGCATTTTAATACTAATTAACACACACTCTTAAGGATATTGGTGGACAATATATGACGTAGTTTATAAGGACCAGTACAGAGATCACGCGGGGTCCTTGGGTGGGGCAAAGAATTGCATAAAATGTCATAAAGGGTTCAAAATATACAGGGGTTGAAGCAGTTTATATCGTTCATTAAGCAATTCGCAATTTGCCATTGTGGGGAAACAACAAGTCACTCACTCTTTCAGCTTTCCCAAAAGTTCCAGCGCGGCGCTGAGTTCCTTCACCGCCGTTGACTTGTCCTCGTAGTTCATGGCCGAAATAGCAAATCTGGCATGCTTCTGCGCCTTGGAGTAGACCTCGCTGGACTCCAGGATCTCCTCAATGTTCACTTCCTTCTTGGGTATGACTGGCTTCGGAGCCTCCTTCACGGGCTTTGGTTCGGCCTTGGGCGTCTCCGGTAAGTGAAGGTCTTCATCTGGTACGAATTGTGGTGGCTCCGGAAGGTTGAGCTCATCTGAAGGTCCCTCGTCAATGAACTTTGGAATGCCTTGAGGTGATGTAGACTGGGATATCGTTGTAGGAACTGTTGGAAGGCCAAAGTTGTCACTGTTGGACCCTTCTGGCTCCACCACTGGAATGGCCTCATCTGTCTCAGCATAATTAGTCTCTGCCTCTTCATCTTCATCCTTCTTGAACTCATTCTGCGGTGGGACGTAGTCATTCGGATCTTCGCCACCCTTCAACGCCTTCAGGATTCTGGCAGCATGGTACTTGGCGTACTTCGTCTTCTTTCCAATCTCCTCAAGCTCCTCGATGCGCTCCGCGTCCTCCTTCCAGAGCTGGAGCAGCTCAAAGAAGTTCACAACAGCCATCAAACTCATGGCAGTCTGCTTCGAAGTACGTTGTTCTTGGATCTGCATCAGTGCTGTGCCAAAGATCTTGTTACTGAAGTTGAGGACATACGCCACAGAGGCCTCCTTGTCCTGGACGATCTCCATAACATCGGCATCGGTCTCTTTCTTGAATGTTTCAATGTCATCCAACAGTCCCATAGCGAAGCCCGCAACGTCTGTGTCTGAAGTGTGGAGTTGCTTGGAGAGTATCTGCTCAACGGCATAGAGCTTGCAGAAGTATGAGATCACCGGGTCTGCGGTCGCAAGCTCCTTGGAGCGTGTGACGAAGGATGCAATTGCTCGTGGTAGAGATGCTGGAGATGACATTGTATTGTTTGTTTAGGCAGTGCTATCAGGCTGTTCTGAGATAAAGAGCACCCTTCCATGCTCTCTGTCTATCCGCGCCTCCTTCCAAATTCGAGAATCCCGATGTGTCTCCTACCATTTTTGATTATGTAATCAATACTTACGTAATCTCAAAATTTTGGATCTTTTTCAATTTCCGGCCCTTCAACGTTGTTTGCAGTAAACTGATCGCATCAGATAACAAGCAAACACACCAAAGAACCGCAGATGAAACCGCTGGAAGGGCTCATCCTGCTGCTGCTCGTGCCCGCTGTGCTGGCCGAAGCGCTAAAGGGAACAATCCAGCAGAGCACGCTCTTCTCGTGTCAGCTGGCGCTCTCGAAGGACTTCAAATTCGGGTGCGAAGGCCCTTACTGGGACTGTTCCTGTGGCTATGAGCCTCTGGCTGCCTCTGTCGTTGAGTGTATGGACAGGTTTCTCCCAGAGTCCGTGTCTAGGGAGAGCGGCAGAGAGGTATTCCGCAAGGGCTGCTCCAAGTTTGGCCACATCGATCTCACGATGACCGACATTGAAGAGCGAAGCCAGAACGCGTCCAAGTGGCTCAGACTTGCTTCTGATCCGTCCTGGGACCATGAAGAGACACAGTTCGTCCCGGTTCTACCACTCAGAGAGAACGTGTTCTCCAAAGTGAGAGACTACAGAGCCTTCCTCGGGAACTTCGACATCGCACAATACCTGGGCATTCTCATCAACATCTACTGGTTTGCCGTGTGTGCCTGGTTTGGCTTCTGCAACTATCTCAAGAAGACGAAGAATGGTCTCAACTCGAGACTTGTGGGCTCCAAGATCAACCGAGTACGACAGAACTTCACATTGCCGCTCCTCTTCGGATCACATCAACAGCCATACAAGCTCATCGGCAGACTCACTGCATTGCTTCCATCATCAGCAGAGGGCCTCGTGCTTGCAGGGTACTTCATTCTTCACACTGTTTCCCTCATCTATGGACTCAAAGTGTATGACGACAGCCAGCTCTTTGGCCCACACTCCTCGCGCTCACAGTGGTTGAGGTTCATCGCTGACAGATCTGGAGTGTTGGCGTTTGCGCACTTCCCGATCCTCGTGTTGTTCGCTGGAAGAAACAACATGCTCATTGGTTTTTCAGGATTGCCATACGCCACATTCATGATCTTCCACAAGTGGACTGCACGTATCATGGTTGTCGATGCTGGTATCCATGCATTCTGTTACTCGACTGAGATGTTGCTCAAGGGCCGCTTTTGGAGTCGATTCCACCAAGTATGGTTTGTCACTGGCTGGATTGCGACATCCATGTCCCTCTTCATCGTCTTGTTTGCCGTGCACAACTTCAGAGTGTCATACTATGAGATCTTCCTTGTCACGCACGTGCTCTTTGCCATCTGGTTCTTTGCTGCATGTTGGTTCCACTGTCTTGAATTCGGCTGGCTCGATTGGATCGCAGGGGCTCTCTTCGTGTGGGGTGCTGACCGTGTGGTTAGGGTATACAAACTCTTCAAGTTTGGTGCACCGAAGGCACAGATCTTGTACAGTGGAGATGAGACTTTTAAAGTTGTCGTTCCAAGACCACACTCGTGGAATCCATTCCCAGGATGTTTTGTATACATCCATTTCCTCCACTGGTCCATCTTCTGGCAGTCACATCCATTCACTATTGTTGATTCTGTTCTGGAGGATGAAGAGGTGACCATCTACATCAAGGCCAAGGATGGTGTCACGTCCAAGGTGATGTCTCTACTTGGAGACTACGGCGTAACGACAATGAGAGTCTCTCTCGAGGGACCATATGGAAACCAATCTCCAGTGGATGCATATGATAATGTTATCTTGTTTGCCGGTGGAAACGGTATCCCAGGTCCGTTCTATCACGCTCTGCACTTGGCTGAGCGTCCATTGATCTTGAGACAACGGATCAAGCTCATCTGGGTCGTGAGATCCGTGGAGAGCATTGGCTGGTTTGAACCTGAGTTGAAGAGATTGGCCAAGACAAGTATTGAGTGTGATGTCTACATCACGAGAAACTTTGATGTCTCCGAGGTGATGACGAATCCATTGTTGGCACAGTATGCTGAGTTCGTCAAGTTCCACTCTGGAAGAGCTCCTACGGCCAAATTGCTCAACGAGGAGTTTGATAACGCAAAGGGGACTATTGGAATTGTTACATGTGGTCCGGGATTAATGTGTGATGATGTGAGAGATTTCGTTGCAAAGAATTTGGACAATTGTTTGTATCGTGTGGATCTCTTTGAAGAGCTCCAGGTTTGGTGAAAAGTTATTGGCAGTGGTGATCCTGTCTGGTATAAGGTCTATTATTATTTTGGTTATTTACAGTTTATTATATTCATTTATTGCATGATTCTTACGTTTTCTTGTCGGTTGCCTCCTGCTGGTGAGTTGTAAGCCTCGTACTGGCTGTTGATTCGGCCAGCTCAATCATGAAGTTATGAAACGCAGTTGCGACCCTCTCCTTCGGAGGAACCACAAACGCAACAACAATCATAGAGCTTATCAGAATACCGGCTGTTTCAGGGAGTGTGTTGACGATGAAGGTAGAGGTCCATGACTGGGTGATGGAAGGATCCACGACTGGCAGATAGATCCTATCAAGATGGACCAACAAATCTTTCAGTGCAAGGTGGTATGTAGTAGCCTGTGGTAGAACATAGAACGCCTTAAATAGTAGTGATGCTAGCTTGATACTCAGATAAGCGATTGAACAAACAAAGAGTGCCCAAAGTCTTCGTTGGGTCCAAAACTTTGGGAGAAGGATTGTTCCCTGCCGTGCCTGTTTGTAGCAAGAGTGGAATCCATAAGTGATCTTCAGCCCCAATATGAGAGTCATGGCTTTGCTCAGGGTCCGTATCACTGTCCATTCCTTTATAAAGAGCATAGAAGAGGTGAGAAGTGGCTGTGCTACTGTAGTGGCGATGAGAACGACACACAGAGGTATCATCAACCGAGCTGGCTTCAGCACAGAAGAGATAAGAGCCCTGTCCATGAAGTGTTGACTTGAAATGAACAAACAGGTAATATTCAAAACGGTAGAGGCTTCATTGACGATTATGCTTCCCTGCTCAGTCCTGTAGCGAGCATTGTACAACGCATGCACAACCATGACAACCGAAGATAGAAGAAAGCGCTTCACGTCGTGCACCTTGCGGAGTCGTGAATAATGACCACATCGGACAGCACCGTAGAGAGAAGCCGCTATCATAGCAGTGTATGTCACCATTATCAAAGTTGTAGGATCACTGTATCTCAAGAAAGCTTCAGTGCTGCTTGAAGGAGGATGGCTCAACTCCACCTTGACTCTGTTAGGCTCGTTAGGCTTGACTTTCTCATCAGGTATGTGTGTCATTACGCAGATGACCTTGGCCTTCTCTCCACTAAAGAGATGACCTGTTGTCCCATGAGCAAATAGAAACCTCCTTCCCTCGTGCTTGACAATGTCTCCTGTCGTTCTGTTGTGCACGAGGAAGCTGCCCTCTGGGGAGCACACTTTGGCAGCATGAACACCCGGGGTGCACAAGCCGAACTTCTGTCCCCAGTGTCTCTCGTATAAGTAATTCGTATCCACTCTAGTGGGTATGTCAAGCTCAGTAGACTCAGATGCCTCGTAGAAGAGAACGGATGCTCGCCATGACCAGGGGCTGATGAGTGTGAGGAGAGTGCCGTTGGGGTGTAGCGGTGTGGGGTAGCAGAGCTGGTCAAAGTACGCTAAACAGAGGGAATTGAGACACAGTAGGAGTACAACTTTCATATCAATTTCTTTCTTGTAGCTGTTTGACTCTGCTCTGCCGTGTTTCTGCAGCTTGACTTCCGGTGAACCTGGTGTTCTTTGTCACTGGTGATTGATGCTTGAAAGTTTGCGGGGTAGACAGCCACTGATCGGCGAGGCCATGATTGACAGCTGTTATGGACCCATTCCTTCATGTGTTTGTTTTTTGATCTCATTCCACAGTTACAGTACATGCTTGTCTCGTTTGTGCTTCTGTAGATTGAATGCAGGGGAGTCTCTTCAAGTTCTGTGGAGAGAGAATACTTTTGAATTTTCGCAAATACTTTCGCCACTATCCCAATCCGGTAATTGTTTACGCCATTTCCCCGGCAACTTTTCGCGCTTTTTCGCCATTCTCCTCAAGTTGATCTGTAGCGAAAGGACTTTGCCACCAACCTCGAAACAATAACATTGAGCACACAACAGCCCAGGCGCAGGGGCCCAACTATGGAAGAGGTTAATGGCACTCGCAAGCTGAGGAGGAGCACACGAGCGAAAACAGCGAAGCCCAAGCAGCCCGTCGTTGTGGTGCTGGACACCGATGAAGATGACGACTTTGAAGAAGAAGAGGAGGATGAGCTGCCAACGCCAAAGCCCAAAAGACACAAGATCTCGCAGATTGCAGGCAATTTCAAAGCTACAAAGACAAGGTCCACCAGTGCGACACCTGTTTCGGCGCTTTCACGGCAGGCGTCACATATCGAACCTCCTACTGAGCCAATTCGACAGGAGGACACAGAGCAATGGAGCGACAAGTACGCGCCAAAGACACTCGACGAAGTTGCCATCCACAAGCGAAAGCTCTCAGACGTACGAGAAGTCCTGGAGGATATGCTTCGACCACACACAGACTCGCCGTACAAGATCCTTCTCCTGACAGGCCCAGCAGGAGCATCCAAGAGCACGGTTGTGAAGTGTCTTGCGCGTGAGCTCGCCAATCCCAGGTCTGCAGACAAGCCATACATCGAGTGGATCAATCCCATCGACTCCACCATGTCCCTATTTGCTGACTTTCTGGCCTCAGTGAAGATGCGCGTCGGTACATCCAAGACTGTCGTGCTGATCGAGGACATGCCCAATGTCTTTCACGAGGAGACGAGGATCAGGTTCCAGCAGGCATTACTGGAGTGGGCCTATGCAGATTACGAACTGCCTCCACTTGTTATCTGTTTGACGGAGTGTGACTTGTGCAATGAGGACAGCATGAAGGGGTTTTCGTTGGAGAACAACTACGTTGCGGAGACGGTGCTAGGGAAGAGATTGCTCAATGCGCCAGGTGTCAAGAGGATCAAGTTCAATGCGGTCAATTTCACTCTTTCCAAGAAGTTCCTCAATGCGATTGTCGGAAAGGAGAAACAAGTGTTCAAGGCGATACCGGTCAATGAGATCAAGACGAGAGTGGAGGAGTTTGCCAAGTTCGGAGATATCAGGGCATCCATCTTCGCACTGGAGTTCTGGGCCAAGTGGCGTTCGAAGAATGATGATGACACCTGTCCTGAGATGGTGAAAGAAACTGTGATCTCAATATTCCATGGTACTGGTAAGTGTATCTTCGGATCCAAGGACGAGGACAAGACGGAGAATGAGACTTTGAACCAAGTGGTGAGAGACTTTGTCAACAGATCAGGATTGCTCAGGCTTGGACTTCTGGAGAACTATCAGAGCTTTTCCAAGGGTAACTTTGATCTTTCCAGAGCATGCAAGATCGCAGATGGGCTGAGTCTGGCAGATACGCTCCACCCAGACTCTGTATCGTTGGAGATCTCAGCACGTTCGGTGAGGTCCGCATTCTCAAACTTGGATCACCATCAGGGTACTAATGGAGGGTCCATTTTCCCGCGTGAATGGAAGGTGAACAGACTTGCTACACAAGTGAAACGAGATGTTGATCGATACATGGAGTTGGAGTTCAAGAAGCGCGGGGCGCTGAGGACTTTCAAAGACTCCAACCTACTCTACGGTTCTTATGAACCATTCATCAACACACAGTTGGCATTCAAGAACAAGTCCAAGGTTGCATACTTCAAGAGCAAGGGAATGGCGATTGGTCCAGAACTGCTGCTTCCAGAGTGGCCATACATCCACGAGCGACTTGGTGGGCCATTCAGAGAAGTCTATGGAGACGATCAGGTTGCCGGAGATGATGAAATGTACGCTGCTGGCTCAACTAATGTGGAATACTTCCAGCATAAGCTGCTTGTTGATGATGGTGACGACGGTGAATCACCTGACTCAGAGCTTGATGATGATCCTATCGTTGATGAAGATGATGATGACGATGACTTCAGTAATGATACTTTTGACAAAGAACTCTTGGCTCTTTCACAAAGGCCTAATAAGGGCTCCCAAAAGACTACAAATACGCAGCAGGAGAGTGAGCAGAAGCCAAGTGTGGTGAGCACTCAGCTCAGACAACAGTCTAATCTGGAGTTTTTGAACGACTTTGACGATGAGAATGGGTTTGATGATTCAGATCTCTGAAATAACGCATGAATTAACGACACATGAATGTTAGCATGAACGGTTATTAGTAGACTTTATTGTTCTCATACAGACGCCAGCTTTCTTGACTTCCTAATTCGGAGATGCCATCGCTAATTCACCAACATTGTTCGCGAATTATGCGGCTCTCCCCCACCCGCCCACCGAAAGCGGCGGCAGCCACGCGCCGACCCCGTCACCTCGCAGCAAATTATTCCGGCTCCAACTTGTTCTGGGGAAAAATTCGGGGCAATTCGAATCTCGCCGGAAAATATAAAAAGCCACGCGTCTCCTGACTTCGATCCGAGTTCCCAGCACCTCAATTGGCCTCACTAAACACGCTCAAATATGTCCGCAAACTTCGACGTTGAGGACGTCCTCTCAAAGCTCACTCTCGACGAGAAGATTGGCCTTGTCTCCGGTATTGACTTCTGGCACACGTATCCTGTTCACAGACTCGGTGTCCCATCGCTCAGATTCTCGGATGGTCCAAACGGTATCAGAGGAACCAAGTTCTTCAACGGTGTCAAGGGTGCCGTCCTTCCAAACGGTACTGGCCTTGCTTCATCCTTCGACAAGGACCTCCTCCTCGAGGCTGGTGAGCTTGCCGGTGTTGAGGCCCACCACAAGTCTGCCCACGTCGATCTTGGTCCAACCACCAACATGCAGAGAGCTCCAAACGGAGGCCGTGGCTTCGAGTCCTTCTCCGAGGACCCATATCTCGCCGGTATTGCCTCCGCACAGGTCGTCAAGGGTCTCCAGAACAAGCACGTGGCTGCCACTATGAAGCACTACGTCGGTAACGACCTCGAGCACGAGAGAAACGCCTCCGACTCGCTCATCACCGAGAGAGCTCTCAGAGAGATCTACCTTGAGCCATTCAGACTCGCCGTCAAGCTCGCCGACCCAAAGGCCTTCATGACCGGTTACAACAAGATCAACGGCGAGCACGTCTCCCAAACCAAGAAGTTCATCACCGACATCCTCCGTGAGGAGTGGGGCTTCGACGGTACCGTCATGTCCGACTGGTTCGGCACATACACCTCCAAGGAGTCCATTGAGGCCGGCCTTGACATCGAGATGCCAGGTCCTCCAAAGATGAGAACTGCCCCACACGTTGCCCAACAGATCCAGTCCAGAGAGCTCCACATCAACGACCTCAACGACAGAGTCAGAGGTGTCTTGAAGCTTGTCAAGTACTGCTTGGACTCCGGCATCCCAGAGAATGGACCAGAGGACACCAAGAACAACACCCCAGAGACCTCCGAGAAGCTCAGAAGATTCGCTGCTGAATCCATCGTTTTGCTCAAGAACGAGGACAACTTGTTGCCATTGAAGAAGGAGGAGTCTGTTGCCGTCATCGGTCCAAATGCCAAGTTTGCCGCCTACTCCGGTGGTGGTTCCGCCTCTTTGGCCGCTTACTACACTGTTACTCCATACGAGGGTATCAAGGGTAAGGCCGCTGCAGAGCCAAAGTACACTGTCGGTGCCTATGCTCACGTCTCCTTGCCAGGTCTTGCAGAGCAGACCACCAACCCAGTCACCGGCCAGAAGGGTGTCCGTGCCACGTTCTACCACGAGCCATATGGAACCGCCAACAGACACAGGTTCGACGAGCAGGACTTGACAATGTCCTGGAACCACTTGGTCGACTACAAGCACAAGGAGGTCACCGAGGAGTCCACCTTCTACATCGACTTCGAGGGTATCTTCGTCCCAGAGGACACTGCTGAGTACGAGTTTGGCGTCACCGTCGTCGGTACTGCCCAGGTGTTTGTCAACGACCAGCTCGTTGCCGACAACAAGACCAAGCAGACCAGAGGAAACACCTTCTTCAACCAGGGTACTGTTGAAGAGAGAGGCAAGATCCACTTGGAGAAGGGTAAGGAGTACAAGGTGCGTGTTGAGTTCGGTTCTGCCCGCACTTACACCATCGAGGACCGTGACGGTGTTGACTTGGCCGGTATTGGAGGCATCAACTTTGGTGTTGCCCGTGTCTTGGATGCTGATGAGGAGATTGCCAGAGCCTGCGAGATTGCCAAGTCCGTCGACAAGGTTGTGCTCTGTGTTGGTACCAACGGCGAGTGGGAGTCCGAGTCCTACGACAGAGAGAACATCACGTTGCCAGGCCGCACTGACGACTTGATCAGAGCAGTGCTCAAGGTGAACCCAAATGCCGTCATCGTCAACCAGTCCGGTACACCATGCGAGTTTCCATGGATACAGGAGGCCAAGGCCGTCGTCCAGGCTTGGTTCGGTGGTAACGAGTTGGGTAACGGTATTGCCGATGTCTTGTATGGTGATGTCAACCCATCCGCCAAGTTGTCCCTCACCTTCCCACTCAAGTTCGAGGACAACCCAGCTTACTTGAACTTCAGAACTGAGAGAGGCAGAGTCCTTTACGGTGAGGACATCTTCATTGGTTACAGATACTACGAGAAGCTCCAGAAGAAGGTGTTGTTCCCATTCGGCTACGGTCTCTCCTACACCACTTTCGCCTTCTCCAACCTGAAGATTGACGCTGACGAGGCTTCTGGAAAGCTCTCTGTCTCCGTGGATGTCAAGAACACCGGCAAGGTTGATGGTAAGGAGGTTGTCCAGGTGTACATCTCCAAGACTGAGTCCGACGTGATCAGACCAGTCAAGGAGTTGAAGGACTTCGAGAAGGTTGCCTTGAAGGCTGGAGAGCAGAAGACTGTTACTTTGGAGCTCTCCCTCAAGGACTCGGTCTCGTACTTTGACGAGTGGGAGAACAAGTGGCACGCTCAGGAGGGTGAGTACTCCGTCCAGGTTGGTCCATCTTCTGACGATATCGAGTTGTTCGAGAAGTTCGAGCTCAAGAAGGGCTTCTACTGGACTGGTCTCTAAACTACAAAATGTGGGTATTTCTGGCTTAACTATACACTTTGAATAAGATACTTTGCTTCAATATCACCAGTAGGATCTGTAAAGTGTGTCCATGACCCAGAAATGCTCCCTCGAGCAGAGTCGATGCGGTTATATCTTGGTGTATATTCAGATCCAGTCACTCAATTCGCAATTCCAGGAGCTTTAAGAACTCTAACATGACTATCAAATGTCCTGGGTCCTGGGTCCTTCTTCGATGCCCTGATTGCCAATGGCCCGTTCATGATGAGACGATGTTCCCGGGGATTCCCTGAGGGGCCGCGCCTGACGGGACAACACTAACTTTAAGCGATCATATCTCCGCCAAAACAAGCGCAGTAAACAGGCCGTTTGTGTAGGATGAAACCTCGAGTCTCAAAGCACATATTTGTGTATATAGCGGAAGCAAAAAAAAAATTCCGGTACGGGGAATCGAACCCCGGTCTGCTCGGTGAGAGCGAACTGTGCTAGCCACTACACCATGCCGGATTTTGTGTGACGGTTTGCGGCGTCAACTTTTCGGGCGAGAGCAAAACCCAAAACTGGTAGGGGCACGACTTCTGATATTTTGCTCAATTACTCACAATTGAGACATTCAGTATGGCCACTCGACATTTTATAGTGATGTTTCATTGGTATATATTTGAAATTGATGCACATCTGATGACTGTATCTAAAGTCTGACGTCTTGTAAGCAATTTGGATCTCGAATCACCAGCTTCGGCTCACGACAGGATGTAAGGATTCACATGAAGCACCATCTCATGAGGAAACATCTCTGGATCATGGACATGTTCTTTCTCCACAGAAGTGTATACAAGCTCCTTGACTGAGGGCAATCTACACTCCGTAGTGAGCTCCTCAAGAGGACAGTCCCGTGTCAAACTCTCCTTGTTCTCCAAACATTCCTGCAAAAAAATTCGCTCGTCATCTTTCTCTTTCTCCTTGGTGCAGATGAAGCCCAGTCTCGGGAACTTACCCTTCAAGTGAATCCCTGTGACATCGCCGGTGACTTCCAGGCGTTCCAACTTCTTCGCAGGGCCAACGATGGAGAGGTCCAGAGTGTACTTGCCTGGCAGGACCCAGAGCTCTACGCGTTCCCCAATGACACTGGTCTGATCACGGCCGAGATAAATCTCCAGATGGAGGTGAGACAAATTGGGGAACCCTGAGACATTGACACTGTAGTGATAATCCTGCGAGATACGCCTATTCGTGCTGGACTTCTTGCGAGGTCTGAGGTATGCCTGACACCTAAGATCTTTCAACGCTGGGAATGACATTGAAGGGGTGATGATGTCCTCGAACGGGTACCATGACTGATAACTAGTGTTTCCACTTTGTCAAATGAGACTCTGGCCTCTGGTTCATCCTTATCAGTGTCTGGTTCGTAGGGGTACCTGGTGTAGACAGCGTTCTTGGTGGCACTGGGCGACTTGTAAAGAAAGAGTCTCCGTACAGATGGGAAATGGAATGCAATTTGTTCAAGCTTGGTTCTGAGTCCTCCAGAGGCAGTGACATCCACTACTTCGGTCATCGGGGCATTCCACTTGACATCATGGAGAATTTGGTTCCCTGTTTGAGTGGGGAGTATATTTTTTTTTTTTTCCATAACAAAGTTCTTGCATTTTAATATAGTGTATGCGGTTCTAAAGTTCTGTCCGTTGTATCAGCCTCATCGGCGTTGCAAGATCACCTTCTTCTCACTCCCTCCAACCTGTTTCTTCACTAGCAGTAGCAAGCCTTCTCTTTACCCTTCTCTTTCCTTTTTTTTTTATACCTTTATCAAATTAATATATGGATCTTGAGGAAATAGAGTTCTGGAAAATTCAGTTCAAGATTTTTGGTTGTACTCAAATCCAGATCACCATCAAGATTTCCTGACCTCATGTTCAATTCAAGGCGAGTGATCTTTACCATCCGCTTGGCGAATTCATGAAGTGTAAGCATGTCGAGTGCACCTTCCTCAAGAGAAAGCTCCGTACATGAGTGGAGAATCTTATCAAGCGACCCTTCTTCCCAATCGATTTGTGTCTCAAACCTTTCATCAAGCAGGTGGCCGATAATCTTCAGCGTCTTCAGACTGGGGAATTCAACATTTGATATCTGTGGGAAGCATGCAAGGAAAGAGATTTCCAAATCAACGATGGTTTGGCCATCGATGTTATTGAGCACAGCCGGTGTCCATAGCTCTGGATTATCCACATATTCCATTCCCGATGGAAACATCTCAAGCAATAGCCACTGTGACTTTGGTGTCTCATCCTCCATGCTATGGTCTTCTGAGTGAATTGGAGTGAAAACCACGTCTGAAATCTCAGTACAGCCCTCCAATTCATACTGGAAAGACACAGGAAACAACTTACCTTTGATCTTTAGCCACAAATCCTCTAAAACAGGTCCCTCAGTTTCCTTCAAAATCTCTGATAGTCGATCCATGTTCCTAGCGGCGTGAATTTTCTCCGTGAGAGTGGTAGTGGAGTACTTGAGCACGAAGCTCTTTGAACCGAACAGTGCTGGGAATATTCTGTCAATGAAGGAAGAGTGCCCTTGCACATTCAAGAACTTGAAGTCTCCACAGAAGTAATCGGACCTTAGAGGATGCGGGTCTTCGAGATATGAGCGGGCACAGATGTCAAGGTCATGGAAGCCGATAAAGTAGACATTTGGTGGTGGTGCCGTGCTCATGTAGATTAAACCGGTATTGCTGGATTCATGGTCATACTGTAAAATCGTTTGTGTGAAGTAGTTGTCATAGTCTTCCATTTCTCCCTCGAAGGAGTCATGCTTGTGGCTGTAAGTGTAGATAATGGCCAACGATGTTCTTCCCTTGAGCATTGTGCTCATCATTTCCATTTTCTCCCACTCAACATCGAACCGAATGCTTAAGCAGCAGTAGAAGATGCGCTTGTCGTGGCTTGGGGAGCCGTGAAGCACTTCAGAAAGTGGGAGAAGAGGGTCCTCAACTTCGTCGATGTACCCGTAGAACTCATCACAGAAGATCATCTCTATATCTGCATCGGTACAGTCATGCATGGGGTGGGTGTATTTACATTCTCTGGAGATCCAAGAAACGGGAACGATCCAGCCCTTGAGAGACTGCTTGACTTCCTCGATCTCAAGAACTCGCCGGAAGGTGAGCGGTTCGTCGATGGAGGACACAACAGCAAGCTGGAGCTCCACGGGGAGGTCCAAGAAGCAGATTGTCATTGGAGTGGGAGGCAATTGGGAGCTAGAAGCCTGTGCATGCCTTCTGTTGGTTGTAAATATGAGGAATTACAAGGAGAAGTCCCTTGTTTGCATCTTGGAAAAGGGAAAAGGGAAAAGGCCAGCTCGAAGCGTCGGAATTTTGATCGGAATTTTCGCGATCGACGGGGATACTCGGTCATGAGCGCCACCAAACAAACAGAGAGAAACATCAACAATCAACATCAGCATCAACACTGATAATGCCACAAACAGTTTTTTGGAAAGATGATGACATGTGGCTTTCTTACTCTGCCGACTGAGGTCCAACTTCTGATCTTCGCCCACATCGACGATGTCCGCACAGCAGTGGCCGCTCTTACCATCCCAGGGGTATCAGAGTCGCTCAAGGGCCACGTCCTTCACTTACAGACGTTTGATAGGTCTATGGAGCTCAATGATAATGCTGTCAGATTGGATCTGAACACTTTCGCATCTCTCACAGAGTCCTGCGTTGGTCGGACTATTCGCTGTGATATTGATGACCCTGAGCTCGAAGGGCTCCTTGACACTGACTCGCTGGATCTTCGTCTGTTCTTCGTCGAGATTTTGATCACTGAGTCCGATTCTTTTGGAGAAGATTCTATAGCCACTGAATTTCACTCAAGGCTCTCCCAGAAAACCTGTTTTGTCGCAGCCTTTTGCAATGAGCTCACGCCGAACTTCAACAAGCCGGCTCAAGAGATCTTTCAAAACCACACAGCAACTCAGATCATCGCAGCTGAATGCATTGACCCAGAGATCACATTCTACTTTGTTCCTTCTCACAGGCTGTCTCTGGCAGGCTATATGGACCTCGATGTCACAGTGCACGAATTTCCCGCTGAAGGCTGCCCCTCTCACCATGTCACCACCAAACAAGAGTACGGTGGGCTGAAGAACATCTACATCTCATCAAACAACGGCGTAACCAACAGAGTTCTTCCCACTGTCATCACTGAAGGTATTGAGGATGTGTTCCTGAATCACGCTGGTGAGTTTTACCGGATTACTCGAGCGTGTGATCTCGCCACTTGCCAGGAAATGCTAAGGGGTCTTGTCACACCCGCAGTGGTCTCAGATGGAGGTCTTGGTGCCTCTATTCAATCAATTGAGCTTCCTTCCTCTGTACGCTCGCTGAACGCCACTTCCTGTCGAGAAGTCCAAAATTTGAAACTGCATGGGAACACCGTGACTGGACAAGAGGTGAGATTTATTGGCATGATTCCGTCTGGAATGGAGAATTTTGAAGAGCCTAACACGTGGAAACCGCCTTTGTTGTCCAACATTGTGTGCGAGAATGTGCAAACACTTCAGATCTCCAGTGCAATCATGTTTCCGATCTTATCAGGGGTGCAGTTCCCGAACTTGAAAAAGTTGAACCTTGGAGGGCAGGACCTGCGGGAGGACAAGTTCATTTCACAAGGGGTATGGGACAGTGGAGACCTTGTCAAGCTATTCTCCTCCGTTGAGACTCTTGCCTTGGGAGCAGGGCCTACAGGGCTTCTCTTTGATGGCCAGAAGTTAGAGTTCAAGAACATGAAGGAGCTGACTATCGAGGCTCCCTTTTTTACAGATCCCAATGAATTGTTCGATGTTACAGAGAAGTTCAATGTCATTACCAAAGAATCTCATGCCGATATGCCTAATTTGACAGTCATCAATATCAATTTTCACTCTGTGGAGCTTGCCAAAAACTGGTGTCATACTGTTACTCTCAGATGGTCTAAACCTTCGCTGAATTCTATGCTCGTCATTATCAGAGAGGAAAGTCCTGGAATCCAACTTGAACAAGTTCTCGAGTCCGAATTTTTGAGGGTCCTCCAAGCACATTCATTGAAGCTGGAATTCCATGCCCCGCCGACCTTCGTATTCCATCATGAATTTTGATCGATCCCCGCATTGTATACAATGCTCTGATTAATTTAATCTACAATACAGATTTCTCCTCATCTACACGATTCATCTTCCAGTAGCACAGCATAAATTGTCATTAATGTCAAGGAGAAGAAAGCTGTCTCTTCGGCTTACGTAATCTATCCGCATTTTGACTATCAGTAGATAGCCCCCTATTTCCCCTGGCGCACATCTCCTCCGCTCCAGGCTCACAACAAAGATCAATCAATCAAATGAAGATGATTGAGGATCAATTAGGATTTCTCTCGCTGCCTGTGGAGGTCCAGCTCCTCATCTTCTCCTGCATCAACGACGTTCACACAGCCATCAGAGCCATCTCCATCCCCCAGGTCTCCCTGTCGCTCAAGAAGTGGACAGTGTACATTCCACTGGCAGATGAAACAAAGATCTCATCCAAGAGAGGTTCATTGGATGTGTATCCAAGATCCAGTGACATCTGTGCGGGCAGAAGGTTCAAGCACGGTGATCCTGAAGAAGATCTCCTCGCAGTCCTTGATTCACACGGGGTTGCTGATTTCCGCATCTTCTTCGTCGAGATCTACGCTGCTCCGAGTGGATACATGGGCCTATACTGGAAGAATCTTCAATATTTCTCCAAAAAGACTTGTTTTGTTACGGTATACTGTCCATCTACGTCATCCGCAAGAAGGGTGCTTGATCTGTTCAAGAGGGAGGATGAGCCTTGGTACATTGCCATCAACATCATGCATCTCCCAAGTCAGGATGCCAAGTACCGGGAGGAAACTCTGAATTTAACTGATGATTCACCAAACTTGTCACTCACGGGATTCGACAGCGTCAAGATATGCAACAACAATATCAAGACTACCGGTGTTTTTGAAACGGATCTCTTAACCAGTTATCAACACCATACGGAACTTCGGCGTATGACTACTGAACAACATTCGAGATATGTCCTTAGTCTTGTCAAACCATTCCCCCATTACCTGCTGCTTGATGGCTTGAAGAGTCTCCGTATTGAAACGAATCCTTGTTCCGGTTTCGTTCCCTTTTTTGACAATCCCTTGTTCCCACTCCCCTACATCGTCAACCTCTCTCACTTCCCAGTACTTATTGACTTCAAGATTCATATTGAGGGACAATTAATGAGCACAAATGCTCATGGGGATAATTACAGAAGTCTTCCATACCACGTCACCGTCCAAGGACCTTCAAAGAGGCTCAAGTGGTTGCAGTTTTGTGGCCAAAGGATAACGGCGATCCACCTTCGAGGAGAATTCCCAAAGCTTTGGGCAATCAACTGTGTCAGTGAAACTGATTTCGAGGAATTTGATCGTACTTCTCTCGACGAGATCACTTCAGAGTACTACCTCCCATCGTTGGAGAGATTGGCTTATGCCACTCGAGGTGAGGAGGAGATCCATGACCGTTCAAAATTCCCAGCTCTTCATCTGGACATAAGGCCTCTAGCTTCGACTCTTCAGAGCTCTCAACTATCCATTTGATCTCTTTTTCTCAACTACTTGCTGCTGCTTTGGGGTTCTCGGGGTCTGTGCCTTGATGGTCTTCTTCCTTTGCTCATATTGTGAACGAGAGATCATCTTCAGTGCTACACATTGCTTGCAATGATGACGGAATTCAAGGTGTATCCTTAGTCTTGGGGTAGTAGTTGATCATAGAATGTGTAGTCCAGATTGATATTCAACCCTGAGGCGATATACTGGCTTGACACAGACACTTTTGAAGCGGATCACGCCTTCTCATCTTTCACCAGCGCACAAAACGGACAATAGCTTCAGACTTTTCAACCAGCTTATCCTTAACAATGTTCTTAATTCTCACATTCTCTAACAGGCCCTCAGCAGATTTTGTTATCAGGGCGACACGTTTAGCCGCTTGTAATAGATCGCAGAGTCCTCCAGGGACATCGAACATGGTCTCATCAAACAAGTCTGCGCCCTTGAAGTGGACTGCGCCGATAATCAGAAAATCAAGGTCCTCAAAGAAGCAGTCTTTGATGTGAGGGAAGTAGACATTGGCATTTATCGTCAGGGATCTGGTGACACCTTCAATTGTGACGTTCTGGATCACTGGCCTGGTCCAGTGCGTCGAATCCTCGACCTCAAGGTTTCCTGGTATCATGTTCAAGTTGAAGTTAGATTCCATCACTTTGAGGCGTCTAGATGTCTTGAAAGATTTTCTTATTGGCTTCGTGGTAATGTTTCTGAAGGCACACAAGTCGGCAATCTTGACATCAAGATATGGCTGCAGTGCGTAGCTCTCAAAGTTGATAATGGGGGCTTTTTTCTTTGGATACCGAATAGTTTGTTTCTTGATATCATCAATTGACCATATGGAGTCATAGTCAGGCAGGTTGTGTAGCACTTCGGAGCTAATTTCAAGCTTAACAAAGTTCTCAATAACATCCTTCAATGTCGATAGTTGTTCCGTGAAAATCGTCATAAAGCATTTGCCACCCTTGAAGCCGTATCCAAACACCCTTCTCTCGTGCTCTGGGGCATGCTCCTTATCATCACTATCAGGATCATAAATCAAAGTGTGGGGAGCACCGACGAGGGAAACGTGTGGGTAGCTGCTTCTTGGCCCTAAGAGGAAGAGGCGATAACAATCATCATAGAGTGCAGAGCAGTCCAGTCCAATGGCATTGTGTTTCAAGATAGGCTGTATGCTTGCTGAGAACTTGTCAATGTCACAACTTTGACTGCCTGGAGCCAAGTCTGTCCTTGTTGTTCTTGATGACCTGAAGAAGGATATGCGTGTGTATGTGTTGCGAAAGTTGAACTTCTTCAAGAAATCCAGCGTTCCATTCAGTCTTATCATGTCAGCCCTCTTGGGTGCTCCATGTAGAAGGCGCAATTCGCCATACTTGATGTAGTTCTCAAATCCAATGTCATTGCAGATGGTGAAGTCAAAGATGTTGACTGCAATGAAGTAAACACGGGGATCCTCTTTTGGCGACGCCAAACTCAACGCCTTGATGATATCATCCTGCTCCCTGAACACTGTTGCCCCATACTCCCAAAAGGGAATCCATAAGTTTGGATCTCGTTCTAGCATTTGGTCGTTGAACCTTCTTTTTGATGGTGGCATGCTATAAGTCATCACGAGGGGACCCACAATTCTGGCAAGCGGCGGAATCTCCTGGAGAGAAAGGATCGTGGACAAGTCATTGATTTGGCAAATGACCTTGATCCTGAGCTCATTGGGGAGCTTCAAGAAGTCGAAACTTTTATGATTCATGTTTCTCTTGTCATCGACTACGCTGCTAATTGTTTGTGCTTGGAAGCTGGAGCAAAATCTCACAATATTTTGCCCCGACGGAGTGTGGCCCTGCCAGAAACCCAAGCTGCATAGTGGGAAATATAGCGCATTTTAATCGAAGAAATGGGTAAAAAAGCGAGATCTAAAAGCAGTAATGAATTAAACAAGTCTTGGAGATTCTACTGGTGCTGTTTTCAGAGGACCAAAAAGCACATTGTGTTCCATTAATCCACCGCGTGCGTGCCAATTTTCCAGGCAATGGAGTGAGAACGTTGATACTGAGCAGTTCACTCAAAAATAGCAATTTTTGCTCAAGAAATATATATTAATTGCACTATTAGTCGAGGGTTTGAGAGTATTTTACCTATATAGGAGATATAAGTTGCCTTAGCGGTATCTAGTACCAGTGGAGATTTTTCTGTAGAAGCGCTGGTTGTCGAGATCAATGAATTTATTTATCACACATTCACTATGTGGCAACGGGTGCCGATGCGGGTGGGTGTGCAGATGATCTTGAAGTAATATAAGCTTCACTTCCAGCGCCACAGAGAAGCAGAAAGCTAATGTCAAAGGTAAAATAACAATAATAGACCAATGAAGGGACAAGAAGCGTCTACATGGGGGTGCTGGGAACGATATATAGCATGCTGGAGGGTTGATATTATAGCACTAGTACTAGTCATGACGGCAAGCTTGACCGCGTATGTACGGCCCAGGCTCAGATATTGGCTACTATATAATTTGATCTAGACCGTTCAAATGAAGAGCAAATTCATGGATCAAACTTTTAAATCATACATTACACATATCATGACATCTTCAACTCATCAACTTCTTTAATCTCACTCAGCTTCTCACTCTTTTTGGCGGCAGTCTTGTCCCAGAAGTCCAAAGAAGCGACAACATCGTAACCACGCTCATCCTCATAGGCGTACAAAATCTCCTGAGAGCCCATATGCAAGAGACGAATGTTCTCTCCGAGAATGACACGGAGCAACTCGCCAGACTCAACATGGCGGATCTCAATGAAGTTTGGCTCAAAGGCCAACAAGTATGGGTACCACAAGGAGAAACTCTGTGGGATACCCTCCCAGTTGATTATCCAGTCCGAACGTGTTCTCCAACCATTCTTGTTGATGAAGAAGGAGAAGTCAGAGTAGGACAAGAGGAAGTTGGAACTGATTCTGTGGATGGCCAATGGCTTCAAACCTTCACGGTTCGTGATGAAGTCCAACGAAGTGTCAGCTGGGTCCAGAATGGCCTCGATCTTTCCATCACTCAAAGACACAATCTCAAAGCCCTTCGTACAACCGACAATCAGTCTCGTCTTCAAGAAGGAGATGGAAACAGGCTCTGAACTGAAGTGGAACTCACGTGTCTCGTTCTTGAACTTCTTCTTCGACATCTTCTTGGAGAACGGATCAGTTGGCTCAAAGACACGGATCAAATCACTCTTGGCAGCACAAACAAGCATCTTACCACCACAAACACCAACCTTGAAGAAGGAAACGTGTGACATAATCTCCTTGCCCGTCTTCTTGTCCTGAGCAGTCAAGATCTCCAATGGCCAAGCATAGAGCTTCTTGTCAGCAAGAGCCAACAAGGTCTGGTACTCTTCCAACACTTCGAGCTGCGTGACGTTCATCTTGGAGATCACCTTCACTGGCTTCGACACAATTCTCTGTCCGTTCTTGGTACGAACCTCACTCGTGAAGACACCAGAGTCTGTGCCGTACAACAACTTTCTTCCACCGTCATATGGCACAAGACAGTTGATTCTGTTGGAGATGTCAAACAATCTCTCAGCCAATGGAGTCAGTGTGAAGATGTCGTTGGTCTCCCTCAACTTGTTCTGCTGCTGCTCAATCACGGAGATCAAAGATTCCTGGGCACTGTTGGTAGCACCATAGAGAGTCAACTCATATCCACGACGACCAACGTATGCAAATGAGATTGGGTTCTTCGTGGCATCCAGCGAGACAGGTGGGTGGCCAAGAACATGGGCGTATGCACCTGGCTTCTTCATCAAGGGTCTCAAAGATGGCATCTCCTCAGTGGCAGAGACAAAGAGCAACGGAAGTGGAATTGGACGCTGGTACACCTTGTGCTGCTCACGCTTGTTGATCACCTTCACGCGGACAAAGAGCAAAACGTGGTCAAACAAGTAAACGTGAATGTCACCCTGGTTGTCCTTATCTTGGTTCTTTCTCTTGAGTGGGGCGGTGTAGATGATCTTTCTGTTCTCGGCACCAAGCTTCAAGTCAACATACTCACCTGGACGGAAGACAAGACGCTGCTTCAACAAGATCAATGCATGACGGTCCTCGGCCTTACCAACCTTGACGTTGATACGCTCCAAAAGCTTAAGGATCTGGTCAGAGGCCTTCTTCAAGTCTGGAAGATCAATGGAGTCCTCCCTGGTGTTCTTGATGATGTCCTTGAGCAACAAGTTGTATCTGACAGTACGTGTGGTAGCCTGGGACAAGTATGAACTGATGTTGAGTCTGTTGGACTCTGGCAGTCTCTCAGTCTCCTCGATGAATCTCTTAAACAGTGGGTTGGCCGCCTTCTGTCTCTCCAACTCATACTTGGCAAAACACTGTCCAGCATTGTATGAAACAAATGGCTCAAAGTATGGAATGTACTCAAGGAAGATGTCACCAATGTTCTCAACAACAGGCTTCAACTGCTGTCTTCTCACCAATGCATCACGGAATCTTGTGGCAACATTCAAGATATCAATCACGTTGAAGAAGACCGTACGGATGAACTTCTCACGCTCCGCCAATGGAATGATGCTTGACTCTCTCAATGGTCTGATCCAGTAGTCACGGATGTACTCCAAGTTCTTCAAGAATGTACGCTCAGTGGCAACAACTTCGTAGATGAGCTCCTGGCGCTTCACCTCCTTCTTGTCCAAGCTGTCCAACAATTGTTTTGGAACAGTATGGGACCAGAGCTGCTTCTTCTCCTCTTCATCATGCAGCGAGGCATGCGACTCATTGCGCTTCAAGCCGCCCTGTGGCTTCATGTTGAGACGTGCCTGCTGTTCCAATCTTCTTGGGCATGCAATGGAGTAACAAAGTGCATCTCTTGTACAAGTTGGAGAATAACACTCTGTCAAAAGTGTAAAGACACCATTAACCTTGATCTCAGGCTCAACAACTGGTGGTGTGGCCTCTGAGCCAACCAGCGTGCTCTGCGTATCTGATGAGAATGATGCTGTTCTTTCAACACCTCCTTGGGAAGATGTCTCCGTGCTTCCAACGTACACCTCATCAAACTGGTACACTTCGTTCATCGAGTCTCTCAATCTGTGCTCGTAGGTGACATCATGGAAGAACTTTTGTGCGTCAAGAGCACGACCGAGCAACAATGCCAAATTGCGATCTGTGGTTCTGATAATGAATGCAATGGCATCAACAGCCTCAGCACCGGTGAAGGAGTCTCTGTACTCCAAGCCATCCTTGTTGTGCTGGCTCAAAACGATGATCTTTCTGAACAAGATGGCAACACGGGACAAGATTGCTGGATACACTTTTGGTGGTCTTGATGCTGTTGTGACAATCGTTCTCGATGCAAGAGAGTTGGCACTGGAGACCCTCTGAGAGCTCAGCGAGGCACTCGATGAGACTCTTCTCGACTTGGCGATAGAGGAGAAGCTTCGGGTCTTGAGACCGAGCCCAGTGGTGGCGCCGTTGTTCATGTCAAACTTCTGAGGAATGACGCGTCCACTTGATGTCTTCATGTTCTTCCCGTTGTTGACTGCATGCTGGAGGTTGTCTGAGCTTCTGAATGAACGCAGCGAAGATGAGTTCAGCGACATGGACCGGTTTGGAGACAATGGTGCCCTTCCAGCCACCGAACCAGAGCCTGCTGGTATGGATGACGTTGACCATGTACCGTTGCTGTTGATAGTTGGAGATGTCACATTGCGCGTACCACTGCGAGAGAAGAAGTTGATACCCTGTTGCAGAATTGGCGATCTCCCCTGCGGCTTCCCAGTGGTTGGGGACTGTTGGTAGTTCGATCTCTGAGCAGTAGTGCCATTGGACAGATCAGTGGAGATAGGCTGCAGCTTTTGCTTGTTTGCATCAACGCCCGAACCCATAGAGGAATTCAACAAATGTGGCGGAACTGGTTGTTGCTGCAATCCATTCTGTGGCTGTGGAGCTGGACGGAACGGCTGCTGTAACTGGACAGGAGGCTGCAGCGGCTGTTGTAGAGGCCTCTGTTGTGGAGCGTGATGCTGCTGTGTTTGTGGATGTTGCTGATACTGATGCTGTGGAGGAAGCTGCTGGCCTTGCTGTGGCATTCGCTGATGAGGCATCTGGTGCTGCTGACCCTGTGGATGTCTCTGCCCCGGATACACCTGCTGTGGATGACCATGAGAATGCTGTTGCTGCTGTGGATGCTGATGCTGATGGTGTTGATGCTGCTGCAACTGTTGTTGTTGATGAGGATGAGGCAATTGTGGTGCCCTGCCATCCATTGGCGAAGGCGGAGGTGGCTTCCTCGACATCGGCGGGACCGGATGCTGATGTGGCATCGTGTTGATCCGCTGCTGGAACTGGTTGTCTTGAGGATGCGCTGGCTGTTGTTGCAGTGGCCGTGATTGCATATGACTTTGCACTTGTGGGGCTTGCTGCTGCTGTTGTTGCTGCTGGATGTTTCGGTACGGATGATCGTCGACCTGTCTCGCCTTGTCCAAGTAGGAGGGTGACGAAACCTGTCCATTCCTTGCAGGGTCCAAAGTTCGCGATGACGAGCGTGTGTTGTCGAATGCAAAGTCGTCGTCAGAGGCCTGGATTGGCGGCTGGTTCAAAGGAGACGACGATGTTGATGCTGACAGCACACCGGAAGACGGTTTGCTATCACTGGAAGGCGACGCGTCAGGGCGGCGAGAGCCAAAGATGTCACTGAAGACATCGTCTCGCGCAAAGTCTGACATGGCCGAGAGGAGTTCAGAGACGTGCTCTCAGCTCTTGTGTAGATGTGCTGTGGCTGCTGCGACGCCTGCTGTTGGTGTTGTTGAAACAGGTGAAGAGAGGGCAACAATAGCGACGGGCGCCTCGGCGGGGACTTGGTGAGGGGAGGGCACGGAGGCAGCGTGTGGCGGGAGAGAAGTGTGCCTCTTGATGGGTGTCTCTGCAAATATGGAAGCTAGCCGCCCGCTATGTCGATGGTGAGCAGCAAACAAAACGTCGAATTCTTCTTCAGGGCGGAGGCCTGAGCTGTGTCAGTGTGTGTTGTCCCGAGCCGCGATCGCAGCCTTCGCGAATTTTCGCGAATTCGCTTACTCTATTCCGGGGGCACAAGCAGAGTTCCGGGGGCATTGTGGCATAAGTGTCACGCCGCGTCGGGATCTGGTGCACAAGGTCGGAGTTGGCCTTTCCCCAAGCTCAATGCCTCTTCTCCACACTTGACACACTTGACGCACTCAGCAACCATCTCCCCGGCTCAATTGGATGCTGAGACAGCTTTCACACCTCAGAAAGCTCACTCTTCCTCTTCTGAGCAGACAATTCGCCTCCATCTCGCCACAGATCGACATGTCCGCCTTGACGCCACCGCAGGCCCCTCCAAGCTGGGAGCTCACCCCAGAGGATCTCCTTAAAAAGGCAGAGCAGTACGTTTCTGAGGCCAAGGCTGCTGACGACAATGCTGCTTCTGCAAAGGAGTTCACCATTGAGTCTGTGCTGACCCCATACGCTAACTTTGCCAACACCACGGACGGCCTCGTCGGACAGCTCACCTTCTACCAGCACGTCTCCGACAGCAAGGAACTTAGAGACGCCTCCACCAAGGCCGAGAAGCTGATCCGTGACTATGGCATTGAGTCTTCAATGAGAGAGGACGTCTACCTTGCTTTCAAGAAGGTGTTTGAGGACACACAGGACTCTTCCGAGGTCGATGCCGAGTCCAAGAGATACTTGAAGAAGACCAACAACGAATACCGCCGCAATGGTCTTGCCCTGCCAAAGGAGCAGAGAGACGAGGTCAAGGACATCCAGAAGAAGCTGAGTGATCTGTCCTTGGAGTTCTCGAAGAACCTTGGCGAGAACACAGAGCACATCTTGTTCACCAAGGAGGAGCTCGAGGGTGTTCCAAAGGACGTCATTGACCAGTTTGAGGAGGTTGATGGAAAGTTGAAAATGACATTCAAGTACCCAGACTTGTTCCCAGTCCTCAAGTATGCCAAGAGCCCAGAGACCAGAAAGAGAGCCTTTGTCGGTGACCAGAACAAGAATGCTAACAACGAGGCCTTACTTATTGAGGCTGTCAAGTTGAGAAGAAAGATGGCCAAGGTCTTGGGATATGAGACCTTCTCTGACTACATCTTGGAAGAGAGAATGGCCAAGGACACGAAGACTGTTGTTTCCTTCCTCAATGACCTCAGAGACAAGCTCAAGCCACTCGGAATCAAGGAGCGCGAGGAGCTGCTCAAACTGAAGAAGGAGGACTACGAGAAGAACGGCCTTGAGTTTGACAACGAGTACTACATCTGGGACCACCGCTACTACGACAACATGATGGTGGAGAAGGAGTATCAGATTGACCAGCAGAAGATTGCCGAGTACTTCCCATTGAACCCAACCATCCAGAAGATGCTCGCCTTCTTTGAGAAGTTGTTCAACTTGAAGTTTGTTGAGTCCACCGAGAACAAGTCCGTGTGGCACCCAGATGTCAAGCAGTTTGCTGTCTGGAACTTGGACGATGCCACCTCGCCTGTGTTTGTTGGATGGTTGTACTTTGACCTCCACCCACGTGACGGCAAGTACGGCCACGCCGCCAACTTTGGACTCTTCCCAGGATACACCAAGTCCGATGGCTCGAGATCTTATCCTGTCACTGCGCTAGTGTGCAACTTCTCCAAGCCAACCAAGGAGAAGCCATCCTTGCTCAAGCATGACGAGGTGACCACTTTCTTCCACGAATTGGGCCACGGCATCCACGACCTCATGGGCAAGACCCGCTACGCAAAGTTCCACGGCACGGCGGTCTCCTGGGACTTTGTTGAGGCACCATCTCAGATGCTGGAGTACTGGACCTGGTCACCAAACGAGCTCAAGCTCCTCTCCGAGCACTACGAGACTGGCTCACAGATCGATGATGAGCTCGTTGCATCCTTGATCAAGACCAAGCACGTCAATGGCGGTCTCTTCAACCTGCGCCAGTTGCACTTCGGTCTCTTCGACATCACCATCCACTCTTCAGACGAGGACATTGATCTCGCCAAGTTCTGGAACGAGCTCAGACAGGACGTGTCTCTCGTTGCCAACGGCGACACCATCACGAAGGGATACCAGTCCTTCGGCCACATTATGGGCGGATACCAGGCCGGCTACTACGGATACATGTGGTCTCAGGTGTTTGCTGCCGACATCTACTACACCAAGTTCAAGGCTGATCCTATGAATACCCAGAACGGTGTGCTCTACAGAGACACTGTGCTTGCCAGAGGCGGCTCCAGAGACGAGATGGACAACCTGAAGGAGCTGCTTGGAAGAGAGCCAAACAACGTGGCCTTCTCCCAGGAACTCGGGCTGTCTGCTTAAGAGGAAATGAGGTATATATAGCGCTATTATTAAGAAAGGCTCATTGTTTCTTGAGCTGGCACTAGTGCTAAAATGTAGCCTGAAGTGGGGGAGCTCCGAGCGCGCGTGAGCTCATGCCTGCTGCTAAAAAAATCAAGATAGAAGGAACCACTGTTTTGATCCAAATCGCACAACAATAACAACAATTCCAGCAGCTGCTAAAGGCCCACACTCACTACTCATCATATCAATGGGATTCCCCTTCCAGCGGCTGCCCATAGAGCTCCAGCTACGCGTGATTGGCTTCGTCAGCGACGTCACGGCCGTGTGTCACTTGCTGGATCACACGGAGATCTTGGACCCCCTGGCAGAGAATATGTGTGCCATCAAGATCCGGGACCTGGTGTTCGAGGACACGCCCATGGAGGACTTCACCTTCCTGAGGCCATACATTTATGAAGGGTTCACGATGCAGTTCACCTCTGAGAACGCGATGGAGCTCATGGGGCTCCTCGACAACACCCCGCCCTCGCAGGACGAGACGGTCTACTTCATCGAGATGGAGGCCTATTCTCTCTTCCAGCACTGGTTCACGCCGTTGACTGACCGTGAGCACCGTGACATGAGCAGGATCGCAGAGGAGCCTTTCCTGGCCAAGCTCAATGGGAGACGCTGCTTCATCAGCATCAAGGCCAGCCAGGAGCTCACTATCAGCCCAGAGATCAGACACCAGGAACTGGAGAACGAGGCGTGGGCACTCAGGAATCTGCACTTCTCCGCTGTGATTCTGACTCCCAAGTATAATGAGTCCGAGTTTGAGCTAATGATGAGGTATGGCCCCACCCGTATCAAGAGAGTGCCACGCAACGTGTCTTTGACGAGAGTCAACAAGATCACACGGTCAGCACAAACCAGGCGTGGAAGCTACAAGAGTAGAAATGCACTACTACCTCCAGGATCTCTATCGAGATTCGAGCTTGAGACCTCGCCCTCAACACTCGCAAAGTACAAGGACTTGCTTCTCCTGGCCGAATCATTCAAGGCCGCAGTGCACCCCAGTGTGCTGAAACTACCGGAGTACTCCATGTCAAACAGCTCCAAAATATCAGACTTCACGAGAAGGCTGGGCCTAAGGAGGAAGCTGGGAACTCCAGGCCTGACGTTCGAGCTTGAGAACTTCCATCTTACGGACAACAAGTATGGCATTGAACTCATTGGCGCTCACGCCATCACCAACACCTCCTTCGGCCCACATCCAGATCCCCAGGGCGTTCCATTCATCGACATCTGGAACTTTAGACCGGCAGATATCGTGATGCTACCAGGGAGGCTGAACACGACGAACCATCCAGGAGAGATGGAGATCCCCATCCTCTCAGACGTTGACTTTGGCGGCATCGGAGAGCTCACCCTGACGTCTTACGTCATGTTTCCATACATCACAAATTGCACTTTCCCCAACCTTACGAGTCTCAAGCTCAGGGGATACGCCTATGGAGGCGTGGAATACATCTACGAGGACATGCTCTGGGTTCCTGGCGGGTTTGGGGAGATGCTTTCCAAAATCACATCCTTGGAGCTTGACTACGTCGGAGCGATCAAGCTGCTTGAGATTACCAAAGTGCAGGCCATCATTTCCCACTTGAAGGAGCTCGTGTTGACGAACTGGTACCCTGAAGAGAGGGCCAACGATGCCGGATCATCCATCCGCTCGTCGAAGGTGTATCAGCTTGCCAAGATCAGCGGACTACACCTCCCAAAGCTCGAGTACTTCACAATGGGCATCGCATACAACGACCCTGTACTGGTCCTGGAGACTCTGCGACTTCGTGCACCAAAGCTCAAAGTGTTGGAGATGGAGACCTCCTTGGGACTCTGCTCACACCTTGACTCGATCAATGAGATGTATCCAAACCTCGAACAGTTGTTGATCACCCAGAAAGCCGTGGACAAGATCGACTGCAGTGGCGTACACCTCACCAGACCACCTCCAACTCCACAGACATTCGCCAAGTTGTACCGTCTCGTCTTGTTCACTCGTCGGGGCTTCACCTGTGTCTGCCATGGCGCTCTCAACTTCCCTGTCCTGGAGTCGCTCGAGGTGTTTGGAAACTTCCAGGCGCTTCCTATCAACCGTGTACCAACCTCCACTCCCGTGTACACATACCACATTCCTCTTGGTGGAATGCCGCTGTTGCAGGAGCTCTCAATTGGTGTTACTCTCGGAAGAGAGTCTGAGGATGGAAGGCTGAGCTTTGGGCACTGGATCACGAACAACAAGAAGCGGGACGAGAAGGCCGGGAAGCTTAAGATTTTCATATCGATCCTGGAAAAGTCGTCGCTTCTGGAGGAGATTAATGTGAGAGGAGACACTTCGATTTTGCACTTGACTGGTGAGTTCCCGAACCTTTCCAGCATTGACCTGACGAACGACGCCAACGAGCTCAAGATGAATGGGTCTCAGATTGAGCTCATCGATGAGCTTGCCCCTGGAGATCTCACCATGAACTGCCCCATCACAGAGCTCAAGACCGATTCGATCCTTCCAAGCCTGGAGCACCTCAGCTACTGCAGTGCCCGCTCTAAGGGGAGGAAGGTGCTTCCATTCCATGATGAGAAGTTGTTCCCGGCAAAGGAGGTGATTGTGCGCAAGTTCCAGCAGATAATCAAACAGTAATGAACTTAATGAATGTGTGTACTATACTACAACTTTATGATGACTCTGCTTGTAAACCACACCCTGTAGCAAGTGGTAAGGTTGCTACTTCATCCACGCACCTAAAGTGGATCAGTACTTCTCTCTCCAGACCTCCCTATACAGCTAGACATCTTCCCTCCACCACACTTGTCACTTGTCATGACCTGATTCCCGTGCACACCCAATCATACAAAAGGAAAGAGAAAGAACAAGAGAAACAAGGCCTGTTCCGGGGTACTTAAACACCACCTGCTTACCTCATCCTCTGATCATCCACAAACCCACAAACCCACAAACCACCGGAAACGCACGGCTCCGTGGTCCCGTGTCAGCCGCACGAGATGAGTTGTTTTCTCTCGGACAGCGTCAGCCACACAGCAGCCTCGTCCTTGTGACTTGTCCCCTTCTGGGGGGCCACAAAGCGGGTGGGAAATGGACTCAATTCGTGGGGGGAATTGGCGGATTTGGTGGGTGTATAAACTATTGACTTTGAAGGTAACATCCCAGCGTGTGAACTTCCTCATCATAGGCCCACTGGGCGTGAGGAGCCACGGGGATTTGCGGCCCGTATCGTACGAGAAGTGTGTCAAGTTTCCAGTGAACAAAAGTAGGGTCCCCGTCTTTTCCCGATCGGCCCCGAGCCGAGTGTTGAGCTTAACTCCACCAACTTCCGCCACTCATGGGGGCCCAAAGCTGTGTCAGTCAGCATTACCAATTGTCAGAGTGAGGAATGATGGATTGTGGTCCAGGCTTGTGTTAATTGTTTATCAAGGCGTGGAGAGACGGCCAGGAAGGCTAGCGACAAGACAAGCCTGTCACTTCTGCTAAAGCCGCTCTCATTGTATCGTCACGATACCACATCCAAACCACGCTCCACAGTCCTACGCCAGGGGAAATATGTAGTACACCATAAAATGCAATCCGTATTATTATCCAAGTATATCATAAAATCCATAATCATAATCGTATCCGAAGCAGTATCCCAGGAAGCCCGTGTGTGTATATGTGTATCCCCCTCGTGCTGTTGTTGCTGTTGTTCCTGCCCTCAATGCTCCCCGAAGTCCCAACCACACTCACCAGTCTCAACATGCAGATCCAACCACTCATTCACACTAGCAAAGTACTTTCCACAGTGCTTGCAGTTTCCACCAACCATGCTTCTCATCTTCTTCTTGGTGCCGGCCGGGTACTCAAAGTGGAGCGCCTTGAGGTGGTTCTTGTAGGTATCGCATCTTGAGAACACGCCTGAAGGATGACACGGGATGGAGTCGTGCGAATGGGCCTCGTTGGGGAAGTGCTTGGCCAGGAGCGCAGTGTTGAAGGGACACTTGAATGCTCCTTGGTCGAGCCCGGTCTCCTTCCAGTGGCGCTTGTTGTGGCGGAAGAGGTCGTTCGAGCGAGAAAACCCACGCCCGCACACTTGACACTGGTATGGTCGTGAGGAGGGGTTCAGGTGGATCGACTTGTGCGTGGACAGGTTGGAGAAGAATAGGTGACACTCGGGACACTGCTTCTTCTTGCGTGGCTTGTTCTTGCGGGACGAGTCTGGGGTGTGCGCGTCGCTGGAGGCTGAAGAGCGGGTCGAGGACGGGATGGGCATCATGTGTGTGAAGGAGATTCCCGTGTGCTCGGACATTGGCGTCGAGGTAGGCGATGGGGACGACGTGGTGTTCGTCGCCGTGTTGGTGGTGCCCGTGTTGGTGAGCGCAGGTGAGGCGATGTAGTTCATCTGGGGCATCTGCATCTGGGCCTGGAGCTGCTGGAGCTGGAGCTGTTGTTGCTGGAGCTGCTGCTGTTGCTGGAACTGTTGTTGTTGCTGCTGCTGCTGTTGTTGTTGCTGGGGCTGACCATTGGTGTTGTAGTTGAGCTGGATCTGGGGAGAGGCCCTATAATCCCAGATGAAGGAGGGAGGGGGAAGCACCACCTTCTGCATGGGAGGCGGGAGGATGATGTTGTTGTTGAACATGTGCTGTGACATGGCTCTTGTGTATCCAGCTAGAACACCAAGCCGGTGGTCGCCCAGGAGAGCGGAAGAGGCTCGTTTTATATGGAAACGGCTGGGGCCATCTCGTAACGGTGGCACACGCGGTATTTTGGTGTGCGTCTAACAATGGCGCCGGCTCTGGGGAAGTGGGGGGCCAAGGCTTCTGGGCGGCGGATTGCGTGGGGGCAAATTCGTGGCTGGGGGTAACAGCCTCTGATTGGCCCGGTGCCGGTGTTTTTAAAGAGCCATATCCGCTCCCCAGGCCGTTGCTGGCGGGGGCCTTCGCTGACACACCCTCCTAAAACCGCGCCAGGGCTCCCGGCCCGGCATGGCGCTTCCGCCCGGATCCCATGACACCGCGACTTTTTCCCAGTTCTAGAAGCTCTTTGGAACTTCGGGGGGCAGTTTGGGAATTAGCACGGCCTGCTCGGTGTTTGACCTCGCTGGATGGCTCGATGATACAGCCTGTTGCCGTGGGTGTTTCCTTCTGTGTTCCTCTGCTACTTCTGCTATTCCTGTTGAGCTTCTCTTGGGCCCTTGACCCCGGCTCATGAGAAGGCCTTTTGCCGATGGAAGGAGAGTACAGAAAGAACAAAGACAATCGCACCATTGCTTAGCGTAGAGCGTAGTAAGCAAGGAAAACATATAGAGCCCCATGTTAACGGCCACTCGCTTCTCCCCCACTGCCCCACTGCCCCGCTTGCCAGCCCCACCATGATCCAGTTTCTCCAGTTCATGATGCCTCATCTCTCTCCACCTGATCTCCACCAACAACCTGCCATTTTCAGAAGGGTCACTAACCGCGAAAAATACCGCATTCGGACGGGATTACATAAGCTCCCCCACACAGGGCCCTGTATGAGTCCCTTTACCCTCTTTAAAAAACTCCGCTTATGCCTAGAGATATCCCTGATCCGGGCTCTCTGTTGAGTATGGAGGTATGGAGTTTAGCATGCTCCTCTGAGCGAATCTTCCGGGAGAAAAAGGGGTAAACACTGACTCCGTATCTTCCACTAGAGTCATGACTCAGGTGAGTCCCCTGCCTTGTTTTGGCCTCATGTTCTCTCTCATGTTGCTCCCGGCGGCGGTGTCAAACGAGCTTTTATATTCCTCTACCAACCATGTTTTTTTGAAAAATTATTACTTTGTAAAATTGAATCAGAGCTTTACTATACACCCATCTGCATTATCTCTGATCGCTCTGCTGCCCCCACTATGCATATGTGCTGTAGTGCCTTCCGCGCTTCAGTTGGCCTTCTCCTTCTTCTGTGCTGGCTTCTTCTTGTACAAAGTGATGTAGAACATGATGAAGAGCACGAGGTAGGAGCTCAGGATGACGCATCCCGTAGCAGCAGCGAAGGGGGTTCCGAAGCAAGTACCCATGTTTGGGATCCAGACGCCCCACTCGCGCGCATACTTCTCCGCGTAGAAGGTGTATGTGGTTGCGTAGACAAAGCCGAGGTCGAGGACGAACTGGATGATCTGGAATCTCGTGATCCACTGCTTCCACCACACCTTGATGCCTCTGGCGGCGAGGAAGTAGTACCAGTACATGACAACGTGCACGCCGAGGTTGAGCAGGATAGGCACCCACGAGACGGACGTGGCGCCGTTGAGCTGGATGTAGCAGAGGAGCGCCGTGGCGCCGTGGTGGTACGAGTGGAGGAAGATGATCTTCTTCTTCTTGACAACGAGGAAGAAGGTGTCGATGAACTCAACGTACTTGGTGAGGTAGTTGAGGAAGTAGATGGTGACCACCTTCTGGTGCCACGACTTTGGCGAGCACACGGCATAGAGGATACCGTTGTGCACAACGTTAGGGAACACCTGCTCGAACAGAAGGGCAAGCAAGGTGCCTGAGACGGTGGTCAGGAAGAGGTTGTGCAGCTGGAAGAGCGCGTTGAGCTTGAGGGCTGGCAACTTCTTGAAGATGAGCTGGCCAACGGTGATGATGAAGTAGTAGGCGGCGATGGCGATGAGCACCTCCTTGTCGGTGGACATGATGGTCTTGCCCTCGACCCACTCGAACTCATCAGGAACGAAACGGCCCTGGGTAAACACGGACACGGCCTGGTTGAAGATAGGCCACAGGTAAACACCGAATGGGCGCTCGATGGAAGGCAGCTCCACCTGGACCCACGCCGGGGTGGCGTCGTTGATCTGCTGGAGGTAGTGCGGGGCCTGTGTCTTGAACTCGGCGAGGTACTCCATTGTGTGAGGGCCGGCGAACAGAGAGAAAGAAGAGAAAGAAGGAAGAGGAGGGAGGAAGTGGAGGAGATGATGGAATTCTTCGAAGAGAAAAAAAAAACACAACACGCGTCGAAAAAGGGGCTCTGCTTACGTAACCGCCAAATCCCTCAATGCGCGCTGGCTCCCCACACACGAGAGGTATGGAGATGGTGATTGGATGATGTGAAAGCTCTCATTCTGGAGAGTAGTTATAGCACTTCAGTTATCCCCCAAACGCCCCAGGTCGAGAGAAATGGCCCCAGAGCGCGCGTGCCCGACACGTAAAATCTCGGCGCTCGGACCTCGGCTCGGAGGAGTCGGCTCACTAAAAAAGCTGAAAAGTGTTGACAGCTGCTCAACAAATCGAGTGGGGAGGAGCAAGGAAGAAAAGGCCTTGTTGTATGGGAACAAGGGTATAAAATGCATGTCTATCTCCTCTATAGCTTTCGTACTAACAACTCTACACAATCTTTTTCCCCCGGTGGCTCCCGGAGTCACCAAGGGCCCCAAGAGCTTAATGGTGGGTCGAGGACCTCTGCTCGGGGTCTCCACGACGTTGCTCTCTGTCCCCACTGCGGGACCCACGCTTCTCCAGAAGTCTGCTGAATTGCCGGTGTGAACTGTCGAGCCGACGGTGAACTGAATAACGGCGTTAGTATAGCAACACTCTTACGATGGATTGGTGCCGAAGGGTGGTGAGCTGCTTAGTTGCCAGATGCCGGGCGGTGAAAAGCCATGGCGAACCCCACTTAAGCTGAGCTCCTAGTATTCTTGTATCCTGCCCCTTTAAACTTCAAACTGAACACTAGATACTAATATGCAGGCTGCATCATCTTCAAAAGTATATTTGTAGCATATCTCTCTTGGTCTAGCACTCAATCATGGCAGAACGACTCCCGCCAAAATCAGCGATCAGCGAACAGCTCGTCAGCCGGGGGGAGGGGCAAAACTTAATGGCGGGGGCAAAACTTCGCACAAAGTATGTATGGCGGTGGCAAAACTTCACATCATATATTGTATACGCTACTCTAGACTAACTACGAGAGCTACTAGGCTCAAACTGCAGAAGCAAGTGGTATGGAACTCAGAGAAGCGAAAAGTGCTACACGCAGGACTCCAACTGTCTCTGAAAACCTGTAATTATTGAGATTACTTCACAGCTGTTCAATACCATCCATGCTAGAAAAAAAAATTGTTTGTCGATGAGCTGTTCACAACAATATTTCACAGCGCCTAGTGCTGATCGAGACGCGTCGGCGCTTCCTGTGCGGTTAGCTCCACACATGCTCATCGTGGGGATACACAGATAAAACTGTTCAGTCTGAAAATACTACTAGTTTCTTTTTAGCTGGTTTAAAAGATGTGATAGAACGCCGTTGTTGTGTTATAGAACACACAGGTGGATTTTAGCAAAATACAACTACAACGCTTATAGCGCCAGCATACGAGCTTCCTGCCACAAGACAAACACACAATTAAGTTAACAGTTACTAGTTACTAGTGCAATTAATTTATCCATCAAAGAACCGGTTCTGATCCGTACACAGCCCCGGGTCGAACTGGTCTCCATCCTTACACGCGACAGGCTGATGCGTGATTTGGAATCCACCCTGATACAACGGCGAGTACTCCACGACGACATGCGCACGAGTATTGTATTTCTGGAGCAAATCAGTGAGCCTCTCGGTATTGTACTTTGGATGTCTCCACCGATGTTCGAAAGGGTCATATCTCGCCACTGCAGTCGGGCAGAGCACCACGCGGACAAAGACGCGCGGAGTGTCGAGTGCGCGCTCCCAGTGACGAAGGCGAGCGTCTGCTGCTGGTCTCTTCTCGCCTGGAAAGTGCTGAGGAAGGAGCTCTCCCAGAAGGGCCAGTACGGGTTCTGCGCCTGTAGACTGAACATGTTGTCGTCGGCCGGCGTGTGTACGAAGTAGAGCCTTTTTGGGGTCTCCTTGGGCTTTGGATCACTGAACTTCCCGCCGCCCTCAGCTGTGGAAGGAAAGATGACTTCTCCGCCATACTTGGCAAACAAGGGCTTCGAGTAGTGATCCAGTTGGCGGGGGAAACTCTGTGGGACAATTGTCACTGCGCGGGGCCCAATCAGCCTGGCAAGTGGCGGAATCTTCCGCAGTGCAATGAAAGTGTAGTAGTCCCTGATTGAGAAGACAACTTCGAGCTGCAGCTCCATAGGAAGCTTGAAGAAGGGGAAGAACTCCATGCTACTGGGGGTTTCAGCTGAATACTCTGTCATTGAATCTGGACTATCATTAATGGGGATTAATGTTAGCTGATGTAAGGAGTAAGGAGCTTATCAGCTCATGTCTTCTGTTTTGTGGGGGTTCGCGTAGGCTTTGGAGCCATAATTTACTGTCCAAAGTCAACCATATTATTAGTATCGCGTGTTTGGAAGAAAATCTGCTCATCTACTAGCATATGCCATAAACATCATTATATTTTATACTTTATGATGATGGTCCATACTGATCGCCCTCCTTGCACGCACCGGGCTCATGAGTGATGCTATACCCCTCTTCAAGCAACAGCGAGTAGTCCACGACGACATGCGTGAGAGTTTGGCGCGCCTCAAGCATACGACTGAGCAACTCCGTGTCATACTCTGGATGTTTCCACTCCTTAGTATCCTGATCATAGCTTGTCCTGTCCGAAGGGCGCACCACGAGGCGCACAAAGACGCGCGGCGAGTCCACGGCCTTGCTGGTGAGGAACTTGAGCGTGGCCGTCTGTGTTCTCTTCATTGTCTCCGACTTGAGGTTGCCCGATACAACTATGGGAATGCGGAAGTATATACCGTCACCAATATAAGCTGGGGGCTGGTGAATGGAATCTTTCAACGCGTTGTCCTGGAGGAGGCTGTGGACGAAGTAGATCTTGGATGGGTTCTCCTTGGGCTTCGGCTCGCTGAGTCCCCCGCTGCTTGTCAGATCTGGAACAATGGTTTCTCCGCCATAATTTGCAAATAGTGGAGCTGAGTAGTGCTTGAGAAAGCTTGGAAACTTCTGAGGTATAATGGTAATCGTGTGGGGGCCAACCAGTCTCGCAAGAGGTGCAATCTCTTGGAGAGCAACAAAGGTGTAGTAGTCCCTGATTGAGTACACAATCTCGAGTTGGAGCTCAGTGGGGAGGTCGAGGAAGGGGAAGTAGTTCTTGGGCTGAATGGGCTCTACCGAGGGCATCACGATTGGTGGGGCTCTGCTCTCAATTTGGGGTCATGTTTGCTGGTGGAAAGAGCTTATCAGCGTTTCGATTTGTGGGGATCGCGTAGAGATCCCGCCAGCCATGTGACACTTGATCTTATGTTCGAAGTACAAATAGCACGTCCCAATCACAGCTACCATGATACTCTGCAACTCATTTGGCCAATCAATGTCTTTTATTCATGATCGATAAATACCGCTTCAATACTCAAAGCTTAGTGATCTTGAGTTTCTCGTTGCAGGCAATATCCATAACGCAAGGCTCCTCCGAGTGTCTCCCAGCGCCGACTCCCTTTAGATTGACAGTCTTGACCTGTTTCAAGATATCCAAGAGTTAACCAAGTGCATAGATTCCCATTTCATTAACGGAGAACTCGAGGTGTCTGGGGAAGAACTTCGTGAGTGGAAGGCAGTTCAACAACGCCAGGCTGGGAACTCATGGTGTCGATGTATTACTGTGGATGGTAGAGCCCATCAAAGTCCATTGGGTCCTTGAATGCTGATCATGATTCATGGCATAAAATCTTCATTGAACTTGATCAGGAAGTTGATAAGGTCTTGGAGTCCCTGGCCCGCAACAGGTCCATTGCGGCCTTTTTTGAACTTTGGGCTTTGAGGTGAGAAGAGATTCACCCACCTTGTAGAACGACTGGATGGAGTCCAGAGAGCAGAGAGTATGGATAGATCATAGATCTTAAGATGTCACTGTCATTTTCCTGAGAATTGTTTGTTGTCTTGTTGTCATGTTTCTGGCCATTGTAGTTAAGAAGTTGTGGTCTTGGACTTGGAACGGAATCTTTTCCAGAAATCCCGAGCCAGAGAACAGCGGGATCCCCAAACAGACATTGGGGTCAGAACAATCCAATCGAGTTCTACACTGTACAAATCTAAATCTTGAAGTCGTTAATAATGTACATAACAATCGCTACTTAGTAGCAATCCCGTGTCTTTTGCAAATGAGCTTATCCAGCGACTCACAAGCTCTTGTTCATGAATCTTCTTCTCGTGAAAGCCAACCAGTACTTGGATGGGCGTGTCTGGTCGTCTCTGTACACCCTCTCAATGAGACGAGCACTGAGCTCCTGTCTGAATTGCGTGAGGTACTGCTTGAGCAAGTCGTACTCGGCCCTGTCCTTAGGTCCCTGGTAGAGCGAGTTGAGCGGGAAGTTGCCGTCGCCTGGAATGGCAAAGTGGTCCAGCGAGAGGTTCGTGAGCACCTTGTGTGCCTCAGATGCAGACATGTTGGCATTGAGCTTGGAGAGACAGTCCGAGACGTAGAGAATGCCGTAGATCAGCACACGGTCTGCCGGGCCCTTGATCTCGAAGTTACGGAAGAACGAGTTGGCACGGAAGAGGTCGAGCACCTCGTCAATGATGTCGTAGTCGGAGTCGGATGGATACGCTGGACCACGAAACTTTGTTCTGAGCGGCAGGAGGGCGATGTTGCCCACGAGACGGTCATTGGAGGCCGGGTCTGCGAGGAAGGTGGAGTGGTATGCCTGTGACGAGTTAGTATCTCAGAGTCGTCTAGGAAGAGTGGCGAGACAGCGAGGACGCGTGTCAGGTCCACAAGGGTGAGTGCTCAATCAACAAACATACTGGCATTGTAAGTTTACCTCTTCTTTTTGCTGAAGTTGTGCTCCTCTTGATGTTTCCACATGATCATACAAATGAAGCCTTGCTGGCCGTGGAGATCCGCCTTCCAGGGTGGTGTTCAGGTTCGCGCATAACTGCCACGCCGCGCTGTGCACTTATGCCCCGCGAAAAACCGCGTCCTGGTGATTCGTTGAAAAGGCCGGCGACTCCAGAGGGAACAAAGCGGCCAGTGCACTCCGCCAATTGCCACACGCTTTCTCTTCTGTACGTCTCCATCTCTCTCTCCATCTGATCACATGCGTTACTCCCTTCCATCCAGCGCAAGAACGGCGCGCGGATCCCCGGAATCACGCGACTTGATCCACGAAGAAGCACAACACTAACCATCCACACAGAAAGATGTCCACCACCGTCGCTATCCCATCACAGAGCATCCTCAACGACCGTTGGGACGTCGTCATCTCCAACACCATCGTCAAGACCGGTCTCGGCTTTGGCGCCGGTGTCATTGCCAGCGTGCTCCTCTTCAAGAGACGCTCCTTCCCAGTCTGGCTCGGTGTCGGCTTCGGCCTGGGCAGAGGCTACGCTGAGGGCGACGCCATCTTCCGCTCCTCTGCTGGTGTCAGAACCGTCAAGGCCTAAGTCCTGTGTTTGAAGTTGAGATGAGTTTGCAAAAATGGAGTGAGGAGATTGAAAGGCTGAACTGAGACGAAGGCATGATGCATATGAAGGAGTCGTTATTTGATATTCATAGACTGAAACCCCCACAACTGATCGGGCGCTGTACTTATTAGCTCTATTGGTCAATACTATCATATTTAAGTACAACGATCTTTACGACTGTAGTTATAGTTACCCAAAAATATCCGTGATGTTATTAGTATACCAGTATAAAAAAACCAATGATAGAAAAAATCAGAGGCCAGTTCTCATAGAGACCAGCCTCCGTGTATGCAATGTATAAGATAGCTCATGTTCAAGCAGTGCAAGTTTTCTTTTGTTGTGTAGTTCCATGTGGTGGTCTTGAATAGTCGTTTCCTTCATAAGAGTCGTCCTCAACAACCCCTCCTTCCAACCTGATCGTAAAAAAATCGTAGCTTAGCTTCCAATGTTGTAGTGTGATATCGGATCAGATCTTCCACTCCGTAGCAGTGGCATCACTCTCATCCACCTTATCCAAGATGCTCAACGCCATGGCGTCTGCGAAGTCGTTCTGCGTGACCACAGTAGCTGATGGAGATGGCAACGGTGGCGCGCCCATCAACGACGCCATGTTCTCCACCACAGAGAGCGGATCGCACGATACGGACGTGTTTCTCATCTTGATCTGTCCAGGCGAGAGTGGTGGTGACAACGGTCCGAATGGCGATGAGAGATCGGTCGTGATCTGAGGCGAGGCAATGTTGACCACTGGTGGCGGAGGAAGGAGTTGCTCTAAGAGCTGGTCCTCCTGCTTGTCATCCAAGCTGGTCTTGCGTGAGGTTTGCAACGATGGGACGTGGTCTGAGGATAATGGGGACATGAGGAGGGATGGCTGGAGCTCGCTGAGAACCGTCGAGTTGACCGTGTTCTGCGATGCGTTTCTGTGATGAGATGAAGAGGAAGTCAGTGGAGCATCTGCCAACTCGGGGATAGGCTCCATCTGTACAACACTTGATGATCTGGACTCCTGAACAGAGTTCTGTCTCTGTGTTATTGGCGTCGTGGAGATGATGGAAGATGATGATGACGAGGCAGGAATCGATCCAGTGGCAGCCCCTGATGAGGAGGGGGTGATGCCGTTCGCCGTACTTGAGATCGAGCCGCTTCTGGAGGATACTGGGACAGTGTCGTCATACTTCATGGCCTTGAGGACGTGCTCATCGTCTTGGGTGACGCTGTCGGAGCGGAACTTGGACGAGATCTTCGATTTGACCTTGGAAAGAGATCGTGTGAGCGACGCGTTGTCCATGTTGGCTGCTTCTTTCTTTAAACTCCTTAAACTTGCTTCTTCCTTCTTCTGCACGGGGGCCTGGGGTGTATTCAGTGACGAATTGTGGTGGTTTTAAGTCGGATCACTCGTTTTGAACAATAGTGGAGGGTGGCGTAGGAAGTTGGAGAAATTGCCTGGTAACGGCGCCATCAGCATGCAAGAAAAGAAACGAAAAAAAAGCAGCACTGCGTCGAGATGTTAGGATGTTTCTTACGTAATCTTTTGCCTCGTGATTATGTAATTTTGATGGTGTTTGGGTGTTTTTCATCACCAAAATTCGCGAACAGGCTCCGAATGACCGCGGCTTCTTCTGAGAAGAGCTTCTCCACAGAGCAGAGGGGCATACAACAGCGGAATAACACGCGTATCCTTTGGTATTTGACACGAGAATCTTACGATTGACGACAATCCAAGAGGTCAAGCTGCAGCAATGACCACGAAACAAATCGATGACATGCTCAATGAGCTCGCTCAGATGGAGCATCCACTACCAATCTCCTACCAGCTCCCCACACCGCCGCACGAGACCTATCAACAGAGTTTCTATCGTTCACAGAAATCCAACCAGCAACTGATACGATCAGTTCTTTACCTCGGCCACTTGCTTCGCCGGTCGAATGCACAGAAGGCCCAGAGTGGCGACTTTGTCGTTGACTCATTGGAGACTATCACCTCAGTCATGGACAACGTGTACCTGCTCACGAAGTTTGGGATTGGCGGCGAGTCCAAGTTCTTGCAGAAGGTTGGGGTGCATGCTAGTAAAGTGTGGTTTGTCACGCTGCTGTTCTCCATACGAAGACTAGTGTTGAACATCCTCAGACTGGCGAGATTGAAGGCCCAGGTGGCGAAGGAGGTACGAAAGATGACACTCATGGATGACCAGAACGCATTGAGAAGGATTATCATTGATAAGTACGAGATGAAGATCAAGGAACTCACGAAAGAGATGAGAGTTGAGCTATTGGAGCTCGTGGGAACGCTTGTTGATCTCGCGTTTGTTAGTGTGGAGTTGTTCAACTGGAAGATCAATCCAACACTGGAGAAGATTCTGGGATACTTGAGCGCTGCTATGAGCTTCTACAGAATGTCTCGCTGAGTATACGGTCATATATGGGTGCATCGAAGCTTCTTGGACCTCCACAATCACAGCAGTCACAAACTCCACGCCCGATGGCTTCTCTTCTTCATCAGATGCCTTGACTTTGAGCAACTTTGCAACTTCTGGATCAGACAGTGATTTTCTGCATACAGTAATCAGTACCCTGAGTTCTTGTTCGGACCCTCGAGCTCATCTGGCAGGGCTGTGGGCCCTGCGGGGTTCTTCAGCCCTTGGTGCTGTCGTGGTTGCCTTGCTTATCTGAGCTCACTTAGAAAAGGTCTCCTTCAATGCAAAGCTCCTTACTCTTTATTTCCCAGGAAAGTAGAATAGAATACAATAGATGGATGGTGTTGAAAGTTAGTGGTACTACCGGGAAGTTTGACTGAGACTGTAAACTCTTGCCCTTGTGATAAGCGCGGGAAGTCTTTCGCTGCAAATGCCTTGAGGGGAGTTCTGGCTTCTCCGTCACCACCAACAAAGAACAAAGACAAGTCACCATCGGTTGCTCCTGACAACATCATCTGAACATACAAGATACACACACAGATCAGTGAGCCCACCGTGATGTCGAAGCCGGAGGATATCGAGCTCCAGGAGCAACTTCTGCCCACAGACGAGTTCACAGATCCAGCTTCCCCCACAGAGCCAACGACAGTACCCACCACCTTCCCCTACAACGTCGACTACAAGGGCCACACGATTGTCATTCTCACATCAGATTGGAGAGAATCAAGGCTTCTAAAGGCACAGATTCTTCTCGCGTTCACACTGTTCCTGATAGCAGGCCTGGCAGACCAGACAGTGGGCACGCTCCTACCGTATCTTGTCGAGCATTACAAGACCACAGAGACAACAGTGAGCATCGTCTTTATTCTCCAGCTCTCAGGATATGGACTTTCAGCACTTGCTAATGGTGTCCTGCACGTCAGATTTGGAAGGAGAGGTGTGCTGATGATCTGTGCCTCGTGTCTTTTCGTCCCATTCACCATCATCTCACTCACGGAGATCCTGCCCCTCTTCATCATCGTGTATGCCTTCTACGGCCTGGGGATCGGATTGCTGGACAGTTGTCTCAATGTCTTTGTGAGCTCGGTGAGTGATCACAATGAACTCATGGGTATCCTGCATGGAATGTATGGCGCTGGCGCAGTCATAGCTCCCCCTCTTGTCAGCTGGATCTTGGCGCACTGGGGATACAGAGCCTACTACGCCATCTTGGCCATGGTGAGTGGATGCACTATTGTTGCAGCCTTCTTCATTTTCAGATATGACACTAAGTGGAAGTATGAGTACATGACCAGAACCGATTTTGAGGAAGAGGATGTTGGCGCGTTGTCCTTGTTGAAGGATAAGCTCGTGCTGTGCTTCTGCTCCTACTTGTTCTTCTACATCGGTGCAGAGATCAGCATCGGTTCATGGCTCCTGACATACCTGAGAAAAGTTAAGGCAATGGAGCAATTGCAGGCGAGCTACATTGTGAGTTGGTTCTGGCTTGGATTGACTTTTGGAAGAGTGCTCCTCGGATTCGTCACGAGAAGATTCAGAAGCGAGTACAGAGCCAACTGGTGGTATTCCATGATCAGTCTGGGCTCTTTTTCTGTGTTCATGATGTTCTCGCTGTTCTATGCTGGCATACACTACGATTGGATCTCGAAGATTTTGGTTTTTATTATGGGGCTGTTCATTGGGCCTCTCTTCCCCACAGCAGCAGTCACCCTCATCAAACTACTCCCAGTGCATTTACAGACAACCGGGTCAGGATTGGCAAACTCTTTGGGTGGAGCTGGATCCGCTGCATTGCCATTCTGTGTTGGTGCTCTTTCAAGACTGTTTGGGTTTAAGATGACACTCATCTTCATCGACGTTATTATTGGCGCCTATTGCGCTGCATGGATCTTGATCCCACGCATGGCGAAGAAAGTCAACTATTCCTTCTAGAATCGTTATATTATTATATACAGGCATGATATATAATCATTTTGCAGTCTCAGCGAAATAATTTGCTTAGTGCATATGGAATTGGCTTTGATGTGGGAAACTTGGACAGCAAAACATTCTTGATTCTCTCATCGGACCAGAGTTGTGTCTTTACGGCAGAAATATCTCTTATATCGACATGTTTGGAGACCTTGAGCAGCTCAATGAAATCGTCAAGGTTTGAGGAGTCGTAATAGGACTCAGGAGAGTCATTATCATACCCGGGGGTCAGTGTGAGAGTCTGAATAGAAGCAATGGAACAGTTTCTCAGAACTGGCAAGTAGCCCAAAGTCAGCAATTTCATCTCTTGGATAGCACCAGCATTGAAGTTCTCAATAATTGGCCTTTTCCACTCCTTAGGATCATCAGATTCCATATGAGGCACCGTCATGAGAGAGAGCGTATGACAATCACCAGTAATAGAGACATTTGAAAGCTTGTGACAGCGTTTAAGTTCAATGCAGAACTTCTTGGATGGTTGTGGTCTGAGGATCAAATCTGTTAGCTCGAAAGATAGTGGCAAACTGGTCTCTTGACGGTGGAAATGCTGCCTCTTGAAGCTCTCGAACTTTTTCAAAGCACTCGTGTCGTAAACCAGTGCAGCATGAGCGCGCTCTGCTGATGATACGCTGAACCCACGCTCCCCTGGATTCTCAAGTAATGACTTCAGCTGGGGAAGCTCAACTTCAACATCACCAACGAACTTGAACTGGCCAGGCTTGATGGTATCCAAAGGTGTGTTCAAGGCATCTTTCGGGAGTGAAAGTGGCTTGCTCTGATGCGAAAGGCGCATGTAACAGAGGTTTGTTTGAGAAGCACAGCCAGCAAGTGAGACATTCGGGCCAAATCCTGAAATATGGCCGATAAAGAGATCCAAAGGCTTGTCATCTAAAATTGTAGATGGCTTATCTTTGACAAAGTTGAGATAGATGGAGGCTGATAGACCTCTGAGCCCGTCTGAAATATCTCGAAGAATAAGTGGAGTGAAATCCTTTGCACCATATTGTATATCATCGTAGTTCAAAGCCGAGAGAGGGGTCAGATTCCAAGATTGAGCAATGTTTAACACCACAAACACCCTTTTGCCGTTTAGAGCTTCGAGCAGCTTGAGAACAGCGCCACTCTCTGGCTCCTCGCGCCTAGCTCGCACCAATCTGCTGATGTTGCTGAACATAATACATTCCAACATGGATAGATGAAGAATATAGATCCTTGGGTTTTCTTCTGGACAGATAGATCGGGCGAAGCCGAGGAGATCCTCGGTGCTGGACACCACCGTGGAAACCTGGGGAATGTTATCCCTAATGGCGACTGAGAGATTGTCATTCTCCGTGGCGTTGGCGTTGATGTATGAAACAAGGAGCGGCTTGATCAACGACGAGAGTTCACCAACTTGGGAGATGTTGATGATGTCCCAGATGCTGTGGAGAGCATACCTCAGAATATTCTGTTGAAGCTCAAAAGGGAGATCAAGGAATCTGTCGAAGCCCATGTGGAGTTGTCTGGACTGACGTAGATTTTGATGGAGCTCTTCCTTGAGCAAGTCAGTGGGAAAACAGTCCAATGAAAGTCTCACGAACACTTGTTCAGGACCTTTGTTCCAACGATGAGTTTGTTGGAGAAACGCGTTGAAGTTTGAAGGTTTCGCGTCTTCTCCATAAAGTCGTGGCCCGTGTCAAAGTTTTGAGAGCTCGCGGCAAAAGTGAAAAATTCGTCCGGAGCACCAGCACAAATTACAATCAACATCAATCTCCAGAGAAGGCCACCAACAATGCTTCGCTCAGGGACAAAGAGATTCATGGCCACCGTGGCCGAGACTCCAAAGGCCACGAAACAGTGGGCCCAGCCATCGGGCGAGAAGGCGGCTGCTCTCGAGCTCAAGTCTGCCAGATTCAAAGAGGCTCTCCTCAATGGCGTCGATCCAAAGTTCGGTCCTCCATCGCTCAAATCCAGCCGCTACCGCAAGCAGTACACATCACCAGCCGGAATCAATGAGGCATTCGACCTCGCATACTCTTACCTTAAGGAGAAGTCACAGGAGAAGTACACACAGGCATCCAAGGCCACGGATCCAGAGACGAAGAACCAACTGCTCGTCGAGGCCGAGATCAACAACCCAGAAGTCAGATACAACTTTGAGTACAACGAGAAATACGAGAACAACACAGATATCATTGATTACTCACTGCCCGTGTTTAGGGCTTTGAAGAAACAGCACTGGGAGGAGTACTCTCAGATGCTTCTCATGCAAAGACTGGAGCAGTTGGCTGTCATCCCAGACACACTCCCAACACTGGAACCTAAGGCTGAGGTTTCACTAAAGTTCCTCAATCACACAGCTGTTAACCGCTGGATTGAACCTGGAACGTTACTCTCTTCCAACGCTACGATGTATGCACCATCCATCAAGATCCAGGAGTTTGACACAGTGGACACCGCTAACCAGCTATACACCGTTCTCATCGTGAACCCAGACGTTCCAGACATCGAGAACAACACATACAAGACACATCTTCAGTGGGGTCTCACGAATATCAAGCTGGACTACAACAACAACTTCATCACACCGAAACGTCTTCTTGAGGACAAGTTCATCCATGAGCTCATCGAGTACTACCCACCAGTGCCTGAGAAGAACTTGCCAAAGCAGAGATTCGCCGTGTGGGTGTTCAGACAGCCTTCCGAGATTTCTGAGAAGATCACCGACAGAGAGTTCAACATCAGAGAGTACGTGGAGCAGCACAAGCTTGAGGCCATTGGTGCCCACGTCTGGAGATCTGTGTGGGATATGAACGTGCCAAAGGTCAGAGAGCACTACGGACTTCCAAAGGGTGTTGTGTTCCACAAGGTGCGTGGCTCTGAGAGAATGTAATGATGATAATGCATCTTGTACATATTTGAATGCAATGTTGTTTATAAAGAGACGAGTTGTAGCGGAGGGGCCTGGAGGTTTGCCGTTTTCATAGAGTGATGGGTATGTTTTGATTGACAACTGCGTCCCCTGACAGCATGAGAGTACCCAGGTGACTTAAGCCATACATCAACACTTGAAACAGCCTATTAATAGCCATTGAAGTCCTCTGGCCACCGCTAATTACAGATAATTCGAGTTGAACTTTGAACTTTGTCCGTGGCTGAAATGGCCCAAACAGGCAATCATTCGTAAGGGGAAATTTTCGCGGACCAAAAATTACCCGGCAACGATGATTGGGCGAATCGATTTTGAAAAGTTTGTGTGGACGAGGCAGGCCAGCAGCCAGAACTAGCACCCCGTTTCCCACCACACATTCTCATATCGCAATGTCCACTGCTAACGTACGCTATTTTGATATATATGATCTCAATTGTGTTGTTTTTGGAGCGTGTTGAGCGCGCCACTGCTCGTGAAGTTCGCAGTTCCAGTGCGGGCCTTCACCCACAACTCCTCCACTTCACCTCAAACTCCACATCATGATGATCCAGATCGCCCAGAACACCGACTAACATCAATTTAACAGGTTTTCAGATACTCCGCTTTGGCTGCCGGTATTGTTTACGGTGCCTACCACACCTCCCAGCTCAAGTCTGCTGCCTTGAAGAAGGAGGAGCAGAAGGCCTTCGAGAAGAAGGAGGCTCTCATTGCTGAGGCCAAGGCCAAGTACGCCGAGTTGCACAAGAAGCCAGAGCCAGTTGTTGCTGCCTCAAGCGATATCAAGGAGATCAACTTCGACGACAAGGACTTGGACTTCGGTAAGGTTATCCTTTCCGCTGTTGAGGGTCTCAAGAACTAAGCTTCTGAACCAATTAATCAGAACTACCTCTCCAATATTCATGACCACCTACACGCTTATTATCCACACAAAAGCTTCCCTAAACATACGAAAAGAAAGAACAACCTTACCACCACTTCCAACTGGCATCTCGGAGGGAACTCATCTCGGGAAGGAGTCCCTTTTGAAACATCCATCACAACCTCCAACCGTCTTGCACTGTGTTACATAAAGACGAATATAAATTCCTCATACTGTTAAACATAGAAGATTGGCTACTGTAGTGCTGGTATACCCTCTATGTTCTGCTTTCAACTCACACTGATTACATAATCTCTATTTTTGGTTTGGGGCAACATCCGCGCCTCGGCCTGAATTTCGCAACATGCCCCGTCCTCTTCTTCCGAAACATGTTCTCCAACAGATCCATCGACCTTCTCAATTGCATTTCTTGTGGCTATAGAACAATCTTAAATCTTGGATCATCATATTGCGCAGAATGTTTGCACGCACACTCAAAAGAAGTACGTATCTACTTCTCTTCCTTCTCATCGGGCTCATTGCTTACCTATACCAAGCCACCTTCCCACATCGCCTCCCACGAGGCCTGAGGCGTCCATTCACCTCTTCATCCTCAGCACAGCCACAGTTCCACGACCTACCAGCACACTACCAGGCGTCTGTGGCGTTCCAGCCCAAGAGCCGCGACGAGAACAGGCTCATGCGCAAACATCTCAAGATGAAGCCGCTCGACTCTCCAACGGGCGAGGACAACTACTTCATCGCCAAGCGTGGCGAGTCCATCGCGTGTGGTGTTGCTGATGGAGTCGGAGGATGGGCTGAGATGGGATATGACTCAAGTGCCATCTCCAGGGAGCTATGTCTTGCTATGTCGAAGGAGTTTGAAGGAACAAAGGACAACGAGGCAGCACACGACCCTCTACATCTGCTCGAGGACGCGTTCAAGAAGATCAGCAAAGAGGGCATTGTTAAAGTTGGAGGAACAACAGCGTGCCTTGGTGTCTTCTCCGGGAACCAGCTTCGTGTGGCCAATCTCGGTGACTCGTGGTGTGGAGTCTTTAGAGAGAGCAAGCTCATCGCTGAGACCAAGATCCAGACACACGGCTTCAACACGCCATACCAGCTTGCCATCATTCCACAAGAGATCTTGAAGAAGAACCCTGGATCAAACTTCATTATGGACAAGCCGGCACATGCTGACTTGTACGAGTTCAACGTTGAGAAGGATGACATTGTGATGTTTGCGACTGATGGCGTCATTGACAACATCGACGTCAAGGACATTGAGCTCTATCTCAAGGACAACGAGGGCAAGAACCTGGATACAATCAGTGGAGTCTTTGTCAAGAACGTTGTGGAGCTCAGTAAGGATGAGAACTTCCCCTCCGTGTTTAGCCAGGAGCTGTCGAAGCTCACCGGACAGCTCTACTCTGGTGGTAAGGAGGATGATATCACTGTCGTGATGGTCAAGATTCAGTGAGAAGTTAGGAAATACATACGTTATGAATCCATGAGAGTTAAAGCTTTAGATGTGGCCCATGATTTCACTAATTAAGCACTAGATCAGCCTGTATTCCTTCAAGCAGGGCTTCACAGAAGTCGACACAGCTCCACAACTGTGGGTGAATATTACGCATTACTGCAAGGCAAGAGGTCTTTTAAGACTGAATTTTAAATCAAATATATTAATAACAACTATACTTTAGCTTCCACTTTGATGGATGTCTGTTCAACATCCTCCTCTTCAGAGTTTGAGGACCCATCGAGGATCTCAACATCCGCAACCTTGACATCACCCAACTTCTCACTAATCTCCTCCAGAGTCAAGTTCTTGGTCTCGATCCAGACATACCAGATGACTGGGAGGAACAAGATGTCGTAACAGGCGTTGATGATGTAGAACTTCCATCCGACCCTGTTCATTGCGATGGAGAGCACGAAGGCTGCGAGGAGTCCAAAGCCCGAGTCGAAGAAGCGCTGGATCGAGAGGCCCTTGACTCTGATGCGCGTAGGGAAGATCTCTGGCATGTAGATGTCTGTGAGTGGAGTGTAACAGAAGGAGTAGAAGGCGTTGAAGAGGAACATCCAGAAGATCGTGGCGTACTGCGCGGACTTGTTCGTCGAGTCGGAGTACTTCTTGATGAAGCCACCGAGACAGAGGAAGCAGATGATCATGCCCACGAGAGACCAGAAGGCCTGGTTCTTTCTCCCCAGTCTGTCGAAGCAGAAGGCACCAATGACACAGATGAGAAGACACCAGCACGAACTGATCATGTTGATCTGTAACAGCGTCTTGGTGTCTGAGATGCCCGCCTGTCTGAGAAGGACTGTCAAGTAGTAGGATCCGACAGAGGAGCCTCCCATCTCAATGAGCCAGGCAAGCGAGAGACCAATCACAAAACGACGAACCATGGGTTTGGAGAACGTCGTCACCTCCTTCCAGCCATTAGCACTGATCTCCTTCTCGCTGACGATGGTGGCGTAGATCTCCGTGACTGTGGCCTCGACTTCCTCCTCGGACTTCATGAAGATGCGGAACACCTGTCTGGCGTACTCGATATCGCCCTTGAGCATCTTCCATCTTGGAGATTCTGGAACGAATGGGAGTAGAGCGATGACTGCGAGCGATGGCACCACCTGGAGAATCGATGGAAGTCTCCAAGCCCATGTGCTCTCAATGTTCACGGTTCTGTATGTGACCGCGGAGGCAATGATGGCTCCAACCTGGAACATGGTGAAGTAGAGACCACCGAGCCAGCCTCTCTTGGATGGTGGAGAGAGCTCAGAGATGAGCACAGGCCCGGCAGAACACGAGATGATGATTCCAAAGCCGAGGAGCATACGGGCAAAGACGAACATGCCAATGTTCTGGGAGGCAGTCTGGAGCGTGATGGCGACGAACTGGAGGAGAGTGGAGAGGAGAATAGTCTTCTTTCTTCCAAGAGTATCAGAGATCCAGGCCATAGGGAAACATGCAATCATCTGGCCCATCCACACACCAGCGTTGAGCAAGCCTGTCGTCACGTCGTTGAGCTCGAAGTAGCCGGTGAACTGGTCCACGGCAATCAGGGAGCCCATCATCATCGAGTCGTAGCCCATCGTGGCACATCCTGCGATGGCGGAGAAGACGAGAACCACGAGGAGAGGCGTCTCTGAGCGTGGGGCCAGGCGGGGGAGCAGGCTGAATCGGTCGTCGGAGCCCATTTGTGTGTGGGAGAAGAGGGTTCTTGGGAGATCGTGTGGGAGGAGGCTGTGGTTGGCGGGTCAAAAGACGGATATACTGGTACTTATGAGTATCAGATATACCGGCAAGTGCCGAGAGAACGGAGCTGATAACCGTGGAGTCATGGATCTGTTATCCAGATCGGCGCAGTGATAATGGCCGCTGGACATAACTGCTCGTCTCCGCGGAGGATTCCCGATTTAGAGGGCTAATAGGACTGAAGATCGGAACCACCTGCTCGTTTGGATCAGATCGGGGTTGGGCTTCCTGCTTGATCCAGTCTGTGGTTAATTGCAAATTAAATGTCGCTCTCTAATTCGTTGCCTCTCTTTAATGTGGGGACCCTGAAGACTGATCGCTCGAAGGTTGCGCGCTCCTTTTGACACTTCTTATGATATCGAATTACTTGGAGACAACCACCATTAAGCAGATGTTCAGATCCTGTATATTCGGATCCCAGCAGTCTGTCCACAAATGACCACAATTGGAGATCATGACAACAGTAAAAGATATACAGAGCTCTACAAAGCAGTCCGGCCGATGTCCCGATTAGGAAAGATTGCCGGCAGCGTGACAGTCTTATCTCAGCGGACCTGCTTCCCCGCTTAATGTTTTAATAAGAAGCCAGGGCCCCCGTGATTTTTTTTTGGATCTATATACTCTATTACCATCAAAGAAGGAGAAGCACAATGTCCGCCACACAAACCACCACAGAGACCCCGGTGCTCAAGCTCAGACCGGCAGACAACCCGTGCTGGAACGAGAAGACTCCCACCATCGAAGCCCACTGTGCCCGCGTGGCCTCTGAACAGTATCCAGAGGGAGATTGGCGTAAGAAGCTGCTTGAAGATGGCTATGTTGTGATCAAGAACGCCCTTCCAGCACAGAGAGCACACGAGTACGGCGAGAGGGCCAGAGGAGTGCTCACATCCTTTGGTACTGCGCTCGACTTCAACAACAGAGACACCTGGAAGGCGGAGAACTTGCCAGATCCATCCTCCATCAACACATACACCGAGCACTGCATTGCCCACGAGAAGACGCTGTGGGACATCAGACAGGATCCAGACATCAGAGCGCACTTCGCCAAGTTGTGGGGCACCGACGAGCTGCTTGTCTCCTTCGATGCGCTCAACGTTACTCTCCCGGGAACATCCAAGGTGAGATTCTGGCCACACTTCGACCAGAACCCATACAGAGACGGACTCCAGTGCGTTCAAGGTCTTGTGCCTCTCTCTCATGCTGGTGATAAGGATGGTGGACTCGTAGTGTACAAGTACTCCAACAAGCTGTTCAGAAAGTACTTTGACGAGAAGTGTGACAAGAATGACGAGACCAAGTGGCACACGCTCGACAGCATTGATCTCAAGAGAAAGGACATCGAGTGGTTCAAGGAGCAAGGGTGTGAGGAGATCAAGATCAACTGTGAGCCAGGTGACTTGTTGCTCTGGGACTCAAGAACAGCTCACTATGGCAAGCCACCAGATGACGACTCGGATGTTGTAAGAACGGTTGTGTATGTGTGCTACACCCCAGCAGCCTGGGCCACTGAAGAGGATCTGGAGCTCAAGAGACAGGCATTCTACAAGTACGAGTCTACGTCTCACTGGCCACACACCAATATCATCTCGGGCTTCGATCCCGTGGTGCACTCTGGTGCCGTCAAGGACAGAACAGAGCCTCTGGAGAAGGTGGACATGAACGATGAGGATTTGTTGAAGCTTGCTGGTGTCAAGCAGTACTGAAATGAACATTTCTATGTTACTACAAAGTCTAATATCATCGTCAAACTACTTCCCATTGTATGTGCGAGGTCCAAGGAAGTGAGCTCAGTGGTGCTGTAATGCTGACAAGGCTCCCTACTGAGATCATCACCAAGATCATCTTCCAGATCACGCATCACCACCACGATCTGGAATCATTCAAGAAGCTTATCAACGCAATTCCCCCTTTGAAACTCCTTGTCCTATGTATTACAGACAACAAACTCGATGATCTTTTCGGTGTAAGTGGTGTCCAGAAGGTCTCATTGGCCGAGTACGCATACTGCAAGGTCCCCCGTGACAAGCTCCCACCAGTGAGGGTCTTCTTGTACACTGAATGCCCCAAGGCTCACTCATGCACCAATGGGCTAACTTTGTGGCGTGGAGATTGTCTCTATGCACAGCTTATTCTCCAAGAAAGCTCACCGACCATGTTTGCGAAAATCCCATGGACAAAGGTCTCTTCAGAAGCATCAGCACTCAAGGCTTTCCTCACAGAAAAGCGTGGAGAGTCATGTAACTCTCGATACTCCATAATGGAATTGTCGAGATTTGTATCCAAGAACCTCAAAGTAGCTCCCTTCTTGTCCCCACTTGCTTCCAACTCCTTGAGAGGTCTGGGGACAATTGGGTCTTGTACTCTCGTAGTAATCTTAGAAATGTTGTTAATAGTCGATATCATGGATCATGGATGATAATTGATGGCATTCTCCAGTTTAGTACCATTATAAGTCAGCTTATTATAGGTTTAATGGGGCTTAATGTTCTCTCCAAAACATCATCAGCTTCAAACGCCCACAGTCGCGCAAACAAAAAGTTCATCGCCACTAACAACAACAACATTAACAAAGACACACACAAACACCACACAAACACACACAAACAGCACCCAATGGCGAGCTTCCTGGACCTCCCGGCAGAGCTGATTGTGATGATCCTGGCACATCTCGACGTGCGGGACCTGGCGGCGGTGGCGGACACTTGTCACTCTCTAAACCACGTGATCAACAACCAGGAGCTGTGGAAGAACATGTTCAAGACCCGCTTCCATGCTGATCATTTCAGCTCCGTCTCACGCTCTTTGAAATTCAGTGTCGAGCTCTTCCGCCGCTCAGAGCTGCTCAGGGAATGGCGCAGGGCCAGGGCCACACACCTCGTGCTCCCACTCAGGACTGTCGGGACACTTCTCTCGGTCCAGCTGGCGTATCCACAAGTGTTACTTCTCCATGACGAAGGCTCCGTGTATCTCACACAGCTGGACAGAGCTAAGCCCGATGCTGAGATCCCAGTCACGACAGCCCAGGGCTCCACTGCGCTCTGGTTCGACCCACGCACTGCAGTCTTTGGCAACGCACAGGGCGAGCTCTTCCTCAAGCCACTCTCACGGAAGGAGATGTGGGGCAATCGCATGGCTCTCAGGAGTAAACTCCCCGGGATGGTGACGAGCGTATACAACACAGCCACGCACTGCTATGCCGGGGACTCTTTGGGCAACGCGCTCGTGGCGGACGTGAAGACGGGAGATGTGCTCCACGAGCTGAAGCTTGGAAGCAGGCCGCTCGCAGTCGTCAGGGGAAACAAGCACTATCTGGTGGCATTGGACTCTGAGAAGATCTACATCGTGGATGAGACCCGAAGGGAGGAGCCCGTACGCACGATCCAGCATGTGGGAGAGTACGACTTTTGCGAGGTTGACTTTGCCGGGAAGAGCATCGTGCTTGCCTCTACACACACAGTGCACACGTTCTGTTTTGAGCATGAGTGGTTCGGGAGCACGAGCAGCTACTCTGTCGGCGAAGGTGAAGAGATCACAAGCATTGCGCTCGAGCAGAAGGAGTTTGCTAATAGGGAGTGGAAGATGGCTGGTCAGGATGGATGCAACCTCGCCGTTGTCGTTTCAAGGCAGCGCGTGATTACATTCAACTCGAGACGCTCAAGGCTCAAGCTCCAGTCTGAGTTCGTCCCACGCTTTGCCGATTTGCACGTGTTGAACCCCGTGCGGTCCGTGGATGTCAACTCGTCAGTTGTGCTCGTGGGTGCATATAATGGATGGGCGGCAGTGTATGATGTTCTCACGGGCGACTTTGTACGGATGGTGTCGAGCAAGATCTTCAAGAAGCATCTTCAGACGAATCACCTGCAGCAGCGGAGGGTGTTTGAGCCTGTGAGCTTTGTCAAGCTGGCCAAGAGCAATGCGACCTATGGTATTCTCGTTGTGAACAACGTCATCCAGTTCTTCCAGTTTGGAGAGAATGCCACGGGAGAGACACAAGCGAAGAAGCCAAGGAAGAACGTTGCTGGAGTGGTCAATGAGCGGAAGAACAAGTTTGACAAGAGCATCAGAACACAGATGTATGACATGGACCATGACGAGTACGAGCAGTACAAGAAGGAGGAGCTGCTGGACAAGTACAACGGCGCGGACCTCGTCAATGGCGAAGACATCGAGATGGCAATGGCACTCAACAGGTCCATGAATGAACACATACGGAGCCCAGGAATTAATGGTGGTGAGGATGAGGTTGATGAGGAGCTGGCACGCGCGCTCGAGATGTCGAGGCTTGAGCACGAGAGCTCAGTGACTTATGAGGACGGCGTGCTTGGTGAGGCATCGGGACCGAATGCTGGTAATGATGAACTGTTGGAGGGTGAGGATGATGAGGAGGATGAGGAGTTCAAGAAGCAGCTCGAGGAGGCCATGAGGCGGTCGCTGTATGAATGATGGATATACGCATGGAGTATGGGATCTATAGACACGACTGGTAGCACTTCAAATCCGATAATCAGACGTTTCATTGTGCTCATGATCTAATTGGCGTAGCACTTTCTTCAAAAGTGTTTTGGTTGTTGAGTTAATTAGACCCATCGCTATTTGTATGGGTATTAATGGTAGCGGTACTGACAAGTGGGAGCTCGAAAAAAAAAAGCCAGCGCCTCCATCAACACCAACAACTCGCCACAAACAATTCATCAACAAAACGGCCTGTCACTGTCATTATCCCCTGACAGCCTATGGAATTTGACCCACAGAATCCACTCCGAGTTAAACGCCGCCATGCCTCCACCTCCAGCGGCTCAGAAGAAGAAGAAGAAGCAGCAGCCAACGAACAGGATCTCCAAGACGACATCAGCAGGGGCAAGAAGCACAGGCGGAGGCAGCGCGCAATCGACGCCACCGAATACGCCGATGACTCCTCTGATGACGCTTCTCGAGGAGAGACAGCGCAGGATCCGCCTGTTTCTGATGATGACATGTTCGGCTCTGGTAGCGAGCGGGGAGCTGGATCACCTGTGGGAGAAGAAGCCAAAGCCAAAGCCACGAGGAAAGTGAAGAGCGCTATTGAGGTGATGGATATGGATGAGTTCGAGGAGGAGATTAAGAGGGATGAAGAGAGAGTTGTGGAGGATGATGATGATGGGGAAGATGATGGATACTTCTTCCACGAGGAGAAAAAGAGGAGCGACGATGAAGATGACGATGATGAGGAAGAGGAGCGTGATGCAGACGCCTACTTCCTTGATCCAGAGGCTGAGCACACGACAAAGCCACGACGTGGTCCAAAGATGGACTCTTTCGATCTCAAAGATGAGAACACACGAGGCGTGTTTGACAAAGAGGGGAATTACTACGAGGCTGCAGAGTCGGACGAGGACCAGGAGGCATGGCAGGATGTCAAGTCCAAAGAGATCAAACGGGCCAAGAGGGCACACGAGGAACAGATGAAGGCTGCTGAGCAGAAGAGAATCGAGAAAGATATGGATGAGGAGTACTCCGTTGAAAGATTGTTGTACAAGCTCATTGGTCTTTTACAACCCGTCGAGTCCCCCATGGAGGCGCTGCAGAGGCTCAACAAGCAGAAGCCCAAGAGAAAGAGCAGGAAAGTGGAAATGACGAGCGAACAGAGGGAGAAAGAGAAGGAAATTCAGCAACAAGTCACAAACATCACGGAATACTGCGAGTCATTGATTGAGCAGGGGATTACAAAGGCTTATGAACTCGAGAGAGAAGAGCTCATGCTGGAGTACAGACAAGCCACTGGATCCGCATACGTGAGGCCTGTTGACAAAGTTGAACCGAAAGCTGAAGAGAAACACGAAGAAGAGGAAGCTCTTCCAAACTCTGAAGCTAAAGAGTGGGAATTCAGATGGGTAGGAGACACACAAGTCAATGGGCCATACACGCTACGAGAGATTCAGTACTGGAAGGAAAACTACTTCCAGGATCGTGCTGAGGTGCGCAAAGTTGGCACACAAGAGTTTGTGCACATCTCACAGGCCTCGTTATAAGTACTTTATGGATACAGAAATGAAATTAATTGGTCTTTGTATGGATTGTCACTCAATAGAAACCATCTCTTCTGTAGAACAGCGATTCCTTCTCCTGTTCTACGTTTCACTGAGAATCAATACAAACATTCAATTGGATCAGTCAGTGTCAGAGTGGGATCCTGAAAGATACATTCCAGTATAGTCATAGAGCTCCAGGAGATATTGAGCACTTTGCAAATGGCTCTGAGCTTCGCAAGTCACCGGGCGGGTGCCATCCTTGAAATGCTTCAAGAAAAGGGTGATGATGTTCTTGCTTGTTGTTGAGGAGTCAAAGGCAACATTGGTGAGAACGTCGTACCCTCTTATATTGATCTCCAAAGTATCATCACTTAGTGTTGACATACTCTCCATTATGGGCATAAAGAGTTGTGTGAACTCGATGAACACAGATGACTCTTCTCTTCGTCTCCTGATATGTCTAACCTCTTGGTAGAAATCAGATTCAGAGTCAGATTGTCTTCTCCGTTTTCTGTTGTTGTTGGTGATGGTTGGACTTGATGGAATACTTGACGGTGGTGTGCTGTTGGCGTGTACATCTTCATTGTCATTCTCGAGAGAACTTGGAGAAGAAGGATCTAAAGAAGATCTCTCCATCGCTGGTGCAGTGTGTGTTGTATAAGTAGAGAAAGAAGTTGTTTACGCGTTTGCCTTTACGCGTCTTCCTTTATTGATTTGTTGATCTTTCCGAGATCTGACGCGTCGTTTCGTGTCGCGGCAGCATAGAGCCGAGACCAAGATTAAGGACAAGCAGATTAATGCTATGAGTATCTTGCGTAATCCCAAAGTGGAAGAGATCCTGAGAGAACATGTGACAATAATGCGGAGAGCTGTATACTGATCATTGATGTCTGGTCTTTCACCTGTGCAAGAGGCAGGGCGGTCAAGTGAATAGAATACGTTGCTGATGAATGCTTCTTGAATCGTATCATTGTCTGATCCATCTGGATGTGAAGCTGATATCGTGTAGGACAGCTTCCCCTAATGCTCTCTCAAATCTCGATTTGGAGCCCTAATGCACTCACTCCCCCCGATCTGAAATGGACACTTCCACTCATAACTCTCTCCACAGTGGTCATACCGACTCGCGGACAACGCCAATCGATTCCTCGTGGCCATCTCCAGTACTGACACCTTTCAATCGCCTTCCAACGAGTCCTGGACGAGGTGTAGGTGCCCAAAACGTGTTTTCGACCATATCTTCTCACTCCGATTTGGCGGGCTCCCACTGCTCACTGCGCGCGGGCTCCTGTGGCAACAAGACGGGGAACCACAAAGCCAATACAACTGTTTTGTGCGCAGAATCCGGGGTGATTTGATCAGTGCAAAATCTGGGAATTGGGGGTGTCTCAGAGGCCAGAATAGCGTGAAAAGAGGGAATTGATCAGATTCTGCTGAGTTGAGAGGTTTGGGCTAATCTTCTCGTTGTGCAATTAATGTGCTCACATGTTCTAGAAGGCGGTTTGGCTGTGCCTGGGTGGTGTCTGGGCGTTGAGTAGTAGGGAGTTATTGTGGTCAGATAGTAGCCGTGTTAAGTACTGGTTTTAGAGGGTTCATGCCCGGTGTATAACTCTCTTTGCTCACTATCAATGTGTTGCTGTGGCTGTTGTTGTTGATGACAGAGGCGGCGGCTCTTCGAAACTCAACCGAGGGTGATATTCCGGGGGTACGCATACCTCTTTGATGTTTACTCTACTCTAATTACACGATAACAAGGTAATTATGGCCAAAAATTAGGCATTCCCTTACGGATATGCACGTCTCTAAGTCATAGACGTTGTATTCTTCCATAATGGTAGAATTTCGGTCTTCAGCAGCACCATAAGCCCAGCCTGCCCAGAGCCTTACTCAACAAGATAGTTATCCAGCGGGAAACTGAGATCATTAGCAATGCCCTTGATGAAGTCATAGGAGCAGTTGATCTTCCATTTTGTCTTGCTGGCGATGTAGTCCACATTACTGGACTTGAGCAGCAGTTTCATCGACCCGAGGTTGGCCACTTGGGTCATGAGGTCGGCGGAGGTGGGCAGCTTCGTGCCGAACTCGATGCTGTAGATTGCGTGTGTGATTGCAAATAGTCTTTCGAGGTCGAATGCTGATGGCTCGAGGAGTCGGGAGTCGACTCGTACGCTTCGTGAGGACTTCAACACCGTCTTCTTCTTGTGGTAGTCCTTCAGTTTGGCAAAGAGATTCCAGTCGTGCTTCACGTCGTTGAATGAGGCGATGTATCCGGCAATCAAAAGACATTTGGAGATGACTGGGAGGTTGGATGTGAGAACGTCCTCCTGCTCATCTTTCTCATCAAGGATCGATGCGGTGATGGCATACTCGGACCCAATGAGCTTGAAATTTTTTCTGTAAAGTGTGTGGAACTCGTGTGGGCTGTGCTCCCCAGTGCGGACTGGTTCTGTGAATTTGGGCCAGAGCTTGACGAGGATGTTCTTGAGCAACACAACGCTCGTGGTGTATGAGTAGTAGGAGTCAACGACCAACTTTACGTAACTCTGCCAGAACTGCTCCTCCGCGGTGATACTCAAAAAGAGAGAATCTGGTAAGCGACAAACCATATCTGATTCCAAAATCGTAGTGATCTGCTCGCTGGTGTAGTTGTCAAAGTATACTGTGGGCAATGAGCTCGTGACGAGTTGTCTGGGTACTGTGGAGCACACAAAGATGACACTGAGGTTATCAATGGCCGTCACCTCCTGGATCTTGACAAAGTTCTTGAAAACGCTCTCGCTGTCTTCCATGATCTCGTCGCACCTGTCGAGGACGAGGTAGTGCATGTCGTCGTAATCCTCAAAGAGGTCCTGGATGGCCTTGACGAAGCCCTGGAACGAGCCCGCCACGAGCGCGTCAAACTGGGCCGCCTCCTTGCCCATCACACCCGAGTCAATCTTCAGGTTCACCATGATCTTCTTCCACAGGATTTTGGCTGAGATGCACTCGTCACACGCGATCCACGTCGTGTTGACGCCCTTGAGCTCCTGGAGCACCTCGCGGAGCACGAGTGTCTTGCCTGTAGCTGTTGGGCCGTGAACCAGTGAGACTCGCGGCGCCGTCTCGGTGTTGCTTGTGAGTATGGCCTTTAGTAGCTCCGTTTGCTCTTCTCTCGCCAGAACCATTGTCGTTCTTTTGCTGTTGATTGGGCAGCTTGTTGTTGTTATGGTTGTTGTTGTTGACATGACTTTTGAAGCCGCGGGAAAAGTCGCGCGTACAACTTTTGGCCGTCCCCACCAGTCAGTCAATAACTATTAACAATTAACTATTAACACCACCCATGCCACCACGCGCCAAACGAGTCATTGGTGCGCCAATCAAGGCCCCGGAGCCAGTGAGGCCGCCACCACCAGAAACACCGGCGCTGATACAGTCTGAGGAGCCGGTGCGAGAGGCCGACTTGATCGAGTCCGTCGAGCTCCCGAGCAGAACAGCGACCCCACATCCCAAGGAGAGTGAACCCAGTGACATCTCTTGCCCAATTTGCGAGGAGCACATGGTCTCACTCCACCAGCTCAACAGACACTTGGATGATGAGCATGCGTTCGGTGCCACTGGATCGCCACCGCCACGCTCAACAGAGTCCTCACCCTTACCACTACCGGGAGACGAGCTACGGTCCTGGCTCAGGAAGACCAACGACGTCAAGACAAAACTACAAGCCACGTTACCGAGAAAGTTCGTCAACCTCGACATCTTCGACAATGGCACGCCCAAGGATGGCGGACTGAGCCCGAACTCGAGAACATCCTCCTCCACATCCGTCAATGCCCCTGCAGCGCCTGAGATCACAGTCACGAGGAAGCACTGGCAGAGGCCCAGCGCCATGGATGTGTGTGCGTTTCCAGGGTGCAAGAAGCAATTGAGCATCAAGAACGGCGTGGTGAACTGCCGCAAGTGTGGCCTGCTGTTCTGCCACCAACATACCAACTACAGGGTGAAGCTTGATGCCGAGGCGCACTACAACCACAAGGGCGTCTGGTGTCGCTGTTGCGAGACGTGTTTTAAGCCAGGTCATAACGATCTGGGACTGTATAAGGACTTGACTGGAGCCTTCAAGGAGATGAGACAGAAGAGGACGGATGAGCGCCAGTTGTACCAGAACAAGCTCGAGAAGCGTGTTGCAAACCTCACCGCCATGCTGAACAAGGTTGATAAGGAGTTCCACTCATCAGAATTCAACAGCAACTTCTTGCAGCTCAAGATCTCATCCAAGAAGCGCCAGGTTGAGCAGCAGCTCGTCACGTGGGAGGATGGTGCACATGTATTGAACTGCTTCTTGTGCCTACGCAACTTCTCCTTCACACTCCGCAAGCACCATTGTCGTCTATGTGGGCGGGTGGTGTGTGGTGATGAAACCACTGGATGCTCAATGGAGGTCCCGATCAATCACTTGACCACGCTGCTTGATGTTCCGAGAGTCAACGACCCGAGTCTATTGAGAATGTGTCGCCATTGCAAAGACGTTCTCTTCCTGAAGCGTAACTTCCAGCAGGATCTGAAGAAGCCACTTTCCCCACTTCTTGAGAAGTTTGAAACACAGTGCAAGCTCAGACACGCAATCGAGGTGCTCATGCCACGGTTCCAGGATAACATCCAAAGACTCCAGACAGATCAAGGAACACGGGGAAAGACCCTCGAGGCATCAAAGTTGAGACGCAGAGTCGTGGAGTCGTTTGCTCTCTTTGACAAGCTCACAAAGGAGATTGTTGCACTCCAATGCTCCACGAGGGATGAAGAACTTCTACAGCAGGCGATCAAGGCCGAGAGTGCCGCCTTCATCCAGCAGAACATGGCGCCTCTCAAGAAGGCTCAGGCCACGCCACAAAAGCAAAAGGAACACACAAAGCCAAAGTTCACAAGAGAGGAGGTCCAGGCTATTAAGAAAAACAGGGAGGAGCTCATGGTGCTCCAGGAACAAAAGTACTTGGTCCAGGATATGATTGAAACGTGCACGAAGCAGCGCCGCTTTGATGAGATTGCGGCGCTCAAGGACAACATGGATGAATTGGAAAAAAGCATTTCTCAGCTCCAATTAGAACTGGGAGACGAAGGATTTTGAATGCATTTGATGACTAATTGATGAAGTTTTGGGTTGTCTGTAGATTTGGAATCAACAAAGGGCTTGTATAGTTATGCTAGAATGGCCGCGAAGAAGTGTTGATGTTTTTTTTGTTCTGTCAACGTTGAGACGATGATGCTAATCAATGGCATCAGCATACAAACGAAACCAGCATCATTGAGTTCTCTAATGGAAGAAGTAAGTGTTTATAAGGAGAATTCCAGCAGTTCCAGATGATTAACAACACACAGGAACGCACAAATGAGCTTCTCCGACGCAACCTGGCGGCATGGGACGGTGAGCTGTTTGAGCCGCCGTCACAGGATACTTCGCTCAAGAAGAACAGCGCCTTCGTGAAGAAGCTCGTTAAGGGCATCAACAGAGATCAGCAGGACTCCATCATCAAGGAACTCACACAACTCTCGCTCAAGAAGTACCACGGCGAGATCCTTCTGGCGGTGCAGGAGGGCCTCCTCAAGACGAAGACCCAAGACACCCCGGCGGCTCTGGAAATAGTCAGTGTGCTCCATCAGAGATTCTGCCCTGACTTCACTCCACAGTTGCTCACGTGGTTCTTCGAGCAGATCGAGAGCCCCGTCGAGGCGCTGGAGGAGAAGGATGAGAAGGAGCGTATCTCCAAGATGAAGGTGCTTCTCCGCCTCATCACCGTCTTCACCACAGTTGGCATCTTCAGAACAGTTGACGACACCGACGATTACCCCAACTGGGTTGCTGCCAGAAAGAAGACCACAAAGTCCGTACCAGTTGTGGTATTGAAGGAGATCCTCTCATACAAGATCCGCACTGGTGTGACGTTATCAATCGCTACGGGATTCGTCAAGAGGTTCAGCAACCTCGTTGCACAGGATCCACAGGTGAGGGGAGTTCTCAGGACATACACCGAAGCGGTGTGTCAGAGGGCCAAGGCGCTCCATGCCTCGCTCCAGGAGCTCGGCGTCAAGAAGCACAAGGCACAGATCAGAACTGGAAGAATCCTCGAGGAGTTGGAGACGGAGTTCAACGAGATGAGTGAGCTCTTTGAGAGCTTCAAGAATGCTTCAGAGATTTTGGCACCACCAGTCGATGTCGAAGTGCCAGTGTTCAAGGACCTGGATACTGGTGATGAAGAAGACACTGTCATTATTGCCAAGGAGGGCGCTTTCCAAACTGATGAGGAGAAGAGATTCTACCAGTCTTTCCCAGAGATTCCACAAGAGCTCATCGATGCGGCAAACGCTGACCAACCAGATGTTTCCAAAGCACAGGAGATGACTGACTTCTTGGCTCAGTTGGAGACTGCTGTCACCGCCAAGGAGATTGATGAATGTGTTATTGAGTTTTGGAAACTCAAGCTCAACAACAAGGCATCCAAGAACAGATTGGGCAAGCACTTCATCACAACGAAGGAGGTTGGAAAGGCCAATGTCTACTCCAGATTCCTCAAGGCGAACTCTCCATATTTGGATGATGTCAAGGATGAGTTGGTGACATACCTCGACAATGGATTCAGATCACAGATCCACCGCGACCACTTGAACTTCAAGAACATCATCTTCTTCTGTGAGATGATGAAGTTTGAACTGATTCCAGAGCACGTCATCTTCCACAAGATCCGCAGTTTGATTCTCAACTTGACGACACCAAACAACATTGAGATTCTCAGTATCTTCTTCGAGATCAGTGGAAAGTATCTCTTGAACGAACACAACCAGCTCATGGAGGAGATGCTTGTTCTCTTGGAGAAGAAGCGCAAGACAGACAAGCTTACAATCAACAACAAGATGGCCATCTCAAACATGTTCCTCGTGCTCAAGCCACCAAGCATCAAGACCCTTCAGGCCAAGAAGAAGCAGTATACCCCAGAACAGCTCTTCATCAAAGAAGTGGTTCGCAATGACCTCAACATTGACAATTCCAAGGATGTACGCAAGATCATGCTGTGTGTTGACTTGAACAAGCCAGAACTCTGGGACACTTCAATGAGACTGTTCACGAAGCCAGACAAGCTCAACTATGAGAACATCCCAGCTCTTGCCCTTGTGCTCAAGACGATGACGCGAAACTTCAAGATCAGCGTCGTTGACACAGTCCTCGAGAACATCGTACGTGGCATGGAGGTGAACGACTACAGATACAACAGAATCCGCCTCGCACAGTGCAAGTACATCTCTGACATCTACGGACAGGGCATTGTGGGAATGGCTGTGATCCATGACCTCATCTTCAAGATCCTCACATACGGTCATCCAAATAACTCTCCAAGCCCGATGAAGTTGACAGATCTCGACTTGCCAGACGACTACTTCCGAATCCAGATGGCCTGTCTCATCTTGCAGAGCGTCCATGTGAAGGCTGAGGGCAAGAACATGGACCGCTTGGATGTCTTGTTACACTTCCTCGACTACTACATCTGGATCAAGGAACAGCCGCTCCCACAGGATACAAACTTCAAGGTGGTGCAGTGCTTTACAAAGTACAAGTACACAAGGGCCCCTGGAGTCCGTGAGGCTGTGGAGAGTTTGAGTGAGGTTGTCAAGACGAAGGGTATGATGAGCGGTGCTGATGAGGACGACGATGATGATGATGACGATGACTTGGATCAAGATGACCTTGATGATACTGTGGGTGATGAGACTGTCGACAACGAGCTCAACACGTCGTTGAAGCTTGCGGAGGACTCAGGATTTGACAAGGAGAACGAGACTTCAGAAGAGGAGTCCAAGATCAGTTATGAGGCCTACGAGCGCAAGTTACAGGAAGAGGAGGAGAAGCGCATCGAGGAGAAGCTTGAGAAGGAGTTCAAGAAGATGGTGTTTGACAGCATGCACCAGCAGAGGTCCAACTTGGGCACGATTGAGCTTCCTCCAAATGTCCATGTGAACAAGGAAGATGCTGCGCCCGTGGCCGGAATCCCAACCAATAATGGCAGGGTGGCATTCAAGTTGGTCACGAGAAGCGGGAAGGGAGTTGCTACAAAGAAGTTGGAGGTGCCGAGTGATATGAGACTTGCTACGAATGTCGTGGAAGAGGAGAAGAGAACGAGGTTGGAGAAACAAAAGCTCAACCGGTTCATCCTCAATCGCAACTATGAGGAGTGATTACAATGGTGAAATCAATGCTACTAGTTTAAATGGTGATTGCTGATTAGAATCAAACGTAGAGATTTGAACGCGGGCGAGCATAGTTGGGGCCTTCTACCTCGAGGGCACTCTTGAGCTCCCATTGCCATCTACAGGTGCCTTTCTACCCGTTCAACCGACTAGTTGGAACCCCTGAAAACGTTTTAATTAACTCTTTATTGAGCTATATCAGCTTCAATTCATGTGTCAGAAGTAGAGGAGCGCTGATGAGAGCCAAGATAGCACCTACTTGATTACATAACCAATCATTAATCAGCATGTATTCTAACTCAACACATCAACATCATTGGGAGTTGCATGGGACACGTCACTGCTTCTTTGTGTGATGATAGGGACAAAAATGAGCACTTCGACTTTATTTTATGAGAGAACTGAATCACAGAGAGGAGCACTGCGATGATTCACAGACGGCAAGAAGTGGCTGGCTTTTCGAAGTTGACACCGTGGGACAATGGATGATGGACCGAGGTGATAAAGAAGGAGAAAGATGAGTGTAGTCATTAAGAAATCCTTCATGATGTTTGCGTGATTATCCGTGAATGAAAACATGTTGTGGTTACTGGATAACCTTGCCGCCGAGCACCTCCTTTCCCGTCTTCTTGATGGTGGCGAGGACGTCGTCGTAGCTGAGAGTTGTTGTAACGTCGACCGATTGTTTCTCGAGGGAGATATCAATGTTTGAGATCTCTTCCTTCTTGGAGAGGACTCTGTTGACGGCACTAGAGCAGCCTGTGGTGATGATGGGTTAGTAATCTGTGTCTGGGGAACAAACAAGCCCGGGGTGTCCGAGAACAATAGAACACTAAGCGTAGAGATGGGTAGAGATGCTTACCTGAACAGGTCATCTTGACATCGTAGTGGTACTGGTGGGACATTGTGTTGTTTACTGATTGAGCGAAGTTCTCTCAGTTGAAGAGAGCACGAAAGGGAAGAGAAAAGGTGCCAAACATTGAGGCTTCTTTGGTGATCGTCATCATCATCATGAACTAAAAAAAAAAAAAGGCGCCACAGCTTTTGTCATCCGTCTTTTCCACTCTCCAAAACCGACAAATAAACCTAAGAGCGATGGATTTTGACTTTGATGATGTTCTAAATCTGGAACAGAAGTATGTGGATTTACCTCATTGATTCACTGGCCAGTCACTAACTCCCAAACAGGTTTTACAATGAGGGGTTCGCAGAAGGACAAGCAGAGTCGACGCGGAAGTCATACATCGAGGGCAAGGAGTACGGTCTACAAGTTGGTTTCCAGAAATACGTTTTCCTTGGACAAGTGACTTCTATTATCGAGCTTCTGGAAAATGGAGCAGGCGCTAAGGAGCCGTTGTCGACACAGGCGCAGAGCCAAGTTACTCAGCTACGACAGCTTCTCGCACAGGTCAAGATGGACAACGAGTACAACAACGTCTTGGAGACGGAGAAAGTACTCACGAAGATCCGAAACAAGATCCGTGTGTTGAGTAACCTCATCAAGAAACAAGTGGTGTTCCAGGACCTTGATGATACTGCAAAGCTGGTTACGGGACAAGAGGAGGAGAAGACTTCCCAACCCTCTATCGGAAACTTGAACGACGATGGCATGTGGTGATTTGATTAAGGGTCTATGACTAATTGATGACTTAATGAAGCTAATGACATTCTAATTATTCACGTACGCAGTTCAATCTATCTTGAGCTTGTGCTTGAACAGATTGTAGAGAGTTGGGATCTTTTTCTCAAAGATTTCATGGAACTCTTCATCAAGGATGACACGCTCCACCGAGTTGAAGACATCAACCAATCCACCAGGCTCATAGCATGTTCCCAATAGGAACTCCTCGATTGGCTCAACATGCACCTTTGATCTCATGGCAATCTGATGGGTGATCTTGAGAGTTTCGAAGCCACGCAACTGGAGGCCTGAGATTGCAGGGAAGAAGTAAATCTCGGAAGAGATGTGTAACAAGGCGCAATCTTTCGCACCACAGTAAAGCTTGACATTCTTGATTGATGGCCGCTTGAGTCTTTTGGTTGAAGAGAGCTCTCCTTTGAACTTGTAGCAATTCGTTCCACCGCATGGAACCATATCAAGCCGGATGGTTGGGGGCTTGCTTGGGGAAGAACGGCTCGAGGCTGGCTTCATGGAGACATCCATCGAGACATTGTGGAACTTGTTGATGTCATAAAATTTGAAGTCGGCTCTCTCGAGTGGATGGAAGTGGATACCATCGATATCAAGTGGGATGAATGCCTTGGAATAGAGAGCCCAAGGGTTCAAATCGCTCACCCTTCCACTGTCTCTTGTCTCTCTCGGGGTCAGATAGCTGGTCATTGAAACAATGCTGGCATTCTCCAGTACTGGCTTGATAATTTCAATATCCTCTGTTGCCCCTTCGAACATCAGCTCCCTTGGATAGTGGTGGCGTGTGGGGAAGTTGTCAAAGCGTCTCACATACTTGTCTGCCCCAAGCAGCGAGTTCGACTTGAAGGACACAAAAGAAGGAAGTCCCATTATTGAGATATTCTTGTGGCTTCTCGGAACATGACCTCCATAAATTGCAACGCCATCTGCCGTTGTTTTCATCTGTGAGAAGTCCAGGCCAACTGCACGGTAGTCCAAGTTCTCAATCAACCAAGTGGCGAATCTCTCAACATAACCCAGAGATCTGTTCATCATGAATCCAAGAATATTGTGGTAATGATAGAACTGGTGAGTATTTCCAGGATACATGGCATCAAATTCACCCCTGTAGATTGTGAAGAGAGCAAACACCCTTCTTCCGTTCAGCTCTCTGATATGCTTGAAGATATCTGTGGTTCTCACGGACAAGTAACACCCTGGCCCATTCTCTGCATATTCACCTGCCATTTCAGCCAAGAGCTTCTCATCAAACATAGCGAGATCAGAAAAGGCCTCGTGGATAAGGAAGAACTTGAACTCAGAACACTTTGTAACCTTCCTCCATGATGACTCCTTGTAGTGCTGTGTGTAGCTGGTGCTGTGCTGGACAACGGACGCACCAAATGGGATGAACTTCTCGAATCTGGCGTCCAATGGCACTGTGATGATACTTTCAACAAAATCAGTGTAGCTTGAATCCCAATAGGACGTTGGCTTGGTGATGACAGTGTGGGGCCCCACGATAAGTGCAAGCTCAGGAACCTCTGCCAATGTGAGAAAGGTGTCCAGGTCATCAATGAAGCCGAGGATGTTGAGCTGGACTTCAGTAGCGCATTTCATGAAGTTGAACATTGCCATTAATGGTGATTGTTTTTGGAGCTTCATATGTGATCTAAATGTCCAATCTATTTGGATCATTAAATAACATTTTATAACAACAGTTCAGAAGCAAATATTTCTGTTTGGCGCGCCCGCTTATCTCCGCGCTCTTATTTCCATGCAGACAGAATTCACAGGGGTAAAATCTTCTCGTTGCACCAAAACTTGAGAAGATTTCCAGCTTCCATGAACTTCTTAACTTCCAGACAGAAAATACTGCCACTCACAATGAGATTTCGACTGATATTACAATATTTAAATGGCCCCAGGTACCTGTGTTTCCTCCTTTTTCCCATCCCCTTATTCTTACCATTCTCTACAAACAACAGATCATACTCAAACATGTATCCACTCACCGACGTCACCAGCTTCTACAGCAACATTACCAATACTGGCTCATACATGACATATCCTGAGCCTTACATACCATCACAAGCTGGTCCTGGGGAAAGAGTCGACGAGAACAACCAGATCGTGCGCTCTACAGTGGATCCACGCACGAGACCTTCCTACGCCATTACGCCACCACCATCATCGATCCTCAGAAACAGCAGCGATCCAAGAGATCACACTGTTTATCCAGACAGAACAATCCAGTTTGTCTATTGTCCACAAGTCGTCACTCGCGCTGAGAACAGCACAGGCCTCGACAACTCTGGCAATAATATTCAGAGATCCAGCCCAATCGCCATCACACACGACGGATTGCAGAGATCGGAAGAGAACCCACAGCGGCTATCCATTCATGGCCGTCCTCCAACTCCAATGCCTTCCTTGGAGTACGAGTCTTCTGATGAGGAGAGTGATGAGGAGTCATCATAGATCTGGCCCCGTGGGGATTGTTGCCTTTGCAAACCATTCCATACTAGAGCACCGATTGGGTGCATGTACGAGCTACGATATTTAACAATTCCTAATGAATAACTTAATGTGATATATCTGACATCCATTGCATCTAGATATCATGTGCTAAAGCGGTATGAGTCTGAGAGCATCCCTATCCTTGACAGGGTTATTCGAGCTACGTGTGACACAGCAAACAATAACGTCTATGATACTATCTATCAAACATTAGAATTCATACTCGTAGACACCAGATCCCACAGTCTCCTTCTTTCCACTTGGAAGCTCAACCGTAGCACTCGTGTTGAGCGGCACCTTGACGACGTACTTATACTTATCTCCACTCTTTGTCCACTTCGACTCAATCCATCCATAAGGAGATCTGTGCTTGGTCTCAGCAAACTCCAAGTCTCCACCCGGCATAGGCTTGAGGACAATGTCAGAGTATCCCGATGCTCCCATCTTCAAACCACCAATGCGCTCATGCATCCACGTGGCAACGGCTCCGAGGGCGTAGTGGTTGAAGGAGGTCATCTCGCCAGGGTTGATCGTTCCGTCTGGCATCATGGAGTTCCAACGCTCCCAGATGGTGGTGGCCCCCATGGACACAGGATACAGCCACGAAGGACACTCCTTGGTCAGCAACATCTTATAAGCATCGTCAACGTGACCCGAGAGGACCAGCGCCTCGGTGATGAATGGAGTTCCTGCGAATCCGGTGCCAATCTTGTATCCGTTGTCCTGGCAGAGCTTGGAGAGTCTCTGGCCAGCATACTCGATCTGCTTTTCGTTGGAGTAGAGACCGAAGCACAACACGAGGGCGTATGCCGTCTGGGTCTCACACACAAGTCTTCCAGTGTTGGTGATGTACTCGGCGGTGAAGTCACTCTTGCACTTGTCTGCACACTTCTGGAAGTATTCCAAGTCATCAGCCTTGCCCAACTCCTTTGCAGTCTGGACCAACTGAGTAATGATCAAGTAGAGGAAGGCGTCAGCAACCATGTATGCATCAGTCATTGCCTTGATTGGGTCGTCTGGTGGGGCAGTTGGATCAAGCCAGTCTCCGAGCTGGATGTACACCTTATCCCACCTGATCTGTCCTGGGATCTTTGGCAAGAACTCATACCACATCTTCATCGAGTCATACTGGGCCTCAAGCACATCGGTGTTCTTGGTGGCGTCAAACAAGGCCCATGGAACCATCACGGAGGCGTCCTGCCAGATTGCGGCGTAGCATCCGTTCCACAAGGTCTTGTAGGCGTGGATGACATCTGGACAGACAACAGCAGGGTATCCGCCGTTGGCAACCTGCTCGTACTTGAGGTCCTCGAGCCAGGACTTGAGGAAGTTGTAGGAGTCAAACATGTAGAGGCCGGTTGGAGCAAAGACGGCAATGTCACCAAGCCAGCCCATGCGCTCATCTCTCTGCGGACAGTCTGTTGGGATGGAGAGGAAGTTTCCACGTGTGGAGTGGAACACGTTCTGGTAGAGTCTGTTGAGCAATGGGTCTGAGCAAGTGAAGTTTCCAATGTTGTCCATCTCAGTGGAGATCACGTTGAAAGAGAAGGAGTCCAATGTCAATGTTCCTGGGTAGTTCTCAACCTGGACGTATCTGCAGCCATGGAAAGTGAATCTTGGGGTGTACTCCTCGCCCTCAGAGGCACCCTTGAAGATGTATGTGTCTGTAGCCTTGACCTCTCTCAATGGTCTGACACCAAGCTCTTCGTGTTCCATCACCTCGGCGTGCTTGAGTATGAGCTTGTGTCCCTTCTCAGCCTTGACAGTGTGCATGTGCATCACACCAACAGCGTTCTGACCCAAGTCTAACACTGTCTTGCCAGAAGGAGTAGTGATGATCTCAATTGGCTTGATCACGTCAACAACACGGGAGTAGCCGAAGCTCTGGGCAACGACTCTCTTGGATGGGTTGGCAACAGACTGGACAGAGGACCAAGATGAAGAGTCAAACTCCGGGGTAGACCAACCAGCAATCTCAAGACTGGCATCGTATGTCTCACCATCGTACAACTGAGCGTTGACAATTGGACCCTTGTCGGTGGCAGCCCACTTATCTGATGTGGAGACGGTCTCAGAAGTGCCGTCCTCGTAATCAATTTTGAGCTCAAGCGAGATGGCCTTCTCCTTTCCGTAGATGTTGATGTTACCACCGTCGAACCCGAGCCATCCAGAGAACCACCCAGCAGCGACTCTGGCACCAATCACGTTGGAGGATCCCAAGAGCTCAGTGGCGTCGTACACCTGGTGCAGCAATCTGTGCTCATAGGAGGTCCAGCCTGGCTCAAGGACCGAGTTGGAGACTGGCTTCCCGTTGATCTCAAGCTCGTAGATACCCAAAGCGGTGGAGTAGATCGTAGCAGACTTGACTGGCTTGGTGATGGTGAAGAGCGGCGAGCGGAACATCACTTCTGAAGAGAGTCTGTCCTCGTACTGAGCAACGATCTGGTCCTTCTGTGCAATGAATGGAGCACCCCACTTGTTGTCCAAGACACCAACCTTCATGGAAGATGGTGTTGACCATTCGGACTCTGAGCCATCGACGCCAAAGACCTTGACACGCACCGAGACTGTCTCTCTGGATTCGAGCGGACGACCTGGCCATTGAACGTGGATGGAGTTGCTTGTGGTGTCCTTGAATGACTCAGTCTCTCCATTGCCATAGGTGATCTCAAGCTCGTAGGCCTTCTGGATCCAGCCCTTCTCCTGGGCCTCGGAGGCATCGCAGAACTCCCATTGAAGTGAAGGTGTAGCTGTTGCAAGCGCACCCTTTGCTCCGCCGTCAAAGCGGACAGCAGTGATGGAAACCATTGGCTGATTGTGTTTTTTTGTGACTTGAGGCTTGTGTGGGCGAGTTGTTGGAAGAGGGGAAGAAGTGGAAAGAAGAATTGAAGAATTACATCTCACCACACTCCCGCGTACAAAGAACCAGTTGTGTACGTACGCGCCCCCCGGAGCTGCGCACCTCGGGAGAAAGATCGCGCCTCGGGAGAAAGATGTCCCGGAAAACGCCCCCGACTCGGCGACTCCGCGGGGAAGATTCATACCAACCTGACCTGTTGAAGTTTGTATGGTCATAGTTCATTGGCTGTCTTGGTATTTTAATTTGAGTTTCCTGGAGCCTGTTTCCTGGAGCCTATCGGCACGCCCAGTAGCCACTCGAACAATGACCGTTGGAGGACCCTGGGCATTGTCTTGGAAGGCGGCGGAGATCTTGCCGATGATGGGTATTACTATAAGCGCTAAAGCCATAAAGACAAAGGGTAAAGACAAGGCTTTGAGAAGACAC